>CM038147.1:564901188-565387489 GCA_021437245.1 Aegilops speltoides
TCAGAACTCAAAGCGGTTGCGATCTCGGTCGCGTGGAACTGGCGTGTTGCAGACGTGGTCGCCTCGCCTTCAACAAGACGACTTTAATCAGCAGCTGACTGGTTGGCTGGCTCATGTCTGTGTAGACTGTGTTGTTGTTGTTGTTGTTGTTGTTGTTGTTGTTCCTCTCATGTTGTAGTTGTCTGGACCCAGGACGGGATTGAGTTGGTGTAACATTGATCGACCGTGTGGATGCTCCGTGCCGAAATTAAGAGGCGTGGCTCTGGAAGTTAAACAATAGTTTGTGATACAGTGTTTGTAAGATGAGGGTGCAAAACATGGTACACTTTTGAGAAGTTTGTTTTGGCTATGACAGTGAGATGATTGCTCCGCTAGGGCCTGGTTAGTCGGCCTTATCCCTGTTTTATCTATGCAAAATGGTATGCTGGATTAGTAAATCTGAATGCGTGGTGTTGACGTGACCCGTACGTGGGGCACCAAGAAAGCCTAAGTTAGCTAATGCGATTGCTAGATAATATGTATGCAGCAAGTAGGAGTTAAAGAAAGATTTAATGTGATGGGTGGATGAGTACCATTCCCATCCCATCGCGTGTGGTTTTGGCGTGGACTGATGGATGGTTATTTTTTTGTAATACGTAGTAGTAGATTATCTCTCCATATGGAAGGGGGTCACGCTTTTGTTTTGTTAATGGTGTGACGAATCGATCCTTATCTCAGGCGCCACAGCCCGATAGATAGATTATTGCCAACTTGGTATACCACCGGTAGTCTAGTAATAAGGCGTGGCTGAGCTTAACAACTACTCCCTCCGTCCGGAAAAAGTTGTCTCCATGGCGATTTTACAGAAAACCCCTCCGCAAACTCCCGACACAACCCACGCTCCTCGTCTTCTCCACTCGATGCTCCGCCGCTCGGACACAGGCGCATGGACGCCGGAGCTCCCCTGCGCAGCGGTGCTACCTTGCTCTCCCGCGCGTCCTCCGCCGCCGCCGCAGCTGCCTCCTCCGCCACTCCCTTTTGCCTCGCGCAGTTCCCCTGCCTCCCTTGCCTCCCTCCCGAATCTCACCTCTTTCACCCAAAAAATTGCTTCTTCTTCCTCCCGCCGTGTCTCTTGCTCGCGCCCACCCCCTCCCTCCTAGCGTTGATGGAAGAAGCGTGGCCAGCCCTCGGCCTGGTGGCCGGCGACACGGTCTTCCCGCCCCCGCCTCCCCCCGGCACCGCCGCTCCGACCCCCGTGGCGTGGGGCGCGGCCGCGACGGCGCGGCGGGAGACGGTGGTCAAGGTTCCGGGTGACCAACCCTAGCCGAGCGAGGCGAATCGCGAGCAGCCACGGCGTGTCGGCGGCGCCGTCCTCAGCTTCTCACCACTGGTCGCGCCGAGCTTCTGACCACTGGCCGACTCCGCCCCGTCCCTAGTTCCTCGAGGTCGACTCCTCCATGCCGGACGCCGCCTCGCCCACACCTCCTCGCCCTCACCGCCGTACGCCGCCTCGCCCTCGCCGCCGGTTAGTTCCTCAGCTCTCTCCTCTCTTCTCGCTGACGGTAATGTTCTTGGTACTGTCAATTCTGGCTACTGAAAATGTGGCTAATGTTGTTGGAGTACTGTCAATTCTCCGTGCAAACTTCAATTTTTAGCTACAATCAGGAGGCAATTGTGGGTAATGAAAGTGTATGGAGTACTCTAGTGTATCTTTGCTGCATTGTGCCTACTGAAACTGTATGTATCTGATGATATGTCAAGTCATCACACTCACAGCTAACTGAATTTTGACTCTGAGAGGAATAAACTACTGTAGTTTACTGCAGTTTGTTGCATAATTGTGCACTATTCGGAGCACAATTTAGCTTACTGCTTTTGAAACAATTTAGCACAATTTAGTTTACTATTCGGAGCACAATTTAGTTTACTGCTTTTGAAACAATTTAGCACAATTTAGTTTACTATTCGGAGCACAATTTAACTTGGAGTACAGTCACATTGCTTCTGTGCTTACAAAATTTAGATTGAATTTCGCTACCAAAAGAAAAGAAGTGGAGATTAAATGCTGGTGTATTTTCTGCAGAACCTATGATGGTGCCTTGGAATAATGTGTTGGAAATATGAGCAATTTACAGAATGATTTTATTAACAGAAATAGTAGATGAAACATGACTAAAATAATAGAGATAAAGCAAGTCATGCGTTCTGACAGAGAGAAGGTAAATAGCTTCTGCATATATGAACTGTAGCCAAACATATCTATAGCAGACGGTAGAACTAGTTGCATATATGAAGTAGAACCTAACATATGTAGGGCAAGTACTAGTAGAAGTAACTGTGGCAGAACATGTGACAGAAAGAAGATGACATACGGAACAACAGCAGCAGCAGATCGGACTTGGGGTCGGTGTCCTCGCCAGCCATGTCGCCGAGGAGGTTGTCGACGCCGTAAGAAGTCGCTCGTCGGGAAGTAGTCGTCGGCGACCGGATCGTCCGTGATGAAGAAGCCAGTAGTCGCGCTGAGCGCTCCCCAAAAACCTTATCACCCTTCTCCCGTACAAGACTCAAAAGGTGCGATTCCGGAGGCCTACTGTCCCGACTCGCGGTGCACGCCGCAAGCCGGGATGAGGAAGACAACAGCAGCGCAGATAATGGAACTTGTGTGGCTAGAGGAATAGGACCTTCTGATGTGTCTCTCTGGAGAGGAGCGACCTCTCTTATATAGGCACAAGAGATGGATGCGAACAGGCTGCGATGGGAGGTGAAGCAACGGAGGGAGGCAAAGTGAACAAGCGGCACGCGAAGGGTGCGCCGTTCATATTAATTGTCCACTACCGCAAAACTTTCCAGCTCCCAAGTGACCTTTCGTATACCCGAAGTGCGTGGCAAAAATTAGACATCGGCTCGGCTCATTCCCGCAACCCGCGGCGCGACGCGGCGTGTCGTGACGTGACGTGACGTGACGAGGCGAGGCGGGCGGCGGAGGAGGAGCGCGCGTGGATGTCCCTCTTGTTCTCATGCTCATACAAGTAGGGAAAGAACCTCCCTTATAAGGAGGTCCAACTCCCACTAGACTAGCAATGTGGGACTAAACTTTAGTAGTATCCCTTGCCTTGCACAAATGGGCTAAGTGGGCCTTTAGGATTTATTAGGAATTTCTGAAATAGTAATTGGGCTGCCCCAATATAGACTAAATTCCAGTAATCCCCCACCAGATCCCAGAGGCACACAGAAATTTGCCTTTGGTTCCAAAACGCTGTTTTATATACCGGTACTGCAGTGGAGACTGTTAAGTTGAACTTCCACCTAGAACTCTATGCTACACTAGTAAGCAACTTGAACAGTGGACTGGGCCTTGAACTGCAAGTTTTCTGCGAATCTAGCTTCACATAAAGCCTTTACCGATACGTGGCTACCGTGGGTCTTCCCCGCGGGTGGAACTTATGCGTCATACTCCGTGACCTTTCATGAGTTTACTAGAGAGAACCCTACTCTCATAGATTGTGACGTTTGACAATCAGACTCATATAGGTGTGTTCTTCAAAAGATGTTCTGCAGGATAACATCTCTGCTTAAATAAGCCACTTAGAACACATTAAGATATACATCAACCTGCCATGCAGATTAGGAGAGTATTGCATCTTCATGGAGTGGTTTTGTGAATAGTAAGGATACTCTCCTCTCAGTTGACCAACAGCTTGTCTTCCACATCTAATTCACGGGATCTACGATCACAAAGAATAGGTTACCATTGTGAACAACTCATATTGTGGGTCTCATACCCATCTCCCTCGATGCATTATCTATCACATTACGTGATAAACCTTAGTAAAAGGATCTGCCAGATTTTTAGACGTTTGGATATAATCCAATGCAATAACTCCGGAGTTTTTCATTTTCCTGACAGACTTTAACCTTCTCTGAATGTGTCTTGATGACTTCATGTTATCCTTAGAGCTGTTCACTTTCGTGATCACAGTTTGATTGTCACAGTTCATAAGGATACCCGGTACAGGTTTCTCAACAACCGGCAAGTCATTCAAGAGCCGGCGAAGCCAATCTGCTTCGACCGTAGCTGTATCTAGTGCTGTGAGTTCTGCTTCCATAGTTGACCTCGTTAAGATGGTCTGCTTGCAAGACTTCCAAGAAACAGCGCCACCTCCATGAGTGAACACATATCCGCTCGTGGCCTTTATCTCATCAGCATCTGAGATCCAGTTTGAGTCACTATACCCTTCAAGCACCTTTGGGTGCCCAGTGTAGTGAATTCCATAATTTATAGTGCCTTTCAAATAACGCAAAACTCTCTCTAGAGCTTTCCAATGCACATCTCCTGGTTTTGAGAGAAACCGGCTCAGCTTGCCAACAACAAAAGAGATATCAGGTCTTGTAGCACTGGCTAAGTACATAAGCGAGCCAATAATCTGAGAATACTTCAATTGATCTCTAGCAATTCTTCGATTCTTTCGAAGCAGCACGCTAGCATCATATGGTGTTGGAGAGGGCTTGCAGTCACTATAGCCAAAGCGACTCAAGATCTTTTCCACATAGTGAGATTGAAGCAATGTAATCCCACCATCATCATCTCTCAACAACTTGATGTTCAGAATGACATCAGCCACTCCTAAATCCTTCATCTCAAAACAACGAGATAGGAAATCCTTGACCTCCTTAATAACATTCAGATTTGTTCCAAAAATCAGTATGTCATCAACATACAAGCAAAGCATAACTCCCTCGCACCCACCATGGCGATAGTACACACATCTGTCAGCTTCGTTCACAACAAAACCTGCAGCTGTTAAATTTCTTTCAAACTTCTCATGCCACTGTTTGGGTGCTTGTTCAGTCCATACAAAGACTTCAGCAACTTGCACACTTTCCCTTCCTGACCATCTATTACAAACCCATCTGGTTGTTCCATATAAATTTCCTCATCCAACTCTCCATTTAGGAAAGTAGTCTTAACATCCATTTGATGAACGAGAAGACCATGTGAGGCAGCTAGTGAAAGTAGAACTCGAATAGTGGTCAGTCGAGCCACAAGTGAGTAAGTATCAAAGAAGTCTTCACCTTCCTTTTGGGTATAACCCTTAGCCACGAGCCGAGCCTTGTACTTTTCGATAGTACCATCAGGCCTAAGCTTCTTCTTGAATACCCATTTGCATCCTATAGGTTTGCACCCATAAGGACGATCAGTTATCTCCCAAGTTTCATTCACCAAGATGGAATCCATCTCGCCATTTAACTGCTTCCTTCCAAGAGTCAAGATCTTCGATGCATAGGCCTCTGAAATAGAACTGGAGTGTCATCTATGAGATACACAAGAAAATCATCACCAAAGGACTTTGCAGTCCTCTGTCTCTTGCTCCTAATAGGAACTTCATTGTTTTCCTCCACAGGACTTTCAAAGTGTTCCATCGAAATGGCAGGTTCAGTAATTGAAACTGGTTCCTGATTCGATGAAATAGGCATCTCCTGATTAGATGAGGTAGCCATATCCTTCATGGGAAAGATATCTTCAAAGAAAGTCGCATCATTCGACTCCATGATCGTACCAACGTGCATGTCCGGTACCTCAGATTTTACAACCAAGAATCTATAGCCGATGCTATGAAAAGCATATCCCAGGAAAACACAATCCACAGTCTTTGGTCCAAGCTTCCGCTTCTTTGGAATTGGAACATTGACTTTCTCCAAACAACCCCATGTTCGGAGATAAGAGAGTTTTAACCTTTTCTTCTCCCATTCCTTGAATGGAGTTATCTCTTTGTTCTTTGTGGGGACTCGATTTAGGACATGACATGCTGTCAATATCGCCTCCCCCCACCATGCCTTGGAGAGACCCGATGTGTCTAACATGGTGTTAACCAAATCAGTTAGAGCACGGTTCTTTCTTCCGGCCACCCCATTTGACTGAGGTGAATAGGGAGGAGTCCTCTCATGGATTATACCATGTTCCGCACAAAAAGCATCAAATTCATTGGAAAAATACTCTCCACCACGGTCGGACCTAAGCCTCTTGATTTTCCAATCAAGTTGGTTTTCCGCTTCAGCTTTATAGATCTTGAAAAAGTTCAAAGCCTCATCCTTAGATTTCAGAAGATACACACAGCAGTATCTAGTAGAGTCATCAATTAACGTCATGAAATATTTCTTTCCACCTTTTGTCAAAACACCATTCATTTCACATAGATCTGAATGTATAAGTTCTAGTGGTGCAAGATTTCTCGTCTCCGCAGTCACGTGAGATTTACGAATTTGCTTAGCTTGCACACACACTTGACACTTAGATCCCTTAACGGTGGTAAAACTAGGGATTAAGTTCAACTTCGCTAGTCGCGACATGCAACCAAAGTTAACATGACAAAGTCGTGAATGCCACACATTTGATTCACTATTGTTGCAAATATGATTAACAACTTTATTGCAAACGTCTGATAAGGATAAACGAAACAGGCCTCCTGACTCATAGCCTTTACCAACAAAGGTTCCATACTTGGATATTACAAATTTATTCGACTCAAAGACAAGCTTGTAGGCATCTCTACACAGAAGAGATCCGCTAACAAGATTTTTATTGACGGAGGGGACATAATGCACGTTCTTCAGCCGCACGATCTTCCCCGAAGTAAACTTCAGATCGACCGTGCCAACACCACGAACAGAAGCACTTGAACCGTTGCCCATCAGCACGGTTGAAGTTCCTGCGGTCTGATAAGACGAAAACATGGAAATATCACCGCATATATGCACATTAGCCCCCCGTGTCAATTAACCAATCAGGAGAATGACATACTGAAAGAATAGTGGGAAATATACCATACCCAACATCCTTCATGTCAATGTCTCCGATAACAACATTAGCGGTCTTGCCGCCTTTCCCAGGATGACGCTTGTCATAGCGATTGGGGCAACTAGGAGCCCAATGATCAGGATCTCCACACACATGACAAGCACCTTTCTTCTTGTCATTCTTCTTCTTGAAGTTCGTGTGCTGCACAACCTTGTTCTTCCCATCAAACTTTCCTTTACCATCAAACTTGCCCTTGTTCTTGAACTTGTGGGACTGGAAGTTTTTCTTCTGTACCAGATTGGCACTAGATCCTCCCTCAATACCTCGAGCACGTGTGTCCTTTGCTCTCGCCTTTTCTTCCACATCAAGAGTGCCAATGAGATCCGGGACGGAAAACTCCTGCCTCTTATGCTTCAGCAAGGTAGCAAAGTTCCTCCACGAAGGAGGAAGCTTAGTGATGATACCCCCGGCAACATACTTGTCCGTAGGATACAATTGAAGTGCTCAAGTTCTCTAGCAAATGATCTGTATCTCGTGAGCCTGCTCAACCACGAAGCGCTCTTGATCATCCTGTAATCATAGAATTGCTCCATGATGTACAGCTCGGTGCCGCATCCGAGACCCCAAACTTGGCCTCGAAAAGGCCCCACATATCTTTTTCATTGTCAATTGACGATAAGCATCAACTATGTTCTCACCAAGAACACTCAAGAGAGCAGCCTTAAACAAGGTATCCATTTTCTGAAAAGCTTGTGCTGTTGGGCATCTTGCTCTCCTTCAGTTTGCCAAGAGTGGCGTCATAGCAACTCATGGTTTGAAACCATAAGACTGCTCTCACGCCCACCTCTTATAGTGGATACCCTCAAACATAGGAGGTCTCATGGAAGCAGCAAAACCATTCGAGGTAAATTGCCTATAATAAGGTTTTTGGATTGTTGGAAATATGAGCAATTTACGTAATGATTTTATTAACAGAAATAGTAGATAAAACATGACTAAAATAATAGAGATAAAGCAAGTCATGCGTTACGACAGAGAGAAGGTAAATAGCTTCGCATATATGAACTGTAGCCAAACATATCTATAGCAGACGGTAGAACTAGTTGCATATATGAAGTAGAACCTAACATATGTAGGGCAAGTACTAGTAGAAGTAATCGTGGCGTAACATGTGATGAAAAGAAGATGACATACGGAACAACAGCAGCAGCAGCAGATCGGACTTGGGGTCGGTGTCCTCGCCAGCCATGTCGCCGAGGAGGTTGTCGACGCCGGGGAAGAAGTCGTCGTCGGGAAGTAGTCGTCGGCGACCGGATCGTCCGTGATGAAGAAGCCAGTAGTCGCGCTGAGCGCTCCCCAAAAACCTTATCACCCTTCTCCCGTACAAGACTCAAAAGGTGCGGTTCCGGAGGCCTACTGTCCCGACTCGTGGTGCATGCCGCAAGCCGGGATGAGGAAGACAACAGCAGCGCAGATAATGGAACTTGTGTGGCTAGAGGAATAGGATCTTCTGATGTGTCTCTCTGGAGAGGAGCGACCTCTCTTATATAGGCACAAGAGATGGATGCGAACAGGCTGCGATGGGAGGTGAAGCAACGGAGGGAGGCGAAGTGAACAGGCGGCATGCGTGCGTGCCGCCGTTCATATTAATTGTCCACTACCGCAAAACATTCCAGCTCCCAAGTGACCTTTCGTATATCCGAAGTGCGTGGCAAAAATTAGACATCGGCTCGGCTCATTCTCAAGAACCCGCAACCTGGCGCTGGCGGGCGCGGCCCGACGCGCGAGGCGAGGCGTGGCGTGGCGAGGCGGGCGGCGGAGCAGGAGCATGGGTGGATGTCCCTCTTGTTCTCATGCTCATACAAGTAGGGAAAGAACCTCCCTTATAAGGAGGTCCAACTCCCACTAGACTAGCAATGTGGGACTATACTTTAGTAGTATCCCTTGCCTTGCACAAATGGGCTAAGTGGGCCTCTAGGATTTATTAGGAATTTCTGAAATAGTTATTGGGCTGCCCCAATATAGACTAAATTCCAGCATAATGTTGGTCTGAAAATGCACCAAAAGAGTTACACATAGGTTCTGCAGAAAATGCACCAAAAGAGTTACACACCATGATGGTGCCTTGGAATAATGTTGGTCTCAAAGTAGTCAAAATACAATATTGAAGATTTACTACTCAAGTGATTTTTAGGGAGAGCACTTAAAAAATTTAGTCAACATTGATTTATGAGGGAGTAGGATTTAGCAGTATGTAGATATAGTCTTTTTCAGTGTAAATGTTCTATTTTCAGTGTAAATGTTCTCTGTAATATTCTATTTTCAATATCCTTATTCAGTTTCTAATGCATACATAATACTTACACCTGAATATGAGGCCCTACGTGTGCAATTGGACAAATGGTGTATAAATCCAAATAAATCAAATAAATTCAAATGATTCAAATAAATCCAAATACTCTATCCTTTCTTTTCCTATCCTTTTTCATTGAACACATGACACAATACATACACATGACACAAAACCATACACATGGCACAAGCCATACACATGACACAAGATATACACATGACACATCACACATCACATACTCCTATCCTTTCTTTTCCTTTTCCCTTTCCCTTTCTTTTTTCCTTTCTCTATCTACTCATTTCCTTGTTCTATAATGGCCTTGGTGTCACTAATTAGCTCCGGACTGCTGTATACACCGGTTATTTCCTCTCCAGCATTCTGTAGACGTTCCTTATGCAGATGCGGTATCTGGTAGTTGTTTCCTCCTTGATCTTTCATCACTTCCACCATGACTGCTTGCAACGTCATAAAGCTTTTGAACAGCTTATGGGGATCGTAGTTCTCAAACTCCTCCTCTACACCCTGTACCAGTTCCTGTATATTCATAGGCGCTCTGCAGTCGGTTAGGGATTGGAGGGAACAGTGGAAACAAAGATCTAGAACATTGAGCTCAGGGCTGTTTGGTGGTTGTTGCAATAATCGAATATCCAGATCTGTCTGTGCCACGGCTTCTAGAAAACCAGCATCATTAGGGAGGACATGCGGTGTTGCATTATCTTGTTGAATAAAGATCGTTGTGTCCTTGTCACCGTCAGGCCATTTGTCTTGAATGGCAGGGATTAC
This sequence comes from Aegilops speltoides, assembly GCA_021437245.1. Classification (NCBI taxonomy): domain Eukaryota; kingdom Viridiplantae; phylum Streptophyta; class Magnoliopsida; order Poales; family Poaceae; genus Aegilops; species Aegilops speltoides. The sequence goes on from CM038147.1 coordinate 564,911,100, forward strand.
TTTATTGATCAGGTAATCTCTGCACACAGGTCTAGTAACTTTGATCGGCTTCAACTCTATTATCCCCCTATCTCTGTTCTGGATTGTTCGTTGTGCCTCGGTCTCTACCATGAATGGCCAAATGCCAAGTTTTCCATCAAATGTCATCTCACCATCTTCATTGTAGCGAGGTTTGGCCACAGCTGTTAGAAACATTACCTTCCCAGTGCTATGAGTATTGTGCACAGTTCGATTTGGTTCTTCCTCTCCAGGCAGTACGTAGTAGCTACTCTTCACTCGGGTCATGTCATACCATTTCTCATCGATGTGGACCATATTTGTCATTGGCTTGAAACTGGGCCAAGGACTTGATATCCATCTTTCATCCATCATGGATAGGCAGAACTTTAGTCTCGCTATCTTGTTATGTGGCTTGTGGGTGGGTTTGATGGTGCTTGTCGTGGATTTGTCACGGCAGATGTCCTAGCATAAGGACTTAGTCGTGGAGCCATCGCTACGGGTTTACTTGTAGGGGTTAAAGCGGACACAAAGACACGAGGGTTTTATACTAGTTCGGCCCCTTCGATGAAGGTAAAAGCCTACGTCTAGTTGTGATGGAATTGATGTAGTCTCGATGGCTAGGGAGCAAATAAGCTTCGCCTAGGCTCGAGTTGTGGTTGTCTGTCCTTGAACCGTCACCGGGTCGTCCCCTTATATACACGAGTGACGCCCGTCGGTTCGTAGAGTCCCAACCGGTTCATACTCGTATCCCGGTTGGTATCTCTCTATTCCTAACTTACAATACAAGTCATACATCAGGCCGGTTTACGGCTACAAGTTCTAAACCGACTACAGGCCTTGGGCCTTTCTGCGATTACACCACTAACGGAGCTAACCCGGCCCAAGCTGGCCGGTTTACACCTAGTGGTAATATCCCCAACATTAGGCCCCAGATTGATTTGAACTGGTTCATGTCAATCCTTCACAAAGCCTGTATCTTGGACATCTTCTTTTGCTTAACAAACCGCCACGTCGTCGTTGCTTCTGTTTGCTGTAAACCGGCATGACATCGTTGCTTCTGGTCACTGTAAACCGGCATGACATCGTTGCTTTTGGTCACTGTAAACCGGCATGACATCGTTGCTTCTGGTCACTGTAAACCGGCATGACGTCATCTTGAAGTTTATCCTTTATAACGCCTTCCTTAATAGCAATCCCTGGATTCACGCGCTTGACCTAGCTTTACTGCCTTATAAATAGGACCGAAGGGTCATTCTTTTTCCTCCCTTCGCTTCTTCTTCGTCTTCCTCGCGCCGCTGCCCTTGGAGCTCCGCCATCGTCATAAGCTTCTGCTTCATCCTAGGCCGCTGCATCAACCTGGACGTACCAGAACACTGCGGCCTCTCTCCGCATCTCCTCTGTTCCCGGTAAGCTTCTTCCCCTTCTTCAATCTGTTTCTGCATTTAGATCTGTTTCTAGGGTTCGAGCTTCATACCATGTTCTTCGTGCGTTTTCATCTTTTTAGCCTTGAACCATGCTATGAATCTTGTTCTGTACCAATGACGACTCCTGCGTATCCGCTGTGCTTTCTAATTTTTAACCTCACAGATCTTCTGCACATATACATATGCCTTATGGTCCACTTGTTTACTCCCGCGAAATATTTCCTGCTTTCTGAAAGCCCGCGTTTGATCCGTAGCAATCATGAGATCTTGTGAAACTTGTTTCTGTACACTGTCCATGACTTCCATTATCTCCAAGGCCAAAATTAGGCGGTTTAACTCACCATAATAAAGGCTGCTAAACCGGCATGGGTACACCATTAGTCCCCTTGTTGAACCGCCAGAACGTATCTGATATCATATCATAATGAACTGATTTATAGAAATCGCCTCCGGTTTATCATAACTTGAATCAATCACTCTGTAATAAGCAATTTCTTAAACCGGATCCTTCTCCTTGTAGATCTTATCATGGCCAAACAGGTGTACGAATGCAACTGGGTCCCTTCCCGCGTCTCCGAGACACAGTTGAACGAACTGGTATCGATTGGCGCTTTAGATGACCAAAACACAATCCATTGGAGGGTTCCTGGAGAGGAATGTCCTCCCACACCTCAGGAAGGAGAAGTTGTAGTTTTCGCGGATCACCTGGCCCGGGGTTTCAAACCGCCCGGGTCAAAATTTTACCGGGACGTGATGGCCAATTTTCAGCTCCGTCCCCAAGACATTGGCCCCAACTCCGTTACCAACCTGTGCCACTTTCAAGTGCTGTCCGAAGCATATCTGCAAGAGGAACCTTCTGTTGAACTGTTCAGAGATCTCTTCCACCTAAACCGTCGCACTGAATTCACCGACGGCCCCAATACAGAATTAGGCGGTATGGCTATCCAGAAGAGGAAGGAGATCACCTATCCCCACGTCAAACTCCACACTCACCCCAAAGAGTGGAATGCGACTTGGTTCTACTGCAAAGATACTTCTCCTGAAGGCGAAAATCCTTTACCTGGCTTTCGTCCGGAGCGGCTAAGCAATACTCATCCCTTTCCTCAAAGATTGACTTCCAAAGAGAGAAGCAAATATGCCCCACAACTGTCCAAGCTCCGAGCCTTTATGGCCAACGGTTTGACTGGAATTGATCTTGCGCGCTGCTGGCTATCTTGGGGCATACTGCCTTTGAGCCGGCATTCCGGTTTGATGTGCCAGTATACTGGCAGCGTCGATGACCCACTCCGACACACCAAACTAGAACTGTCTGAAGATGAAGTTACGGATTCAGTAAGGAAAATGCTGAATGAACCGGAGCATCTCTGTGCTCAAACCGGCTTGGCTCCTTACTGCACCACCAACGCACCACCTGCGGTAAGTTTCTGACTGTGTCATCATAAAGACCCGTTGTTACTTTCATATGTCCAACTCTCAATTATTTCTGATCCAGGGCGATAATCCGTTTTGGAGCAAGAAACTCTCTCAAGACAAAGCGGACAAAGCTGGGCGGCCAAACCGGCCCAAAACAAAAGTTGTCAAGAAGTCCGCCCACAAGAGAAAGACTACTGCTTCGTCTGACCCGGCCATTGACGATGATGTGGGTAATCCGGAACTTGATTCTCTTGGCTTGCTTTTTACACGTCTTATTGATGACGATGCTTGTCAGGATGACGCTGAAGCCAGCAACGCAGGATTTGCTGAGGTAACCATTCTCTCTTCCGATTCAACAAATTTGCCTTCTCCAAAATTTCGCCGGGCAATCCGGAAAGTTAACTTTTCTCATCCTCTTGCTTACTTGGATCCCAAACTTGTTATGAAGACACAGCAACAGGAAGCTCGCCGCACAACCCGCACAGACAATGACGGTAGTTACCTCTGCGGTTTACCCAACAGCCCGGTTCGAAAGCGCCGCACCGAGGTTTCCGACCCTTTTATTGCTTTAAATTTCAAAGCGGGTTTCTTCCATCAACCTCTTAATCCGTCCGACTCCGATTATCAGGTTACTTCCCATTCATCCTCTGGCGAATCCTCTGCCACTCAGCTACCGCCATTGAAAATAGCCGTCGGGTAAGTCCATACAGCCATATGCTTTCTGATACTTTCTGTAATGGATATGCTTTTTTTCTGACTTTTGTCTCTTTAGAACCAAACCGAAGCCCAGCAAGAAGGCCCGCTTGGACAAAATAGTTGAAGAAGCTGCCGCTTCAGAACATGAACGAGTGCCGGATCTCGGAACCGTTGCCTCTGAAGATATTCCTAATGACCTTCCGGTTCAAGAGGAGGTTATCCCTGAAGAGAGGCCTGTGAATACTTCAATATCTGTTGATCCGCCTGCCAGTACTGTCCGGTTTGAGAAGCCTCGCAGTCCTACAGAAACAGCTGTGCCCACACGATCCGTCGAATCGAAAGATGACGACGTGGTGATTACTGGAACGGGCCACTCTGAGCCGGGGAATCCTGCAATTTTAACCCGGCATACTGTGAAAGAGGACTCTTCCACTTTTAACAAAGGAAAATGGGATGTGGAGCTGGAAACATATGCCGCTTTGAGCGCCCAAGACCTTCATTCCGGATATCTGAACCGGCTTTACAGTAGCCGTGATTATGAAGCTGGCTTGGTGAAACTAATGAGAGACAAGTTTGAGGTAACACTCCTTTCCTTATTACCAGTATAGTAGTCCTTGTAGCCCCCAAGGGCCGGTTTGTAATCTTTGATCAAACTGGGACTTGATAATTTTCTTTGATAGATTTTGCAATCTTCCCTCATAACCACCAGGGCCGGTTTAACGATGCATACTTAAACCGGTACTCCAAAAAACTTCCTGACAACACTTTAGTAGAATCAAATAGTCATTAGCCCCCAAGTGCCGAGTTGAATACTCGTATTGAGCTTGGGACTTTGCCATGTTTTAGCAGTAGAAAGATTGAAGGTACATTAGCCCCCAAGTGTCAAGCATATAACTGTGTTGTGTGGTTGAGACTTTAACTTGAATTGTTGGCTGATCATACTATCAATGCGCAGGCTGAGGTGAAAATCAAGGATGATCGGATTGCCGATTTACAGGCGGCTTTGAAAACCCAGCAAGCCGAAATAGAGAAGGCAAAGAAAGAGTTAACCGGTGCCTTGACCGCTGCTGAGCAGGTGAAGGAAAGCATGAAGAAAGAACAGGCAGCCTGGGCCACTGAAAAAGCCAATTTGCTCAAACGGGCAGAAAATGCTGAAGCTGCCCTTAAACCGGTGGTGGATGATCTGACAGCCGTGAAGCGGCAAGTACATTCTATGACTGCAGCCATCTTCGGTAAGCTCCCTGTGAACAAGTGTGATATGTTATTCCTGCTGCGTCATTAATCCAGTTTAAAACTATCCTGTTATTGTATGCAGGCACACGCGTTGGGCACTTGGGAAATGACGTGCGGAAGAAACTGAAGGCTGTCTACACTTTAGTTGAGCAGTTATATACCGGAGCCCAGCGCGTTATCACCACAATGTCACATAACAATCCAGCGCCGTCCCTGATTCAAGATACTCTGAACCGGCTATCCATCCTTCCTTCCCGGATTGAAGAGGTGAAGAAATCTGCTGCACGAACCGGAGCCATCAACGCCTTGATCCGAGCCAAGGCATGGGTACCGGATTTTGATCCCGTGGAAGCAGCTCAAGGCTATCCCAGCGTGAAAGAAGATGGCTCGGACTTCAGCGAAGAGGACTTGCGGGCGATAAACCATGCGGTACGCCCGCTGGCTTGTCAATTGGCCGAAGAAGCCGATTTGGAGCACTACCAAGCCCAATATAATGAGCAGAACAAGCATGTGTCCGCCCCAACCTTTGAACCGGAAAACTTGATCCCTCCAATCCGTAAGCATACTTACGCACCCGACATTGAACCGTCGTCTTTGATTCACGAAGAGGCTGTTTTCCAAGCGCTAATGGGAATCGACTGGACTACTGTGGATTTCCAGCCGATGGGTAGAGATGAAGATGCTGAAGCGGCGGAAGATGAAGAACAGTCTTGAACCGGTAGCCGGTTTAAACAACTGTCGTGGGCTGTTTACCCAAAGAACAATTATCTCATTTGGGCACTGTGTTGCCTTGTAATAGCCTTAGTGAAAACTTGCTGCCTGGATATGCCTTTGTGCATAGATGAAACTTTTGTTTGATTCATACTCCCTGCAACCGAAAAGTTGAACCTCGGCGGCGGTGACACCGCCAGCCGGTTTAACGCATCCAATATATATACGTATCGAAAAATCAATTAGTATGTGATACAAATACCTGCTGTATCTGGGCATGAAGCTGGCGTAGCCAATCTTGAAGCGGAGGCCTTAAAAACCATGACCATCTGGGGAGACAATAACTCCCATATAGTCGTGCTGAATCAGCACAAGTTCCCGTGTTACTCCATGAGGATGAACCGGAAGAAGGTAAACCGGGCAGATAAAAACTTCGGTGTAATACCAAACCGTGTCCTGTCAGTTTGTTACTGACAGCTAAACCGGATAAAAATATTCGCCGGGTTGAAAAACGCAACAAAAATCGAATACCAACGATGTGAAAATATGGCAACAAAGGCAATAACTCTTTGCAAAAGTAAAGCTTCATGGAGCTGGTCAGATGGCATTACCATGGTCAGACGCAACCAAGCCCCCCGAAGGCATAGCGATGGTGCTAGTCGGCCAGGTCCCCAAAAGACTCTTGGCGAGTACGCCGGCCAAGTGGCATGACATTGGTTCGGGTTCGACCAAGCCCCCAAATGACGCTGGCCCTATTGGCCGACCAAGAGGTGTGACCGGTTCAGACGTGACCGTGTCCCCAAATGATCTGGTGGCTTTCGCCTATCAAGAGGTGTTGCATTGGTTCGACACCACCAAGCCCCCAAGTGATAAATATAATCACAAGGGTAAACCGGAGGCCGCTTTAAAAAGTAAACACTCCATGTAACCACACATGAGAAGAAAGACAGAGACCCGCTTTAGCTGAGGCTCCGATTTTTATTATATCAAGATAATATATACATTGTCATGCTATGTACATAAACCGAGCCGATGACTCATGTGTAGTAAGGTCAAGATGAGCTATATTCCACGGCCTATTGGTCTCCTCCTCGATGTACGTGAGTCTTTACGCCTCGAATATCAACCAGATAGTAGGAACCGTTGTGTAGATTCTGTCGACCACAAAGGGTCCTTCCCAAAGCGGGATAACTTGTGCATATCTGTCGGTCTTGATGAGACGGCACCAAATCTCCTTCCCGAAAGGCTCGTCTTAACCGGCGGCTGTGATAACGACGAAGATCTTGTTGGTAAATCGCCGAACGAGCGGCTGCCAGATCACAATCCTCATCTAATAGGTCCAAAGCGTCCTGTCGCGCCACCCCGTTGTCCGCTTCAACATAAGCCGCTACACGAGGCGAATCGTGTCTGATATCACTGGGGAGAACTGCCTCTGCTCCATAAACCATGAAGAAAGGTGTATATCCAATGAGATCGATTTGGCGAGTATTGATACTCCATAGCACCGATGGGAGCTCTTCAACCCAAATCCCGGTGTTCTCAGAACGGAACCGAAGTCGGGTTTGATGCCTCGTAAGATTTCTTGATTAGCACGCTCGCCTGCCCGTTGGATGGGGATGTGCTATCGATGACACGCTGCGGATATGCTCACGCTCACGTAATTCTTTCATAGCCCCTTGGACAGATTAGTGCCATTGTCGAGAATGATACTTGTGTGAAAGCCAAACCGAAAATCACCTTTTGATGAACTGCATCGCTGTTGCGCATCACACTTGCCGATGTGTTCCGCTTCAACCCACTTGGTGAACTTGTCCACCGCCACCAACAGTGGGTCTTCTTATCTTTGGATCGCTTAAAGGGTCCAACCATATCCAGCCCCCGTGTCGAAAACGGCCACGTTATTGGGATCATCCTCGCCTTGAGCCGTATATGAGCACGCCTTGAAAACTTCGACATCCATCACACCGCTTAACCAAATCCTCCGCATCGGATGGGCAACAACCAGTAAAATCCATGACGGAACGCCGCCACCGTGGACTTTGAACCGGCGTGATGTCCACAATCCCCTTCATGGATTTCCCTTAAAATTTCACAGCCTTCCTCAGGAGAAACACAACGCTGAAACGCCCCTGACACACTGCAATGATGTAACTCACCATTAAGAATCGTCATAGATTTGGAGCGCCGGGTTATCTATCTGGCCAGAACCTCATCGTCTGGCAACTCCCCTCGAGTCATATACGCAAGGTAAGGAATCGTCCAATCCGGAATAGCATGTAATGCTGCCACCAACCGAGCCTCCGGATCAGAATAGCCAAATCCGCTTCACCAGGAGCTGATCCGACGGGTTGTGCAAGACGCCCGAAAAGACATTAGGTGGGACCGGTTTACGCCGAGAACCCAACCGCTTAAAGCGTCGTAAACCGTTCTTCCGGCGATCCACATGATCCACTTGATAGCCCTTGAAGCAACCTGCGATATTATCCACTTCCCGACGATATGCGGCCATGAGGGGGTCCTTAGAATCCCAAGTGCCAGATACTTGCTGAGCCACCAGGTCCGAGTCACCAAAGCACTTAACCCGGCTTAAGTTCATCTCCTTAGCCATCCGGAGACCATGGAGCAAGGCTTCGTACTCAGCTGCATTATTAACAAAACTTATCACCTCGTGGGGAAGTTAAAACGACTCCAGCCCCCGAGCCTTCCAATTGCCTGGATCCGTCAAAATGAATAGTCCAGTATGTGTGATCCGGCTTCTCCTCTGGTGCTTGTAACTCCGTCCAGTCATTAATGAAATCAACAAGTGCTTGTGACTTCACTGCTGTGCGCGGTGTATACTTTAGCCCATGCGGCCCAAGCTCGATGGCCCATTTTGCAATCCGGCCAGTCGCCTCCCGGTTCTGTATGATGTCACCCAAGGGAGCTGAACTAACCACTGTAATAGGATGCCCTTGGAAATATTGTTTCAGTTTCCGGCTGGCCATAAAAACACCATAGACTAGCTTCTGCCAATGCGGATATCTCTGCTTGGACTCAATAAGCACCTCACTGATATAATAAACCGGCCGTTGAACCGGATATTCCTTTCCTGCCTCCTTGCGCTCTACCACAATGGCTAAGCTCACTGCTCGAGCATTGGCTGCCACATATAACAACAGCGGTTCCTTGTCAACCGGAGCCGCAAGAACAGGCGGGTGTTGACATCGGATTTTGGCAAGATACAAAATGCAAGTAAGATGGCCTCAAGTAAAAGAGTTTTTCGGCATGCAAAGTTTCAGGTCGCCGAGTGGAATAACTTTGATGTTTAACTTATCGCCATTCGACCTTATCTCGGTGGCCGAAGTTGTACTCCGAGTGACAAAATTCAACATTCCGAGTGGTTTTCGGCCGACCATGCCTTCAAGACTACCTCGGATGAAGGAGTACTCTAAAGGAATTGTCTTCGTCTCGTCGAGGCGATCGATTTTGATATATAAATCATCTCAATCCGAGTTCATATGCAAAAGTTAGAGGCAATACACTGCAGGCCGAAGCTGAGTGGAAATCTGGCGCAAAGTACCAGACGCCATGTCTGATGGGTCGCGCGAGCAATTAGGCCCTTAAGAAGTCCTTGAATCGAAAAACCTTCAACACGAAAAAGTTTCGTCTCGTCGAGCCGATCGATTTTCATATATAATTCGTCTCAATCCGAGGTCGTATGTAACCTGGAGAGGCAAATCAAGATCAGGCTATGTTTTTGGTCGAGTGAAAGCTTACCATCCGAGTGAAAACTCACCGGTCGAGTGAAAACCTACCGATCGAGTCCAAGGTCGAGTGGAAACCTACCGATCGAGTCACCGGTCGAGTGAAAACCTACCGATCGAGTCCAAGGTCGAGTGAAAACCTACCGATCGAGTCACCGGTCGAGTGAAAACCTACCGATCGAGTCCAAGGTCGAGTGAAAGCCTACCGATCGAGTAAAAGATTGTCTTCCGAGTGAAAATATAGCCTTCCGAGTGAAAAAGTCCAGTCGACCATCCGAGTGAAAGACTCTAATATCCGAGTGGATGAGCTCAAATCCGAGTGAAACTGAACATGTGCCCAAAAGTTTATCAAGATGATCTCGGATGAAGAAGTGTTCAATACAGAAGTTGTGTGTATCGTCAAGACGGTAAACTTTGCTTTTGGAGTCATCGTCATCAGAGATAGTATATGGCCTGCAAATTCATTACAAGACTCGGATGATTCAGTCTACCGCAAGACCGAATCCGACTGGAAGGTAAAGATGACCTCGAAAAGTGTTCAAGATGGCCTTATTTGAAAAAGTGATCAACATGAAAGTTGTTCGTATCGTCGAGGAGCACAAGTTTGATATTTGGGCCGTCTTGATCGGAGGTCATATGGAGGCTGGGCGGCCTGCACAAGGAGGAAGACAGAAGTTGGGCCAGATTCAGACTGGATCCGAGTTGGAATAGAACTAGGACTCTAGGACGCGAATTGATGTAATTTTTCTTGTAAGGAAAGCCTAGATGAATCCTTTACTTGTACGGGAAGTCCAGCCGCCTCTTATATATGTTGGGGGTGACGGCCGATTGAACAACACACAATCGAACAAATCAATATACTACTTTTTCCTGTATACTTTTTATCTCTCCATCGTTTTTCTCTCTCGTTCTTCGCTGTTCTTCGTGTTTGAGAGCTGCGAATCTCGAGGCTCTAGGGGCGAGCGAATCGACCTAGGGCAGCCCATAGCCGCCGATATCCCTGACGGGGTCCCTCCCGGGTGCGCGGGGTTTCGGGTCTGCAAAGCGCCCACCGATCGCCTTGCGATCGCTACTGTCGGTCGGGTCTCCTTCGACGTGAGCTGCGTGCATCACCCCGGCGTCGAGGGGACACGTGACGTGTTCGTGTGTCGACACACTTTTTGGCGACTCCGCTGGGGACACGAAGATCAATCATCATCATCCACCATGTCCGATCTTCCCAAGCCATCTGAGGTAGACGCCGATAATATCATTAAGCCCAGTCTTGATGAGATATCGGCCGATCATCGCCAAGTCTATGAGGAGTACAAGAAGGCGCGCGAGGAGAAGGACTTGCAGGAGTTCCTTGCAAAGTTCAAGAAGGATCGCCAGGGCAACATCACTCCGATTGAAGAAATCAAGTTCCTCCTTTGCAAGCCAAGCAGTTAAACCCTCTGTAAGTACTTGCCTTTTCTCCCGAGCGGTGGGCTGAGATTGAAAGTCGTATTGCTGATGGTAACAATCTAGTCTATCAAACTTTCATAGAAAATACTAATGCTCAGAAGAATACATCTCAGTCGACTAGTGGTAATGATGGTATAGCTGCTAGTGTGCAAAACCCTAATCTGGCTTTACCTATCTCATCGGCGCCTCCCGTGCCGATGACTTATTATCCTACCCAAACAAATCAGATTGTGGCTGCACCCATTAATCCTATTATGAGCATGCCAGGTTCGGTGGTGACGCCGAACCAAACCCTACCTACAGCTACAACCACTCGACCACTACCAAACTATGGGTCGACATACCTGCCACAATTCTTACCTACAGCTAGTAACCCTACTCCTCCTATGCCACTGCCACAAGCTCCATCGTCCACTATGGACGATGGTCTAGCTAATCTTAGAGAGGAGATGGCTAAGATGCTTCGAGAGAATTTTGGAGTCGAGTTACCTCGAATCGGATTTACCAAAAGCCGCACTCGAGTACTTTGATGCTATCCAAAGCCCTCCGTGATATAAAATTCCGATTTTGTTAAGTTCAATGGAGAGGGCACAAAAACCACATGGGAGCATGTTAGTCAATACTTAGCACAATTGGGTGAGGCAGGCTCATTGAATGAATTGAAAGTGCGTTTATTTCCTTTGTCATTAACTGGTACCGCATTTTCATGGTTTTCTTCTTTGCCACATGGTTCCATTCGAGTTTGGTCGCAGCTAGAGCAGAAATTTCATGATCACTTTTATAGCGGCGATAATGAACTCAAGTTGTCACATCTAACATCGGTTAAGCAGAAACATGATGAATCGGTCTCCGATTACGCCAAGAGATTCAGAGAAACGAAAAACCGTGTTTTAGTTTGGTGATAACGAGAGAGACTTGGCAGACCTAGTGCTGAGTGGTTTGAGAACTCCCATTAGAGAAAAGCTAGAAGGCTATGAGTTTTAAATATCAACCAAGTCTTACAAAGGGCTTTGGATCAGAAAGCGAAGCAAAGATCTCAAAGAAGTGCATAGATACAAATCCGATCGACCAAAGATGAATATGGTGGAATATGATAGTGATCACTTTCGGACGATGAGGGTGATATTTTGTTATTGAATTTGTTTGGCCATCTAAGGCCAAACCCTTTACTTGTAATGATCTGAAACCGATTCATAAGAATCGTGATGAAGAGATGAAGTTTACTTTTAACATTGCTAAGTGTGATAAAATATTTGATGCTTTGCTGCAGGCTAAGATTATTAGAATATCTCATACTTTACCGCCGTTTGAAGAGCTGAAGCGGCGTGCTTATTGCAAGTATCATAACTCTTTTCTCATGCTACTAATGATTGCAATGTTTTTCGACGACAGATACAATCGGCCATTAATGATGGACGATTGAACTTTTCTGAGATGCAAATTGATAAACAGCCCTTTCCAATGAACACCATGGATTTAGAAGGGAAGAAGTTACTCATTCGGCCGGAGGTAGCCGAATCTGCTAATAAAGCTAATGTCATTGTTGGTGAGCCCAGGAAAGACAAGGAGGGCGACAAGGTCTTGGGGAGACATGTTGTGCTTGATAAGCAACCCGATGGCAAGGAAGTGATCAAAATCACCATCAAGAATCCTACACTCGGGGGGCAACCGCAAGTGCAAGAAAATACTCGTGTTAAATTTGTCAAGCCCAAGAGTCCAGAAGTTGGCAAGTGGAAGAAGAATGAAGTAAAAGTGCAACGCAAGCGGATCAAGCCAACTTTTGATATGTTGCTATCCAAGTATGCTAACCAGTCGGCCGGTTCTAGTTTCAATCGACCGACTCATCTGAAACGATCAAGGTCACCATCAGTTGATATGTTCAGTCGGTATACAAAACCGTGTGGACCAAGGGCGCAGTTTTCAGAAGAGCAGAGGCAATCTGTGTGGGATCGACTTGAATACTCATATAATGGCCGACTGAACATTGGCGACTATCAGTCGGCTGGTCAAAATATGCGACCGGGTGAAAACTATCCTAGTGTAAGAATGCACCCAGGTGGAAGCTATCCAAATGAAAAAATGTGGATGGGTAGATTCCATCCGACTGAGTTCCATCCGAGTGGATACCATCCGAGTGACATCAATCCGAGTGGATTCCATCCAAGTAAGAAGGTGCGCCCGAGTGGAAATTTCATGCATCTGGAAAGTCGAAAAGAATGGCGTATTAAGTCACCAAGTGTTACGGCAGTTGAGTCGGGAAAAGGCAAGGAGAAAATGGATGCCGACTCACTTATCTTGGGCACCAAAACATTCCCCATACAGCAGCCGACTGTGCATAACCAATCGACTGAGCCGATACTTTCTATCGCGCCAAAGCACTCGGCTAATGACCATGAAGCAAGCACCAGCCAGGTAAAGGTGAGAGATGCTAAATACACTCGACCAAAGTGGTGTCCTCCAGGGCTAACGAAGACACAGAAGAGGAAACTACAGAGGTTAAGGAATCAAGAGATGGCGGAGCAGGAGGCCGAGAAGCAAAGGGATAAGTTGTTCAATGACACTCGGCCCATGGTTCCAGCAAAACAAGTGTGGAGGCCAAAACAAATACAAGATACATCAGCTTCTACATCTATCACAGAAGTGCCTACACCACCCAAGGAGGACGATGTGATGGCTATTACATCGTCTGCGACACTTCTTACTTCTACTTCACTCGACCAGATTTCAGAATCGGTCGATCCACTTGAAGAAGAGGCTGATATGTTGGACTATGAGTCTACACCAGTTCATGAAGGTATGGATATCAATATGGTGTATTACTTACCTGCTGAGTTTCGTGCTGTAGATGAGGAAGGGGAGGTGGCTCAGCTGGATTTTGGCCCTAAAAACGCAATATTCGAGAAGCCAAAAGAACCAGTGACACATCTGAAACCGTTATATCTCAGAGGTCATATCAATGGGTCACCTCTCACTCGGATGCTTGTGGATGGAGGTGCTGTGGTAAATCTTATGCCCTATTCGGTCTTCAAAAAATTGGGTTTGCCTGATGAAGAATTGATCAAGACCAATATGGTGCTCAACGGGTTTGAAGGCAAAGAGAAAACTGAAGCCAAAGGTGTAATGTATGTGGAGCTTACAGTCGGAAGCAAAACTTTGGCCACTGCATTCTTTGTCGCTGAGGTGCAAGGTAACTACAACGTTATACTAGGCCGTGATTGGGTTCATGCAAACCAGTGTGTGCCGTCCACTATGCACCAGTTTTTGATTCAGTGGATTGATGACGAGGTGGAAGTCATTCATGCGGATAATTCGGCTTGTGTTGCTTTGGCCGATGCATCGGTGGATTGGCAACATCCCAATGCTACTTGCTTGACGGGACGTGACTTATCAGAGTTTGATTTTCTCAGCGCGACCAAGAATGGTTTTGTGCCCGTGTCTTTAAAGCCGACTGAATGCAATCGGCTCCAAGGTATGATATGTTTAAATGGATTCTAATTCCGAGTGGTTACAAAAACGTCTTGCAAAATATCGGTCCAGCGAGAACGATATGTATGAGTCTATTGAGGAGTTGGATGACATGGATAAACTTGGACAAGGTTTTACATCGGCCGATCCGTTAGAAGAGATAGATATCGAGACGGATCAGTCGATCGACCGACATTTATAAACAAAAATTTGAAAGCCGATTGTAAAGCTAAATTAATCAAGCTATTGAAAGAATATGTTTGTTGCTTTGCATGGGAATATCATGAGATGCCAGGGTTGAGCCGAGAGCTAGTGGAGCATCGGTTGCCTATAAAGGCCGGTTTTAGACCTTATAAACAGTCGGCCAGAAAGTTTAATCCAAAACATATGACCGGATCAAGGAAGAGATCGGTCGATCGCTTGAAGCTAAATTCATTCGACCTTGCGGGTATGCCGAGTGGATTTCTAACATTGTCCCAAAGAGAGAAGAAGGGATCCGCAAGTTGAGGGTGTGCATTGACTTGAGAGATGTGAATAGGGCTACACCCAAAGATGAGTATCCCATGCCAATAGCCGATATGCTTATTAATGATGCTTCTGGACATAAGGTTATTAGCTTTCTAGATGGTAATGCCGGATATAATAAAATTTTTATGGCTGAAGAGGACATGTACAAAACCGCTTTCCGATGTCCTGGTTTCCTTGGTTTATTCGAGTGGACAGTGATGACATTCGGATTGAAAAATGCTGGGGCCACATATCAAAGGGCTATGAATTTGATTTTTCATGATTTACTCGGTGTCATACTTGAAGTTTATATTGATGATATTGTTGTCAAATCGGATGCTTTTGAATCTCACTTGGCCGATTTGCGTTTAGCTTTTGAAAGGATGAAAAAGTATGGACTGAAGATGAATCCTTTGAAGTGTGCATTCGGCGTGTCACCGGCAAATTTTGGGTTTCATTATTCATGAAGATGGCATCAAATCGATCCCAAAAGATAGAGGCCATACAGAAAGTGGAGGCTCCAACATGCAAAAGAGATATGCAAAAGTTCATTGGCAAGGTCAATTATTTGAGAAGGTTCATAGCTAATCTGTCGGGGAAAGTTGATGCATTTACTCCTATCCTTCGTTAAAGAATGATGTTGATTTCACTTGGGGGCAAAACAGTAAGAAGCTTTTGATATGATCAAGAATTATTTGTGCACTCCTCCGTGATGAAAGCACCCAAGCATAGAGAGCCTTTTAAACTTTATATCGCAGCAGAGGAAGGTGTTATTGGTGCTGTTTTGACTCAAGATACCGAAGGAAAAGAGCATGCCATTACATATTTGAGCAGACGCTTATTGGGCGCCGAGACAAGGTATACATTTATTGAAAAACTATGTTTATGCTTATATTACGCTTGCACAAAGTTGAGACATTACCTTGTGCCGAGTGCTTGTGTAGTAGCTTGTCAAACCGATGTCATTAAGTACATGTTGCATAGGCCAATTCTTAGTGGTAGAATTGGCAAGTGGGCTTATGCTTTGATTGAGTATGATTTGGCTTATGAATCTCTAAAATCCATGAAAGGCCAAATTGTTGCTAATTTCATTGTTGAACATCGGATTAATGATAAGCATGATGTTGATATGAACCTTGTTTCATTAGTACCATGGAGATTGTACTTTGATGGTTCAGTTTGTAGCAATGGCCAAGGTGTTGGTATTGTTTATATATCTCCTCATGGTGGTGTTTTTGAAGCCTCATGCCGCTTAGAATATTTTTGCACAAACAATCAAGCCGAATATGAAGCATTGTTATTCGGTCTAGAGATGTTACTTGCTATAGGTGTTACACATATTGAGGCTTACGGTGATTCGTTACTAGTGGTGCAGCAAATATCCAAAGTCTTTCAGTGTTTGGACGAATCACTTAATGTTTATCTTGATAAATGTCTGGATATGATTTCTACTTTGGATTGTTTTAGCATTGCACATATATCTAGACATGACAACTGGAAAGCAAATGAGTTGGCGCAACAAGCATCTGGATATCATGTTGATCATGGCATGTTTCATATCTCTCAAAGACCGATGTCTTGTCTTGCCAATATGGGAGAGACCGAACCTGAACCCACTGATTCGGTCATTAACAAAAAATCTAGTGCAGATGACAATTCCATTCGAGGAAGCCCATTGTTGCTTACTTGCATAATCCGAGTGAAAGGCTGGACAGGGCTGTTCGGCGATGGCTTTTAAATATACTATAAGGGATGATGACCTTTATCGCGAACAGTTGATGATGTTCTTTTAAAATGCTTGGATGAGGACCAAGCAAGAGTTGCTATGGGAGAGGTACATGAGGGCATTTGTGGTACTCACCGATCGGCTCCTAGGATGAAATGGTTATTACGACGTCTTTGGGTTTTATTGGCCGACCATGATTAATGATTGCTTCAGATATTATAAAGGGTGCGAAGCTTGTCAAAAATTTGGTGATATTCAATTGGCTCCTGCTGCTATGTTGCATCCTATTATCAAGCCGTGGCCTTTCAGAGGATGGGGTTTAGATTTTATTGGGCAAATTCATCCATCTTCCTCAAAGGGGCCTCGATTCGTGTTGGTGGCAACTGATTATTTCACTAAATGGTCTGAAGCAGTACCTCTCAAGAACATGACACATACGGAGGTAATTCAATTCATAACTGAGCACATTATTCATAGAATCGGTATTCCTCAAACATTAACTACAGATCAATGTTCATCTTTTATGTCACACCAAGTCAGAGAGTTTGCCGAATCTTATAATATAAAGTTGCTCAATTCCTCTCCGTATTATGCCCAAGCTAATGGACAAGCCGAGTCTAGCAATAAAATTTTAATCAAGCTCATCAAGAAGAAGATTGAGGATAATCCGAGGAGATGGCATGAGCTGTTGTCTGAAGCTTTATGGGCACATAGAATTTCAAGGCATGGTGCTACGAAGGTAACTCCATATGAGCTAGTATATGGTCAAGAGGCTGTTTTACCGTGGAAGTAAATTTGAATGCTTTGAGAATAGCCAAACAAAATGATTTATCGGCAGAGACTTTTATAACTTGATGATGGACAATATTGATGAAGTTGCCGATAAACGCTTGGTTGCTTTGGAGTCCATAGAGAGAGACAAGTTGAGAGTTGCAAGAGCTTACAATAAGAAAGTTAAATTGAAGCATTTTCAAGTTGGTGAACTCGTCTCGAAAGTGATTCTGCCGATTGGTTCAAGAGATAGAAAATTCGGAAGTGGTCTCCAAGTTGGGAAGGTCCTTTAGGATTACAAGGGTTGTTCCTGGAAATTCATATTTGGTGGAATCAATACAAGGGCCTTGTTACCTCGAGCTCTCAACGGAAAATATTTGAAGAAGTACCACCCGAGTGTGTGGCAGGAAGCCTGAGTAGGCAATGGCCGATATACGATTGTCGCCCTTAGCACAAACATGGCCGATACATAATTATCGCCCTGAGGAAAATAAATGGCCGATGGAGTGTTGACATCGTCCTTAGAACAAACACCGTGCATATTATTTTTCGGCATGCAAGCTTTGCCGAAAAACAGGGGGGCATGTGTTGACATCGGATTTTGGCAAGATACAAAAGGCAAGTAAGATGGCCTCAAGTAAAAGAGTTTTTCGGCATGCAAAGTTTCAGGTCGCCGAGTGGAATAACTTTGATGTTTAACTTATCGCCATTCGACCTTATCTCGGTGGCCGAAGTTGTACTCCGAGTGACAAAATTCAACATTCCGAGTGGTTTTCGGCCGACCATGCCTTCAAGACTACCTCGGATGAAGGAGTACTCTAAAGGAATTGTCTTCGTCTCGTCGAGGCGATCGATTTTGATATATAAATCATCTCAATCCGAGTTCATATGCAAAAGTTAGAGGCAATACACTGCAGGCCGAAGTTGAGTGGAAATCTGGCGCAAAGTACCGGCGCCATGTCTGATGGGTCGCGCGAGCAATTAGGCCCTTAAGAAGTCCTTGAATCGAAAAACCTTCAACACGAAAAAGTTTCATCTCGTCGAGCCGATCGATTTTCATATATAATTCGTCTCAATCCGAGGTCGTATGTAACCTGGAGAGGCAAATCAAGATCAGGCTATGTTTTTGGTCGAGTGAAAACTTACCATCCGAGTGAAAACTCACCGGTCGAGAGAAAACCTACCGATCGAGTCCAAGGTCGAGTGGAAACCTACCGATCGAGTCACCGGTCGAGTGAAAACCTACCGATCGAGTCCAAGGTCGAGTGAAAACCTACCGATCGAGTCACCGGTCGAGTGAAAACCTACCGATCGAGTCCAAGGTCGAGTGAAAGCCTACCGATCGAGTAAAAGATTGTCTTCCGAGTGAAAATATAGCCTTCCGAGTGAAAAAGTCCAGTCGACCATCCGAGTGAAAGACTCTAATATCCGAGTGGATGAGCTCAAA
The DNA here is from genome assembly GCA_021437245.1 of Aegilops speltoides. Classification (NCBI taxonomy): domain Eukaryota; kingdom Viridiplantae; phylum Streptophyta; class Magnoliopsida; order Poales; family Poaceae; genus Aegilops; species Aegilops speltoides. Next base: position 564,929,679 of record CM038147.1, read on the forward strand.
TCCGAGTGAAACTGAACATGTGCCCAAAAGTTTATCAAGATGATCTCGGATGAAGAAATGTTCAATACAGAAGTTGTGCGTATCGTCAAGACGGTAAACTTTGCTTTTGGAGTCATCGTCATCAGAGATAGTATATGGCCTGCAAATTCATTACAAGACTCGGATGATTCAGTCTACCGCAAGACCGAATCCGACTGGAAGGTAAAGATGACCTCGAAAAGTGTTCAAGATGGCCTTATTTGAAAAAGTGATCAACATGAAAGTTGTTCATATCGTCGAGGAGCACAAGTTTGATATTTGGGCCGTCTCGATCGGAGGTCATATGGAGGCTGGGCGGCCTGCACAAGGAGGAAGACAGAAGTTGGGCCAGATTCAGACTGGATCCGAGTTGGAATAGAACTAGGACTCTAGGACGCGAATTGATGTAATTTTTCTTGTAAGGAAAGCCTAGATGAATCCTTTACTTGTACGGGAAGTCCAGCCGCCTCTTATATATGTTGGGGATGACGGCCGATTGAACAACACACAATCGAACAAATCAATATACTACTTTTTCCTGTATACTTTTTATCTCTCCATCGTTTTTCTCTCTCGTTCTTCGCTGTTCTTCGTGTTTGAGAGCTGCGAATCTCGAGGCTCTAGGGGTGAGCGAATCGACCTAGGGCAGCCCATAGCCGCCGCAATCCCTGACGGGGTCCCTCCCGGGTGCGCGGGGTTTCGGGTCTGCAAAAGCGCCCGCCGACTGTCTTGCGTATCGCGCTGTCGGTCGGGTCTCCTTCGACGTGAGCTGCGGTGCATCACCCCCGGCGTCGAGGGTACACGTGACGTGTTCGTGTGTCGACATGCGGGTTGGCCAATTGCCGCTTTAGAGCCTCAAAAGCTTCGTCAGCAGCTGGACTCCACACAAAATTATCTGTCTTCCTCAGCATCTTGTATAAGGGAATGGCCTTCTCTCCGAGGCGGCTGATAAACCGGCTCAACGCAGCAATCCGGCCCGCCAGACGCTGAACATCGTTGATACACTTTGGTTTAGCCAAGGAAGTGATAGCTGTAATTTTCTCCGGATTAGCCTCAATTCCTCTGTTAGACACCAGGAACCCCAATAACTTGCCACCGAACACACCAAAACGCACTTGGCCGGATTAAGCATCATCTTATAAATGCGCAAGTTGTCGAAGGTTTCCCTCAAATCTTCCACCAGTGTCTCCCTTTGTCTTGATTTCACCACAATATCATCTACATAAGCATGCACATTGCGGCCAATCTGCGTATGCAAGCAATTCTGTACACACCGCTGATAAGTAGCCTGGGCACTCTTGAGCCCAAAAGGCATAGATACATAGCAGAAGGCTCCAAAGGGAGTTATAAACGCTGTCTTCTCCTGGTCCTTAACTGCCATTTTGATCTGATGATATCCAGAGTATGCGTCCAAAAAACTTAAACGCTCACATCCTGCCGTGGCATCAATAATCTGATCAATGCGTGGGAGAGCAAAAGGATCTGCTGGACAAGCCTTGTTAAGATCTGTGTAGTCCACACACATACGCCAGGTGCCATTTTTCTTAAGGACCAGCACCGGAGTAGCAAGCCACTCTGGATGAAACACCTCAATGATAAAACCAGCCGCCAGAAGCCTGGCTACTTCTTCCCCAATGGCCTTGCGCCTCTCTTCATTAAACCGGCGGAGGAACTGTTTCACCGGTTTATACTTAGGATCCACATTAAGTGTGTGCTCAGCGAGTTCCCTCGGTACACCTGGCATGTCAGATGGCTTCCATGCAACGATATCCCGGTTCTCACGGATGAACTCGATGAGCGCGCTTTCCTATTTGGGATCCAGGTTGGCACTGACAGTGAACTGCTTGGACGAATCGCCTGGCACGAAGTCAACAAGCTTGGTCTCAGCTGCCGATTTAAACTTCAGGTCTGATTCATGCTCTGTAGTAGGTTTCTTCAAAGGGGTCATATCTGCCGGATCAACATTGTCCTTATAGAATTTCAACTCCTCCGTGGCGCAGACCGCCTCTGCATAAGCTGCATCTCCTTCCTCACATTCCAAAGCGACTCGGCGACTTCCATGCACCGTTATCGTCCCTTTGTAACCCGGCATTTTGAGCTGCAAGTAAATATAACAAGGTCGTGCCATGAACTTAGCATAAGCTGGCCGTCCAAACAAGGCATGATATGGACTCCGGATTTTCACTACTTCAAAAGTTAGCTTTTCAGACCGGGAATCATGCTCATCTCCAAAAGCCACATCCAGGGCTATCTTACCAACAGGATAAGCAGATTTGCCTGGTACTACACCATGGAACACCGTATTGGACGGTCTGAGATCTTTGTCTGTGAGACCCATGCGACGGAAAGTTTCATAGTACAATATATTGATACTACTTCCTCCATCCATAAGCACCTTAGTAAACTTATAGCCCCCAACCTGAGGATCTACCACCAATGCCAGCTGACCCGGATTATCAACCCGGGGGGGATGGTCCTCTCTGCTCCATACGATAGGCTGCTCTGACCAGCGCAAATACCGCGGCAAAGCCGGTTCAACAGAGTTTACTGCCCGTTTGTGAAGCTTCCGATCCCGCTTGTCCAAACTGGTTGTGAAAACATGATACTGCCCACCATTCAACTGCTTTGGTTGGCTCTGATAGCCTGACTGCTGCTGCTGCCGCCGCCACTCTGGTCATCCTGGCTATGGTGATTGCCTTGACTAGGCCCTGAACCGAAGCTCCGTCCCCGACCCGCCCATGGAAACCGGATCCTGAACCGCCTCCTGACCACTGGTCATACCGGAACGCGTTGGAGTTCTTGAACTCCTGCATAATATAACAGTCTTTCCAGAGATGGTTCGACGGGGACTCCTTCGTCCCATGCTTGGGGCAAGGCTGATTCAACAAATAATTCAAACGACTTGTATTAGGATTTGGACCCCGATTCGCCTTGCCTCTGCGCCGCGGGCCTCTGTCCTGCGCATTAGTGTTGGCCACGAAATCCGGATTGCCATCAGCCTTGCGCTTGCCCCCGTTTCCATGACCCGCCGGTTTGAAATTCTGCCCCTTGGAGTTGCCGTTCTTCTTTCCCTTCCCTGCTTCATCATCGTCCGCTTGAGGATCCTTGGTACTTGCTCAATCGGCATATTTTACCAAAGCGCCATGAGGGTTCCCATATCATTGCAGAACCGCTTCATACGTCCCAGCTTCAATTTCAAAGGCTCAAACCGGCAGTTGCCTTCTAATGTTATGATCGCCGAGTCAGCATTGATCCGGTCAGTGGAGTGCAAAATCTCAGACACACGGCGTACCCAACGGGTTGTTGACTCCCCTTCTTCCTGAACACAAGCCGCCAGGTCTACTATGGACTTGGGCTGCTTACATGTATCCTTGAAATTCTAGATAAAACGGGCCCGTAACTGACCCCATGAACTGATAGAATTGGGCGGCAAGCTTTTCAACCAAGTACGGGCTGTGCCCTCCATCATCATGGTGAAATACTTTGCACATGCGGCTTCATCAACATCTAGCATCTCCATGGCCATCTCATAACTTTCAACCCACGCCTCAGGGGACAGATCTGCAGTGTAATTCGGCACCTTGCGCGGGCCCTTAAAATCCTTAGGCAGACGCACATTGCGTAGGGCGGGGATTAAACAGGGCACCCCTAAAGCGGATGCGACTCCTGGCCCGGTGAAGGTGGTAGGGCGAACCGGTGTGTGTTGATCCGCACCATCCTGTGCTGCTAACTCGGCCTCCCTACGTGCCCGGGCCCGATCCACTACCTCCTGAGCATCACGAATACCACCTGTCTGGTGATTGCCTCGGGCCGCTTCACGGTCACGCGCGTTGCTTGATATGGCCGGTTCATCCATGCGCCTGCTGTAACTCCGGCTTGGGCGGGGTGTAGAGTGAATCCGATCACGGCTGTATGAATATGCCTCCTGCTGTATCAGTGCAGTCCGGAGGAGTTCCTTAACCCGGCGTGTCTCAACTGCTTGTGGGGAATCTCCTTCGACCGGGATCGCCTCCAATCGTGCAGCGGCTGCAACAAGGTTGTCCATGGGATTAGAATAATGACCCGGGGGCGTCTGTACCGGCGGGGGAACCACCATGTTCTGCTGTGGAGGCTCCATCAGGCGCGGTTGGACCGTCGCTCCTGCTCCTGGTGCCTCAATCCGGTTTACTTCCCTGTGCTGGGGTGGGTTACTGGGTCCGGCTCCCGGGGTCTAAAAGAGATTTCTAGGGTCAAATCCTGACGGCAGGCGCGATCTATACTTCCGCCTTAGCACCTCCTGCGACGCACTCTGGTCGAGCATGAGTTTGTAAGCTTGTGCATCTAAAGTGGCCCGCTCTGCGGCCATACGCTCCTTTTCTGCCGCTAGATCCGCTTTGGCTTGCGTGATCTGCTCTTTCACCTTTGCAATTTCTGCATTATGAGCCTCCTGATCAGCTGGGCTATCCTCCGCCATAAGCGCTGCTAATGCATCGAACAGATCTGACAGATTTGAACCGGCGGGCGCACTGGGCCTCCTGCCCCTGCTGCCGCTGCTGAACCGGAAAGCATTGCTGCTGCGGTTGAAGAGAGGTTTGCTGCCTGCGTACCGGCCATGAATACACCAACCCGGTTTAACTCGCTTGGGGGGCCCGGAATACTGTCACCGTCGGAACCGCCCCTGATCTTATCATCCTGCAGCTGGTACAATGACTCGGTCTCTCCTGTTGAAGATTCGTCGCCCGAATAAACGACGGTCTCACTACCGTGTTCTGAACCGGCGTCGTACTCCCCTCCATGGGTAACTCCAACGAAGACATGCTTCACGGCCGGTTTAACCTGGGTGGGTTGCGCGCGCCGAGCCGTTTCGATGAGGTCGGTGCAGATGTCCGGCTCAGGCCCAGGCTCCCCGATCTTGCCAATGAAAACGTGTATGCCGCCGAAGGGGACCCGGTATCCATACTCGACTGAATCGGCCTCGGGACCCCATCCGGCGTCGTCGATGTAGATCCGGCCGCGACGACTCTTGGTCATCCGGCCCACGACGTAGCCTTCGAGTCCTTTGAGCTTGCCCTCCAAGATCGTCAAACCATCGTGTGATAGCCCCACGGTGGGCGCCAACTGTCGTGGATTTGTCACGGCAGATGTCCTAGCATAAGGACTTAGTCGTGGAGCCATCGCTACGGGTTTACTTGTAGGGGTTAAAGCGGACACAAAGACACGAGGGTTTTATACTAGTTCGGCCCCTTCGATGAAGGTAAAAGCCTACGCCTAGTTGTGATGGAATTGATGTAGTCTCGATGGCTAGGAGCAAATAAGCTTCGCCTAGGCTCGAGTTGTGGTTGTCGTCCCTGAACCGCCACCGGTCGCCCCTTATATACACGAGTGACGCCTGTCGGTTCAGAGAGTCCCAACCGTTCATACTGTATCCCGGTTGGTATCTCTCTATTCCTAACTTACAATACAAGTCATACATCAGGCCGGTTTACGGCTACAAGTTCTAAACCGACTACAGGCCTTGGGCCTTTCTGCGATTACACCACTAACGGAGCTAACCCGGCCCAAGCTGGCCGGTTTACACCTAGTGGTAATATCCCCAACAGTGCTTGTGATGCATTTCAGCTCTTGCAATTGGAATCTGTCATGTAGGGTTGATCGGGGCACACCTAAACACCTTGCTAGAGAACGGATTGTTCTTCTTTTGTTCAAAGGGATTGTGGATGTTCTCGACAGATCTAGTTCTTTTCTCTTCCTACCACTTTTGTTCTTCTTGGTTGAAACATCAACTTCTTGGCCTGCTTCAAGTTGTCGTTTGGCTAGATTCCATATTCTTCTAACTGTTCGCAGGTGAACATTCAGCATAGTCGCGATGAGCACCTTGTCATACACGTGAACCTGTCCATCTCTAAGCTCGATTACTCGCAGAGCAAAGTAAACACCATGTCTGTCCTTGTCTGTCAAGTCCTTCCCTCTTGGATTGCCATGTGCATCAGCTTCTTGCACTTCTGCATCTTCTTGTGCATCTTGAGCTTCTTGCACTTCTGCATCTTCTTGTGCATATTGAGCTGTCCTCTACAACGTTTTCTGTAGAATAGAGTAGGCTTCAATTTGTGAAAACTAAATTTTACTCACTGAAAATATGACAGTGGAGTACTGTCCAAACTGTATTCACTGTCTAAATTTCATTGATGTCAAATTTTATTTATGTGTCAAGTTTGACATCAACTTGATCAACATCAACAGCGATGATCAAAACCCCGACAGAAATTGACAGGTTTTGGAACAAAATGACAGGATCTGAACATCAACTTGACTGAATAATATAGTGTCAATTCTGATTGTTAACAGCAGAATACTACAGTTATTGTATTTCTTGTTGGCAACTAGTGCAGGTACACATTCCGAATATTGAAATTATCTTCTATTAGTTACTAGGATAGTGGTTCATTCTGCTTGTTTGATCTGTGGAGGAGACCAAGGGCATCAACCTCCCCAACTTGAATTTGTAGATGCTGAATTTAGATGTTTTTGTCCTAACAAACAAGTAAACTACTGTAACTCTAGTGTTGTTGTGGTAAACTACTGTAGTTGATATGTATCTTCATGCTGCTGTTGTTCCAACCATAAGGAGTGGATCATCCCGTGTAAACTACTGTACTGATAGTTTGCATTATCTTCTCTGCTAATAAAACACAAAACAGTTCATTGTCTTCCATGGCAGTATGCCAGCTTTGTACCAAGTGCTTCGCAATGATAAATTAGCAAAAACAGGATGACACTACTATTATTGGACCATTATCTGCCTGGGAACTTAATTTTTAAACTCATCTGCATAATCTTTAGCTCACCATGACACTACTATTATTGGACAATTTTTACACTCATCTCTACCTGGAGAACAAATTCCTTAGTGCAAGTTATTGATTGAATTTACACTCATCTGCAGATTGTGTAGAAAAGTTGACTGTATTTTGATGACTGAATTTAAAATCACTACTTGGAGTACACACTGACTGAATTTAACACTGCAATTGATTATCCTGTGATCCATGGACACTGCAATTGTGCATTTTCCTGGATACAAAACATGGATCTCTGAATAATTCAAATACTCTGAATAATTCAACAATTGACAGGCATAACATTTTTTCCTTCTCCCATTTTAGACCATAACAGCAACAATCTGGTCCAGTTGCTCTTGATGATGCATTTAGTTAACTTGTAATTTTGCCAAAATCTGGACCAGTTGCTCTTGATGCATTCAGTTAAATTGATGCTATCAGTCCAGAGAACATGTTCCGTTTTCTTAATAGCAGATCAATTTTCTTCAGAGAACATGATCAGTTTTCTTAAAAGCAGATCAATTTTCTTCAGTGAACATGGTGAGTAGTGTTTGAAATTGCAATGTGCAGAAATTGGAGCACCACGAGCAAGCAGGCAGAGGAGCAGATTTACAGAGGGGCGCTTCTTCTCACCAGCAGCAACACGAGTAGGGGAGCTACGGGCGGAGGAGCAGCAACTTGCACAGGAGCAGGCCCGCTGGGAGCTTGAGGACGAGCTTCAGGTCGAGGCCCGCCGGGAGCTCCAGCTCCAGGTGCTCGAGACGCAGGCGCGCGCAGGTCCTGGACAGCGGGAAGGGATAGCGGCGGCGCAGGCCCTGGGCGGTGGGAGGGGATAGCGGCGGCGCAGCCCTGGGCTGGCGGGAGGGGTCACTGCGGGAGGGGATAGCGGCGGTGCAGTGCCCTTCAGCCATGGAGCCGCCGCCCATCGAGGTGGTCGCCGCGGAGGAGTAGGTGGCCGGCGGGTGGCGCAACTCGTCTCCGTGCGGGCGGCACAGGTGGGCAGGGGTGGCGCGGGTTGGCCGTCGTCGCGCGCTAGTCCCTGCGGGTGCCGACAGTGGCTGGGGCGACCACGGTGCGTGCAGACGACGGCGGAAGGAGGAAGAAGACGAGGGGGCTGATTAGCACGAGATTTAAAATCCTAAGGACTTTTTTGCAAAATTGTAAATGAACTACGCCCTGGACAACTTTTTCCGGACGGAGGGAGTACTCAATATAAAAGCATTTAGTTTGCTAAAATGGTAATCTAAACGTTTTTATATTAGTTTGCGGACCTACATTGTATCGACTTTGCGAGCGCATCGAGTGATTGATATACTATTAAATGGGTACAGCACAGCACAGCACTATTGCCGGACTGATCAGATCAGATCGAAATGAATGGATGGCGCCACCACTTACGCACGCGAGCTGAAACTAGTACAGCACTTTTCACGTGCTCATGCCTGAACCTAGGGCTGTCCTGGTACGCACGGGAAGTCTCGTCGCTCGTCCTTGTTGTATTGGTGTTGGTCCCGTCCGCAGGCTGCGTCCAGGGCAGGGCAGGGGGACAAAATTACTGTTCTGACCTTTTAGCCAAAGTAAACCCCGATTTGACCTCGGTTCAAAAAAAATTTCGTTTCTGACCTTTTTCGGTGACGCCAAGGTCCCTGGCGTCTGGTTACTGGCAAACGCCAGGTCCTGGCGTCGCCCTCGCTCGCGCCGCCCCCGCCCGATGACTCGCCGACGTGGCAAAGGGCGGACGCCAGGACCTCAGCGTCTGCCCCGTAAGTGGATAACGCCAGGGCCAGCCCACCCATCCCCATCTTTCTCTGGTGGATAACCGCCGACGAACAGAGGGCTCTGTTCTTGCCCTTCTCTCCCTCCCACCACCACCCCTTGATCTACTCCATCAACCCTCAAACTCACAGATCGGACCCCCCAAGCTTCTTTGAGGTATTCTCCCCATTCCTCCAATTTTTTTTGTTTTCCCTCTTTGGTTGGATGCATTATTCAACACTAGGTGATGTTAGATGAGTAGATGGTTTCTTATTTTTAGGAAATTTTGTGTAGTTGATAGATGATTAGGTATGCAGTAGATGATGTGTAGTTGAACATGTAGGTAAAATCAATTCGGTTTTGTGTATATGTTGTCCATAGGAATTTTTTTTTGGATTAAGAGGGGTGATGAATATATGATTTGTGTATGTAAAATAGACTTTGGCGTACTATATTTGGTTTGATAGATGATGTGTGTATGTGTAGATAATCCTATTGTTGGCATACTATTGTTGGCAAAAAATTTTATGCAAAAGAGATGATGAAATTTTCTTATTGTGTGTGACATGATTTGTTCAATAGAATGGCGGAAGATGATAATGAAATATATTTGATGGTGAAATTTGGTACTCTAGATGATATGTGTGCATATGTAGAAGAAAGAAATGATGTGGTTATGTTTGAGAAGAATGGTGTTTTCATATGGAATAAACTTGGAGAAGAAAATTGTTTGATATTGTTCATGTATTCATAGATGTTTGCGAATTTTTTTGTAGGATGGCGGATGGTGATGGACCTTGGTATGACGGATTAATCGATGAGTGGGATAAGGAGCATCGTGCTCGTGCCATTGAAAATGGACAGGTAAGAAGCAAGACTGGGTCAATTTTCGTTGTTTCTCATTTGTGTTCTTGTATTGATTATTAAAACATCACTTTATTTGCAGGTTGTAGTTGCTATGCGCATGAGGGGTCATTCCGCTGATGACTTTGATTACGATCCGCGGTATGAGCCTTACATTCGGAGATTGGGTCTTCTCCCATTCGTGTTGCAGTTTAAGCGACACGCTCCGCCGGTGAACCACGCGGCGCTGACCGCACTTGTGGATCGTTGGAGGCCGGAGACTCACTCCTTCCACCTTCCATGTGGGGAGATGACGATGACCCTACAGGACATGGCTATGATAAGCGGCCTTCCTATCAATGGACAAGTTGTTACCGGTCGTGTCAGCATGGGTAATTGGCGAGAACGGACTGCCGATTTAATTGGCGTTCAGCCCGAGGGCCCTCAGGAAGGCAAGGCCGATACCGCGAAAGTGAGGCATTCTTGGCTAAAACTGGTCAGAGGAAACACCAACCCGTGCCCTCGGGATGCCAATGACGTGGTTGTGCAGCGATGCGCTGGGCCTATCTTTGGTATGTACTAACCAAGGTAGTCTTCTCGATGCAACCGAACTCAGCCCTCTGGATGTTCTTGGAGCCACTTAATAACTGGGATACCCAAGATAGCTGGGTTCGCCGCACAAGCATACCAGTATCGTCGTAAGAGATATTTGCAACCAATTATTTTGCATTTGTCATGCGCCCCATATCTAACATGTTTGTTTGATTGCAGCTTGACTTGGCGTGTCGGAGGAAGGAGGTACATCCTCATTGTCCAGGTTTGTTTGGAGCCTATCCGTGTGGATGTGGGAGCGGATCCCGGTTGGACGACCCGATTTGAAGAACCCCCTCATGGCAAACCCACGGGGTAATCATGACGGGTTGCATGATGATGATCCATATCGGCGCCCTACGCTTGCTTACTATTGGGAACAAGTTACAGTGTACACAGGAAGCTCGCATGTGCGATACAAGTGCTATATGAACGAGCTGGACACCTTGACTGCTGAGCAGGTTATGAGAAGTTCGATGAGATAAAATTTAGTCAAGAATGAAACTTATGTATGTAGCTAACAATGTATCTCTTTGTTTTGCAGGTACATTGGTTGCCTTATGTGGAAGATCTTGACTTTGATCTTAATGAGATGTGCACGCGTGATAGCCATCTTTGGCGGGCGAGGTGCCCAATGATATGCTTCTTCGCAGTCGAGTGGCACTTTGTACACCGTGTGGCAAGACAATTTGGAAAAAGACAAGGTATTCCAATTGAGGAGAGCAAGGAGGAAATGCTATCTCTGCATCGGTAAGCAAGCATGCCTTGAGTATGTAGTAGAGCATTGAATAAGTCAATGTTTGCTAATGCTTTGTCGCGTGCATCATTTGTAGGTTCGATCGAAGAAACAATCAGGATATATCGGATTGGGCAAACAAACACCGTGCGTGGATAGAAATTTGGAATCAAAGAGACACGTTAGTGCAATCAGAGAACAAACCTCACAATCAGTCAGCATATCAGAAGTATCAAGTGTGGTATGCGGATCGTTACCGGTTAAAGCTGAAGCCAGGTTGGACTCACGAGGAGTGGTCGGAGTTGGTGTCTGAAGACCCGGAGACTGCAGAAGGTTATCATACCTTCAACACGGCGGAGTTGACGGTGTGTCTTTCTAAGTCGTTTCGATGGCGGTTTGCATCTATGAGTGGTATCACAACTTGTTAACACCCATTCTTCGGTTTCTTTAAGCTTTCTTGCACGAACCTTCCATGTGCATTCCTTTTGCTCACACACCACGGTGTAGTGCAACTTCATGTCGGAGTGCTCAACATAAATTGGCCTATGGTTTCGAATGGCATAGTCAGCCAACCAAAACTTCAGCATAGGCAAGCTCAGAAACTTCAATCCTTTCTTCAAATAAGCATTCTCGTCCTCATTCTCCACCCTTGGTTCTCCTGGATCCGGGCATGGTGTTGGCTCAATCGCCGTCATTCTCATTCCACCGTCAACAACAGCTTTATGGGCAAGGCTGAGATCTTTAAACAAGTGAGTTCTTTTTTGTAAACCCGTCAGCTCAAAGTGGATTTGGTTCTCCTCCTTTGTGAATCCATCCTCGTCTAACCGTTCAACTGGACCCTCGTCATCCGAGTCATACGCATATTGACGCCTAAAAGGCAAGTCACGATCCATGTCCTTTTGCGCTATGTACACATCCAAGTCACCAACACATCATTGCCATGAAACCCTTCCTCTTGCTCTTCCTCGTCATCATAAGCATCTTCATCCTCTTGAATTACTCCCTCACTAGCAATCACCTCAACTTCATTTGCTTGGTTAGTTGGTGGTTGGCTAGAAGCATTGGGGACATACAACTCAACCTCATTTGCTTGGCTAGTTGGTGGTTGGCTAGAAGCATTGGGGGCATACAACTCAACCTCATTTGCTTTGATAGTTGGTACACGGGGACGTGGTGGGGGATAAACATTGGGGGCATCAACCACAACCCTATGCTCAACAAGTGGCACCATTGTCCTCTCGCTCATGTCATCCATTGGGGAAGAGACATGCCGGTTCAAATCAAAGGTAAACCGAGGAGATTCAACCTTGATGGCAAACAATTCAAGTGACTTGTCTTCCGATTGGGATACTTTTTCCTTGTATACATCCCAATGCAAATCCGAGGTGATAGGCATACTTTTCAAGCGAGATTTGGCTCCAACTCCAACATCATACCTTCCTATTAACTTAACATCAACATTGGTGTCCATCCACTTCAAGACTTGTCTCACTTGTGCAACAACATCCTCATAGCTAGGGCTTGTATCAAAAACCAATGGTTCCTCACCCGTGTCGGCATTGTTACTCAAGAATGCCTCCTTGTCAATGTAATGAACATTAACAAGTCTCTCCATCTAAAAATAACACGAATGCATTTAAGACTTCAATGAGAATTGGTGTTTATCCAAATACATCTTATTATATCCAAATCATATCAACACTAAATTATTGGTGATGTCCACAAAAGTATCACTAATCACTAATTAACACACTAAGCAAAGTTAACCCTAATCACTAACTAACCCTAAGTCCCTAACCCCCAATATTTCTACTCAACAAACATATATTCCTACTACAAACCATGCATAGCACTATATTATCAAAGTTAACCAAGCCATTCACACTAACATAAGGGGGAGAAAACATGAACTAGGGTTCCACCAACATGTATAAAATGCAACCAAAATAACAAGACTTAACAAAAAATAATTGGATGATTTGAGGGAGATTACCACAAGCAACAAAGTGATGGAAAGATCCACCTAAGGGAAGCACCTTTTGGAGAGGATTTGAGGGGGGAGCTTGAGGAGTGAGAGAGAGTGGGGGCAGAAGCTGTTCTTCAAGCTCGGGCTGGATTGGGGAAAGTGTGTGGGGTGGGACCCACACACTCTCCCGGTGGGGTTATCCACTTACCGGGGCCAGACGCCAGGGTCCCTGGCGTCTGGCCCCTTTGCCACGTCAGCAGGTCAACGGGCAGGCGGGCAGCGCGGGCCAGGGGCCAGACGCCAGGGACCCTGGCGTCTGCTTCGTAACCCAGACGCCAGGGACCTTGGCGTCACCAAAAAAGGTCAGAAACGAATTTTTTCTGAACCGAGGTCAAATCGGGATTTACTTTGGCTTAAGGGTTAGAACAGTAATTTTGTCCGGGGCAGGGAAACCAAACAACGGCGCTTGCACTGCACGGAGACGGAGGCAGGATATTTTTATGCTGCTCCGACGGGCTGTTTGCTTTGACCGATCGATCGCTCAAGCAGAGTTGTCGTCGTCGTCACCGTCGCGGGAATGAAAAGCTGACAAACGTGGATCCTCGCTCGCCCCAATCATGTCAGTCCATCAGCGCTGACCGTAGAAACCTATCACCCAGCCGGTAGGTTTGGCATCCGATTCGGCTGGCGTTCACATCGCTCGATTCCTTCTATTCTGCTTATATATACATAAAAAAAACACAGAGGCCCTTTTGTGCCCTTCCTTTCGGCCGTGTGCTTTCTATCATGTCCTCCTCTGTTTTGGTGTCAAAAAAAAAAGGTTCTCCTCTGGTCTATGTGATGCGAAGGTAGTACGTGAAGATGTTTGACGCTTGACATGATAGTATAGCAACAACGGCCGATCGACCTTTATATTAACTCTCGAAGAAAAGCGGTGTACACAACGACGGCAGCTAAGCGTCAACTGTTGTTACCGTTACTACTGTCAGCATCCTGTGTGCGCTTCTCGCAAAAAAAAATAAAGCATCCTGTGTGGGTGAGACAGCTTGCACGAGGACCGACCGTTGCCATCGCCCACCTCCCTCACCTCTCTCTAACCGCACGCGTGCGCTACGGCGTTTGCTTCCCCGCGTCTGCGTGCCCTTCACCTTCACGCCGTCGCCCGAGCCCTGTCCTTATCCGTCCTTCTTCCCTTCTACACCTACTAGTTGAGTGCCCGTGCGTTGCCACGGGACAATAAACTTGTACGTCCGTCACCATTGTTGTTGGTCGCCAACGCTGATCCAACCTTGCTAGTTGTCCCACTATTCTCCACAAATGCGCAATCAGCCTTTTGAGGATATAGAACATTCATTACCCGAAAAAAATCGAAACATCATTGAGGATCTAGAACCTTCATTACCCGAAAAAATATCGAAACATCATTCATGGCCCTAACAACCCCTCCAGCTAAATGCGTTCATTCCATAAAATGTTCAATATGTGGGAAAAGCAAAACATGGGCTATAAAAATGATTCTATAATAGCGAAGTTAGATGATACTCCCTCCGTCCCATAATGTACGATGTCTTTTGACACTACATTAGTTCCAAAAAGCGTCTTACATTATGGGACGCAGGGAGTAGCTCAGAACTTCTTCAGTTAGTAGTTAGCACAATGAATCTGGATAAAATATTGGGCTAGCTAGTCCTCTCTTCTGGTTGCCTAAAGATCCCACTATTGTCAAAGTTAAGCAGTGATTGCTAATTGTACTTAGTAAAGTGCTATTATAGCTTGTATAAACGCAAGTTGTTCCTAGGTTGTATCATCGTGAGTTGAAGAAACATAAACAACATGTACGTTGCATGCCAGTGGCTGCTATACAATCAGCTTTCGTGTGCGTGTGTGTTGCTAGTCGATCAATCAGTCCCCCGATTTGAGCTAGCTTTGGCTAGCTACTCTACTACCAGACTTGATCCATCTGAGTTTCAGAATTTTATATATGCTAGTGGTTTATATAGCTTGATCCAGGATCATACAAGTATCCTTCACAAATTTGGTAGACATGTCCGGTAACACGAAGATGTTTCAGAACATTCTGTCCAGGAACTTTAAAGATCTAATAAAAAGAGGAGCTCTTGTCTATCAGGCCTTTTTATTGTTTAAAACTATGGATTTATTTCCCAATTGATTCAGGAAATGAACTGGGTGCAAAGAACAGGAAATCAATTTTGGATACATTTTTTGACTGAACCGGTCATTCTCTTCCAACGCACATAGAAGAATTGATCAACACATTTTATTGGTCTATGAGTGCAATCCATGAGAAGAATCAATAACTCATATGCTCAAAGTAGAGTAACTAACGTAGTGACTGCCAAAGTGCGAATTCCATTGCCAGTTTCATACCAGAACTATAGTTTCAGCTAATAAACTTAGCTGAGATTATCAGTCCTAACTCGTAAAACATGAATCTGGCAACTGAATTCTCATGTAACTAAGAATCCTAATCATAAACTGAGTAAATAAATACAACTTTGTACAAACCTCACATGATTCCTCCACCACGCTCCTTCACTGTCATCTGATTACTCCATGGCAGACTGAATAGGACACCACGCGCACAGTCAAATGAGAATAAAACAATCACATCAATACCGATCAGAGTACACACTCGTTGCCACGGAGACTCCCGCCTGCTAGTGTGCAAAGGCTCCTTTTCCTTCCAAGGTCGCTTCTCTTACTTCGGACCAGACCAACACAATTTTGAACCAGAGAACATAGATCACACTCCCCGCATAAGAAAAGAACATAGATCGCACCACGAGGGAGGGAAGAAAGGTCGCTCACAGGTCCATGAGCAGGTGAGAGGAGGAAGCATAGGCGAAGGCGTTCCAGGCAGGGTAGCGATCATCGCCCAGGGCAATCGATACATTGACGTCTTCGGTCTTCCTCCTCCAACCTCTCTGCAATCATTGAGATCGGCAGCACCTCCTACTCCTGGACGGCCTGCCCACGGAGATTGGAGCTGTTCCTCTTCATCACCTTGCACGGCCGCGAGGCGAATGGTCGGGCTCGCCGACATGGCGGCCTTCATCGTAGCTTCCTGCCTCAGCCCCTTCCTCCGTCGACGAAGCGCTCCTGCTCGTCGAGCTTCCCCTAGACTCGGTGAGGACGAGATGAGATGGCAAGAGCGAGGATACATCGTGTGCTGCCGCTCAAGTTTGCTAAGAAGGTCGGCGGCGGCGATTCCTCTCCGGAGAGCCACGGGATAGACAGCGAGGGATTTGTGTTAGCAATAATCTTGATTGAGTAGTAATGTCATAACTTGAGTTAGTTTTCTAGCTACTGTATACGTGAGTTAGCTTGGCAGTTAGAGTACGTGTGTGTCCTAATACTAGTAGTAATAGGACTGGTCATGTACGTATAGGTTTAGGAATTGTATCCGGCTAGTTAGGATAGGTTGAGTCCTAGTAGTATTAGGAGGACAAGTCCGTTTAGAAGTCCAAGCCGGTGGCTTGGAGTCAGGTCCTATGCGTGTGTATATATATACACGTATAGGGTTGCAAGATTGTAACATCGTGAGAGGAGAAAAGGAGAAAACTAGAAAAAGAAATAAAGAGAAGACAGGCACGACACGTGCCTTTGGCAAAAGTTTCTGTGTGCGCGTGTTCATCATGATTTGATGTGATCGATTCTGTGGGCAGAATTCCAACAAATGGTATCAGAGCAAGGTTCGAGTGAAGCTGCGCTTGCCCCGGGGTTGCGACCCGACTAGCGCCTCGGGGCGGGCAATGAAGTCGCTGGGTAGTGCAGCGACGCAGAGGATCAAGCGATCGTTGTTCGGCGGAGCGACAAGGAGGAAGACGGCAGGCTGTCGTCAGCAAGGTGGCGGAAGGAGGTCGTTGATGGGAGAGGTGGTGCCGAGGTGCGGTGCAGGGGCTCATCAAGATCGTCGTCCGGGGGAGTCGGATGAACAAGGAGGCGTGCGAGTTTGCACGGTCAGTCGTCGTTGTGTCTGTGAGTGGTCATCGTGTCCAAGTGCTCGTCTTGGTGATGATTCGTTGGAGTTGAAGCGGTGCGCATGGTGTTCCGTGAGTCATGTCCATGTCCTCGTGGAGCGTCCTGGTTGCGGCCAGTGTGGATTCGGTGTGATGCCGAAGGCGGACGATGGTTGGCGAAGCCATCGTAAAGCGAGGATGTGTGCGGGCAGTGGAGAGTGGATCTGCTGCAAGCACGTACAAGAAGTATGGTGCGGACCGAGTGCAAGGCAGCGGCCAAGCAATGGCGGTGGCACAACATTGTAGAGCAAGGAGGTTCTGCATGTTTCCAGGCGGGTCATACTCAGTGTACGGATATGACAGTTGAAGATCAAGCTCGGCGTATAGTGGGACACTGACCAGTTAAGTTGAATGACGTGAAGACTGATGATGCGTCCGGTCTTGCACGTTGCACGCGTAGATGCGACCGTGTGGGCTGGTAGTTTGGATTGTACGTTGAAGTTTGTATCGACAAGTCCCGAGTCAACCGTGAGTCAAGACAAGACGAAGGATATGGAAGATGGCAAGTCAAGATTAGGGGGAGATTGTTAGCAATAATCTTGATTGAGTAGTAATGTCATAACTTGAGTTAGTTTTCTAGCTACTGTATACGTGAGTTAGCTTGGCAGTTAGAGTACGTGTGTGTCCTAATACTAGTAGTAATAGGACTGGTCATGTACGTATAGGTTTAGGAATTGTATCCGGCTAGTTAGGATAGGTTGAGTCCTAGTAGTATTAGGAGGACAAGTCCGTTTAGAAGTCCAAGCCGGTGGCTTGGAGTCAGGTCCTATGCGTGTGTATATATATACACGTATAGGGTTGCAAGATTGTAACATCGTGAGAGGAGAAAAGAAGAAAACTAGAAAAAGAAATAAAGAGAAGACAGGCACGACACGTGCCTTTGGCAAAAGTTTCTGTGTGCGCGTGTTCATCGTGATTTGATGTGATCGATTCTGTGGGCAGAATTCCAACAATTTGGAGGAGTTGGAGGTGGGGGAGGTGGGATGTGCGTTCGTGGTTTTTTCGTTCGTGCGAGGCGTGGTGGGGGAGGCGATCCGATTTTTTCACGTGCCGGGACACCGCGCGATGGTTGTCGTACGAGCCGGGGGGAATCGAACGAGGTGGTCGAACCACTAGGGGAGGTCGAACCATGACGACGTTCGACGTACCGAGGAGTAGCAATAGCATCATGTACTTGTATACATACACGAATCAATCAGTCAGTCTATTTTAACGTTTTGTCGATTCTCAATGATATATGTACAGGAAGATGCACTGGTAGAAAAAAGGCCTTTAGTCGCGGTTCGCAAAGGCCTTTAGTCGCGGCTGTGCAACCGCGACTAGCTATGCGCGACTAAAGACCCCCCTTTAGTCGCGCCTCTTACGAACCGCGACTAAAGGCTTTAGTCCCGGTTCTCGTGGCTAACCGGGACTAAAGGCCTCCTCCATGGTTTAAATTTTTTACTTAATTTTTTTGCGAATTTTTTCATTTTTTTATTTTCAAATTTCTGAATTATTTTAACCTCTAATCTCTAATCACCCCCTCATCACTGCTCAATTTATCCTCTAATCTCTAATCACCCCTCATAATTCCAAATCATCTAACTTCCCGAACGGTCACCCATCCTCCCACTCCCCCAGCCTGAGCACGCTTAACTTCCGGGTTCTATTCTCCCTCGTTTCCAAGTCTGCACTTGTTGTTTTCCTGACAATAGTAGGATGTCAATTCTATTAACCCTCAGGTATTTAGCTTGAGCATGAAGTGACACATTTCACTGTTTGAGTTTGAAACTATTGTTTTAAAAACAATAATTATTTAGTAACACTAATATTTACGGAATAATTAGTTTGACCATTTTTGACCACAGATTGACCAGATTTGACCAAAATTTAAAAAACTGAAATAATTATTTAGTAACACTAATATTCTAGAATAATTAGTTTGACCATTGTTTGACCACAGTTTGACCACAATTTGAAATTTTTGAATTTTTTGCCTCTCGAACTTAAAAGCCCGTATCTTTTTTTTCTGTTAGGTTTTGGGGATTCTAAAATGTTTAACGGGTTCCCCGGTTAAATTCGGATGTAACTTTTCGAGTAGATCATTTTTCATATAAAAACTTTTTCATCCGAGTTCGTATGCAAAAGTTATGCCAATTTTAAGAATTTCGAGAGATTTTGCAAATAAAGTCGAAATTCATATTTGTTAATTTTCCCAACAACTAGACCACATATCACATGGAAAACTTATTTTATTTTATTTTTTGACATTTCCATAATTTTCTTTTGTTTTTCTAAAACTGAAAAGGCGATCGGGGGTAGAGTTTGAAAATGAGGCCTCAAATCCCTTTAGTCGCGGTTGGCGGACCAACCGACTAAAGGTCCGCCAACCGCGACTAAAGGTTCGGGCCATTAGTCGCGGTTGGCCGACTAACCGACTAAAGGTCTAACCTTTAATCCCGGTTGGCACCAACCATGATCTAAAGGCCTTGGGCCAGCTCGAGACCTTTAGTCCCGGTTGGTCAGCCAACCGCGACTAAAGCCCTCACGTGCACCACCGGCCACCGAGCGCCACAGGCCCAGTTTTGGTCACGGTTCACCTCGAATCATGACTAAAGGTCCCATTGGTCGCGGTTCCTACAGCTTCGCGACTTATGGGCTGGACGGAAAGCCTGTTTTTCCACCAGTGATGAAGAATTGGTTTGGTCGGGACCTGATTCCTTTTGGATGATAACTGTGAACAAAGTTTATTTTTGGCTTGGTGGTGTGGGTGGAATCATCTCCCGTCGGCCGTCGCCATCCACCCTGTGGATTACCGAAGGATTAGCCAGTCAAAAATATCGAGCCAACCATACACGCACACCAAACGAATCTCAAGGACTATCCGTTCCTGCAGTTTGTCACGGGTGGAGCTTTTCGCAAGAAAATTCTTCCTCTGCACTTCCTTTTCTTCTTGAAAAACAGGGAGAGCCGCGGTTGCATTCAAGCGAGACTATACAACCGCCTCGGCCTCCACCCCAAGTGGAGTTCGACCGGCCGTTGAACATGCACGGTATCATCTCCGCTGTTCCGTAAACATTCCTCCCACCGGATTGCGTTGTCAGGTCTCCAACCCTGAACGAGGATTCAAAAGGAAGGGAATGGGCAGGTGGCCCGGCTCAAGAGAGTTGCTCGTCGATCAGCCCGCCTTGTAGGCCGTGAATGGATCGATTGACCCTGTAACTGTTTACCTGTTAAACTAGCTAGCAGTAGCGAGAAGAACTTGTTGGAGAATGTCGTGGTACTAAGACTGACAGTAGAATAAAGGGTAGGTATGGAGAGGCAAGATCCTAGCTATGGAGTAGCTGTATACGCGATGGATTTACGAGTTCAGGCCCTTCTCGGAGGAAGTAATAGCCCTACGTCTCGGAGCCCGGAGGCGGTCGACTGGATTATAAGCGTATGAGTTACAGGGGTGCGAACCCTTCTGCCAGTGGAGGGGGTGGCTTATATAGTGTCTGCCAGGACCCAGCCAGCCCATGTAGCGGAGGGTTTAAAGTACATTAAGGCCTGGCGTTACAGGTAACGCCTTACATAAAGTGTCATCATGGCCATAAAGACTACTTAATTACAGACCGTTTGGATACAGAATGGCTCTTGGACTCCTGGTGGTCGAGTGAATCTTCATGGTCGAGTGTCTTCGAGTCCGTCGAGTGGAATTCTTCGGTCATTCGAAGGAGTTTCTTCTAAAGATGTCCTTGGGAAGGGTACCTTGGACAGGTCCATGACCCTACCCTAGGTACATGACTTCATCATTAGCCCCCGAATGGATTGAGGTTTGTGTGAGGAAGGAGTTGATAGTATTTCCGACCTGATTTTTGTGCTGCGAGTATGTCTCACTATGGATCAATGACTTCTTAATGATGGCGTCAACTTCTCTTTCAGTCGCCTTGATTCATTCTTTTATAATTGTCGAGTGAACTTTATGAACTTGGAGATTTCCGAATGATGGATCGTAGGAGATCTTCCGTCTGACAAGTTGCTCTGCTGTTAGCGGATTTAGTGGGATCCGAATTTCGGGAAGCGCGCGAAGTGGAGAAGGCCGCGGTACTCGGACGGGATAAGGCAGAGACGCCTCAATTTCAGCGCCGCTTTTTTCGCCACGTATCGCTCGCGCAACTGTTGCGGGATTTGACAGGATTGCCCGGGCATACCAGTCAGCCACTCGGAAGCGACTCCATATAAGGCACCGGGCGGAGGTTTTTTGAACAGTGCGCTCTCATTTTCCCCTCTCCCATCTTCAGATTCATCCGCTGCGCTCGCCACCTGCTCTGCGCCGCTGCTCCGTGCCTGCCTCGTCGGTGACAATGGTGAAGGCGAAGACGGCTGCTTTGGAGCGGGCGAAGAAGGCGACGGCGAAGGCGAAGGGGAGAGCGACCAGTCGGGGCGGATCCTCGTCGCGGTCCAGCCTGCCGCAAGGTTGGATTCAGGGCGATTGGATTCGCTCGACCATCACCCAGAAGGATCTCGACGACCTGGCCAATGAAGGGATGATCTCCCACGGGTCAGCGAGGCTTCCGGGAACGGAGTGGCAGCCTCAGCCTCAGGAGGGTGAGTGTGTGCTCTTAGCCACCCATGTAGATCGCGGGTTTTCTCTGCCGCCGAATCTTTTCTTTCGGGGGTTTTTGAATTTCTTTGGGGCACAACTTCATCACTTCACACCCAATTCCATCGCCTACCTCTCCGCGTTCGTGTCTTTGTGTGAAAACTTCTTGGGTTGTCGGCAGCACTGGGGCCTCTTCAAGCACATATTCACTTGTCGTTCTCAGACGGTGAAAAAGGCTAGTCCGAATGACGAAAAGACCCAAGTAATCCAGATGTGCAGGGGTCTTGGGGTCCAGATGAGAAGCAAGAGTGCCTTTCCAGCCATGACCCTTCCCGAGTCAGTTAGAGGGTGGTAGTCGACTTGGTTCTAATGTCAAGATGATTCAATGCCAGGGCAGTCGACTGCCTTCCTCCGTTCTCCATGGACCGAGTGAACAAGCCGTCTTCTCTGAAGGTGCTTCCGAAGGAGAAGGCTCAGGTTAACATGTTGATGGAACGCGTAGTCCAGCTCATTCGGGACGGAGTGACTGGCATGGATCTTCCGGAGGTTTTCCTTCGACGGCGTATTCAACCACTCCAATACTGAGGCCACCCGATGTGGCTGTACTGTGGTACTGAAGATACCACTCGGGTCCATCCAGAGGCGTTCAGCGACGCCACACTGGAGAGGTGGATGACTGCCATCACAGGGAACAAGGATAACCCTCGTGGGGCTAGGAGGATCCCACCACTCGACCATACCTACGAACCAGACACGGTATGACCACTTATCCCCGGTTGTGATCCTGTTTCATTCATTACATTTCATCGCAAATCGGTCGATTGACCTTTGTCTTGTTTTGTTGTCTTCCGTGCTACCACCGAAGTTGTATTCGATGCCCAACGGGGCGCAGGCACAGACTGAGGAGGAGGAAGGAAGTGGAGGTGAAAGTCAAGAGGAGTGGGAATCGGATGGCGATGAGGGTGATGAAGATGCTGGCTCAGATGAGGAAGAGGAGGAAGAGGAGGAGGAAGTCGCACCACCCCGTTCTGAAAGGAGATGCAAACTTGTCCATGACCCTGCAGTCGAGCGTGGCAAAGGAGTCGCGCCTGTTGTTCAGTCGACCAAGCGTCCTCGGACGACCTCTCCGGTACCGACTGAGAATGCGCCGAAGCAATCTCGAGTGGCGCCGTCAAAGCCGACGAAGGCCTTGCCGAACATGAAGATGGCGATTCCCACTATTTCTGGGTAATGACGTAACTTGCGTCCCCTTGTTTCTCATGGATTTACTCTTGGTCGATTCGTTAGCTGACCGACTGATTTCTGAAACTGTAGTGCTGCTACTTCTGATACCTTGACCAGACCCGAAGACCACGAAATGGAAGATGCTGTCACTTCCAACCCTGGTATGACCTTTGCAGTTCCGTCTTCAGTCGGTATGATCTTTGTCCTTAACTTTGACTCTTTTCTACAGCTCCAACTAACATCATCATTGACCTTCATGATGACGATGACGAGGAACCACTGAGGCAGAGGAGGAATAGGAAAACGTCTGCTGGCAAGGCAGCTCAGGTCGTGTCAGCACCCGAGACGTTGGTTGTGGAGGGGGACAACGTCACTCGGCCTACCGTATCCTTTGCGGTGCTGCTGACGAGTGCACGCCCTTCATCGTCGAGTGCTGATCAGCCTTCACTTTTCTCGACCAACCACGTCCCAAAAGACCAAGCAAGCGCTGCTAAAGAAGCCATATGCTAGGCGGGGGTCATGATGGAGCAAGTGAAGGCGATCCGAGACGCCAGTCAAGCGGCTTATGATGCCAGTTCAGCTCTTCAGAGCAATGTTCAGGTTAGTCGATCACCGCCTGTTCTGTTAGGATAGGATACCTGAAAACTTTTCTTTCTGAAAATCTTAGTATCTGTCGTACACCCACTGGGTGCGTCGATTGAAATTCTGGATTGGTGGGTGCACTCTGGATTGGTGGGGGCAAGCTGAGTGCACCCACTGGGTGTAGTCCCCAAGGCTATGGTGGACTGCTGGCAGTCGACCATAGTCTTTATGTCTTAAGTTGTTTCTCGTTATTTTCTTTACTCGATCAGGTCGAATGGAATCATAGACCGGTGGGGGCACGCTGAGTGGACCCACTGGGTGTAGTCCCCGAGACTGTGGTCGACTGCTGGCAGTCGACTATAGTCTGAAGAACACCTCTTTTTTTGTGGCTATCTGCTGGTGGTTAGCCTTTTTGTCTTTTTTGGTCGAATGATCGAATCTAGCTGATAGAACTAGTGGGGGCACGCTGAGTGCACCCACTGGGTGTAGTCCCCGAGACTACAGTCGAATGTTTAGATTCGGCTGTAGTCTTAGAAATGCTACGATCTTTCCTTAGTCACTCGGAAGTGACCTATCTTTGACGTCTGTCGATTGGTTCTTCGCAGAAATCTTGCGAGCTTGTAGCTCGTTATACTGAGTTGGAGAACAAGCATATCCAGCTCGAACTTGATCTGAAGCTTGTCCAGGAGAACTTCACGAAGGCGAAGGAGGAGGAAAAAGGTATGTTTGGTGAGAACCTTGACGATTGCCTTTGTTTCTTGTTCATTCCTGAGTCTGATCTCACTATGATTTTGCAGATAAACTGAGGGATTCTCTGAAGAAGGACCTTGACCTCGCTGAGGCGCAGAAAGCAGCTTCAGAGAAAACCAAGCTCGCAGAAGAAAAGCTGGCCTCAATCACCAAGCTTGAAAAGGAGAATACCAATCTGAAAGCTACTCTTGATGCGGCCAACAAGGAGGTCAGTCGACTGAAGAATGACAAGATTGCTTTGAGTGACAAGGCCAGCGAGTTGGCGGGAAAGAAGAATGATCTGGAGGCTTATCTGGGAGGACTCGCCAAGAAGCTATTCCTCATGCTCGAAGGTAATCCTTTGTATCAGACAGGCTTTTTAACTATGATCTTGCCATCAAACTGCTGCCTTAACTTTGGGGTTGTGTGTGCAGAGTTCTGCCAGAACTTCGAGGAGGAGACTGGTCGACTGGAGACGAGCCTAGATCCCATCAACTCTCCTCTGAAGGACGAAGCCGCCATGAATGTGCTCCGACTCGAGTCTCGCGTCGCTGCTGTTGTCGACTATCTTGCAAGGCTGAAGGTTGCAACTTCTCGCATCGACACAGCACTCTGGCCAGGAGAAACACTTCAGAATGACCTTGAGTCTCTGATGACTCGACTGAACGAAGTTCCAAGTCGAGTGCAAGAATGGAAGAAGTCTTCTGCCAGGTGCGGTGCGGACGTTGCTCTATCTCTGGTCCGTGTTCACTGCAAAGATGCGCGAGAGGACAAGCTGGCAGCTCTCAAGGTGGCCAATACCAAGAAGCATGACTTCCGATCCTTCATGGAGACCTTCATCGCTCCTGCCACTCGGATCGCAGATGGAATCGACCTGGACGAGTCCGTTGCGCCTTCCAGCCCTCCATAGGAGGGGTAAAAACCTCTATGCTTGATGCTTTAAATTTGCCTCGGTATGCTGAGTGATTTTTGTAACCGATAAACTTTAACAGGCTTAGCGCCTGAGCACTTCTGGTTCCGTAAGACATTATTTGAACTTGGATTCGATGTTGAATATGTTTGCATCTGCCTCCGAACTAACACCGTCTATCACTTGGTCTATACCCTGGTGTTTGAGATGTCCTTTTGCAGGCTAGGATGAAGCACATATTGCAATCGACTTGTACCTCATCATTCTTAGGCGAGCACTGGGCTGCAGCTAAGCCCCCGAGTGGGAGGTTTGCTCTCCACTCGGTAGGACTTTCAAAAACTTAAGCGAGCACTAGGCTACAGCTAAGCCCCCGAGTGGGAGGTTTGTTCTCCACTCGGTAGGATTTTCAAAAACTTAGGCGAGCCCTGGGCTGGAGCTCAGCCCCCGAGTGGGAGGTTTGCTCTCCACTCGGTAGGATTTTCAAAAACTTAGGCGAGCACTGGGCTGCAGCTAAGCCCCCGAGTGGGAGGTCTGCTCTCCACTCGGTAGGATTTTCAAAAACTTAGGCGAGCACTGGGCTGCAACTAAGCCCCCGAGTGTGAGGTCTGCTCTCCACTCGGTAGGATTTTCAAAAACTTAGGCGAGCACTGGGCTGCAGCTAAGCCCCCGAGTGGGAGGTCTGCTCTCCACTCGGTAGGATTTCTGTGCATACCTCTGAAGAAGAAGGTATCAATTGACCTGCATCTCGTCTTCCTTGCGGAGCGCACATTATACTTGTGGCGTAGCTCGGAAGGAGAGGGTAGCAGTCGACCTGCACCTCGTCTTCCTTGCGGAGTGCATGTTATACTTGTGGCATAGCTCGGAAGAAGAGGGTAGCAGTTGACCTGCACCTCATCTTCCTTGCGGAGCGCATATTATACTTGTGGCGTAGCTCGGAAGAAGAGAGTAGCAGTCGACCTACACCTCGTCTTCCTTGCGGAGCGCATGTTATACTTGTACTTAGGCGAGCGCTATGCTGCAGCTAAGCCCCCGAGTGGGAGGCTGGCTCACCACTCGGCAGGATTTCGTTGAAATTTAGGCGAGTACCTGGACTGCAGCTAAGCCTCCGAGTGGGAGGCTGGCTCACCACTCGGTAGGATTTTATTTAAACTTAGGCGAGTGCCTGGACTGCAGCTAAGCCTCCGAGTGTGAGGTTGGCTCACCACTCGGTAGGATTTTATTGAGCTTAGGCGAGTACTTGGACTGCAGCTAAGCCTCCGAGTGGGAGGCTGGCTCACCACTCGGTAGAATTTTGTTGAACTTAGGCGAAACGGATTCGCAGCTAAGCCTCCGAGTGTGAGGCTGGCTCACCACTCGGTAGGATTTTTACAAACTTAGGCGAAACGGATTCGCAGCTAAGCCACCCACTGGGGGACCTTTATGTGAACAAAAGTAACAACAATCACTGGGAAAATTATAACACTATTGTCTTTGAAAAATGAACTACAGAAGTACTTATATTACATTTCTGAGTGCAAACTTAAGTGTAAAAGGGGCGGAGCAGCTCCGCGTTCCAATCTCGGGGCTCGTCGATCTGGTGCTCGACATTGTTAAGACGGTATGCTCCATTGTGGAGAACCTTGGTGACGATGTAGGGGCCTTCCCAAGAAGGAGCAAGCTTATGTGGCTTCTGCTGATCTACTCGGAGAACCAAATCTCCTTCCTGGAAGGCTCGACTCTTCACGTTTTTGGCGTGGAAGCGACGCAAGTCCTGCTGATAAATGGTCGATCGGATCAAGGCCATCTCCATTTCTTCTTCTAGAAGGTCGACTGCGTCCTGCCGGGCTTGCTCTGCTTCAGCTTCGGTGTAGAGTTTGACTCGGGGTGCGTTGTGAAGCAGGTGACTCAGCAAGACTGTTTCAGCTCCGTAGACTAAGAAGAACAGAGTTCTCCCAGTCGACCGGTTAGGTGTGGTCCTTAATCCCCAAAGCACTGACGGAAGTTCGTCGACCCTTGCACCAGCTGCGTGCTTGAGATCGCGCATCAATCGGGGTTTCAACCCTTTGAGAATCAAGCCATTTGCTCGTTCTGCCTGTCCATTCGACTGAGGGTGAGCGACTGAAGCATAGTCGACTCGTGTGCCCTGAGATGTGCAGAAAGCTCTGAATTCCTGGGAATCGAAGTTTGACCCATTGTCAGTGATGATGCTGTGTGGAACTCCATATCCGAATATCAACTCCCTGATGAAGCTGACAGCAAATGCCGGCATCAAAATTCTTGATGGGTTTAGCCTCAATCCACTTGGTGAACTTGTCGAATGCTACCAGCACATGGGTGAAGCCGCTTCTGCCTGTTCTCAGAGGTCCAACCATATCCAATCCCCATACAGCGAAAGGCCAGACGAGTGGTATGGTCCTTAAGGCTGAGGCTTTCTTTGCCTCAATCTTGATATCAAGGGGAAGGAGTTCAATCGCCCATTTCGCCACTCAACCAGCTGCATCTCTGTTGTGCAGAATCTCTGACAGTGGGGCATCGCTGACGACTGTAATGGAATGATCAGAGAAATAATGAGCAACCTTCTTCGTGGTCATGTAGATCCCATACACGACCTTCTGATAATGAGGGTATCTTTGCTTCGATGGGGTCAAAACTTCGGAAAGATAATATACTGGGCACTGAACTTTCAAGGCTTTCCCTTCTTCTTCCCGCTCGACCATAAGTACTGTACTGACGACTTGTCCTGTGGCTGCAATGTAAAGCAACAGAGGCTCTTTGCTGATCGGAGCAGCAAGCACCAGCTGGGTGGATAGCAGAGCTTTTAGCTCGGCAAATGCTGCATCAGCTTCTGGAGTCCACTTGAACTTGTCTGACTTCTTCATCAGTCGGTAAAGAGGCGATGCCTTTTCACCGAGGCGAGAGATGAATCGACTTACGCGGCCAAGCATCCAGTAAGCTTCTGGACATCGTGCACACGCACGGGGCATTCCATTCGGAGTATAGTGCCAACTTTTTCTGGGTTAGTGTCGATTCCTCGTTCGGAAACGAGAAAACCGAGTAACTTTCCACCGGGAACTCTGAATGTGCACTTTGATGGATTGATCTTGATATCATATCTCCTGAGATTGGCAAATGTTTTAGCAAGGTCAGTTAGCAGGTTAGAACCCTTCCGTGATTTCACCACAATATCATCCATGTACGCTTCCACGTTCCGACTGATTTGAGTGACTAAACACTTCTGAATCATCCTCATAAACGTGGCCCCGGCATTCTTGAGGCCAAATGGCATGGTGACATAACAGAAGCACCCGATTGGAGTGCTGAAAGCTGTTTTGATCTCGTCGGGTCCATACAGACGGATCTGATGGTACCCGGAATAGGCATCTAAAAAAGACAATCTCTCACATCCCGCAGTCGAGTCGACAATTTGGTCGATGCGAGGAAGAGGAAAATGATCTTTCGGGCAGGCCCGATTGATATGTTTGAAATCGATGCACATCCGAAGTGACTTGTCCTTCTTGGGGACCATGACAACATTGGTGAGCCACTCGGAGTGGTAAACCTCTCGGATAAACTCCGCTGCCAGGAGCCGAGCAACCTCCTCGCCAATGGCCTTACTCTTCTGGACGGCGGACCGTCGAAGATGTTCTTTGACAGGTTTTGCTTTTGGGTCGACTCGTAAACGATGCTCAGCCAGCCCCCTGGGAACACCCGGCATGTCAGCAGGCTTCCATGCAAAGATGTCCCAGTTCTCACGGATGAACTGGATGAGCGCTTCTTCCTATTTAGAGTCGAGTGTTGTGGAAATATGAGTCGGAGCAGCACTGGAGTCGGTCGGGTGAATGTGAACGGGTTTCGTCTCACCAGACGACTGGAATGCTGACTCTGTGGCGGGCTTCTTGGCCCGCAATAAATCACTTGGATCTGCATTTTTCTGATATTCTTCCAGCTCCACCACTGTTATCTGAGAATCGGCAATCTTTGAGCCCTTCTGAAAACACTCTTCTGCGTTTTCCGATTGCCAGTGATGGTGATCACACCCTTGGGGCCAGGCATCTTCAGATTGAGGTATACGTAACATGGTCGAGCCATGAACCGTGCATAAGCTGGCCTGCCCAAGATAGCGTGATAAGCGCTCTAGAAATCCACAACTTCAAATGTTAGCTTCTCTTTACGGAATGCTTCGAATCGCCAAAAGGAATGACTCCATGAAAACTCATGTTGCTGGAACTGAGTCTGGACATCGGAATGCCCATTCCTTTTAGCGTCTCCGCGTACAATATATTCAATCCACTGCCACCATCCATCAGAACCTTAGTCAGTCGAGTGCCTTCGACGATTGGGTCGACCACCAAAGCTTGCCTCCCAGGGGTGGCTATGTGTGTCGGGTGATCAGACTGGTCGAATGTAATGGCGGTCTGAGACCATTTCAGATAGCTGGGTGTCGCCGGTGCGACCATATTCACCTCACGGTTGATAACTTTCAATCGAATTTTGCTCTCCACATCAGCAAAATCATCAGGGTGGAATTGGCATGGGGGTACCCTTCGTCAGTGTCCTCTTTGTCCACAGCCTTGTCTGACTCCTTCTCCTTATCCTTGGACTGTTTTCCTTGAAACTGCTGGATTAAGAGCCGACACTGGCGAGTGGTATGTTTTGGGTAGATGAAGTTACCCTCTTCGTCTTTCTTCATGTCGATGTGACATGGCAGATCCATCACGTCGTTTCCTTCCTTATCCTTTACCTTCTTGGGGTTCCAGGATCCTTTGGGCTTCCCTTTGAATTTGCCCTGACTCACGGCCAGGGCCTCTCCAGGAGAAGCTGGCTCGGCTTTCCGCTTCTGCTTCCAATTGGAGTTTCCTTTTTCTGACTGACTCGGCTTGTACTGGCCACTCCGGAGTCGATCCTCTTCTTCATCATTGGCGTATTTGGTGGCAATCTCCATCTTTCGACTCAGGGTCATATCTCCGGTCCGACCAAACTTCAAACTTAACTCTCTGCTCTTAACGCCTTCCTTGAAGGCACAGACTGCTTGATGATCAGATGCGTTCTCCACCGTATGATGCAATGTGATCCATCACTGGATGTAATCTCTCAGGGTCTCATTCGACTTTTGCACGTAGACATGTAGCTCTGTTAGTCCTGCTGGTCGCTTGCAAGTTCCCTCAAATGTCCTGATGAACCACGGTCGAAAAAGAAATGTCCTGACAAACACTCGCGCAAGATCTTCCCAAGTGTAAATGCTGCTAGGAGGTTGCTGATTCAACCAGGCCCTGGCCGAACCCTCCAACATGAGTGGTAGGTGTTTCATGGCCACCTCATCATTGCCACCACCAATTTGCACAGCCACTCGGTAGTCCTCGAGCCAAGTATCGTGAAGGAAATATGCCTCAGAGGCAATAATAAACTTATTATTTATTTCCTCATATCATGATAAATGTTTATTATTCATGCTAGAATTGTATTAACCGGAAATATGATACATGTGTGAATACATAGACAAACATAACGTCACTAGTATGCCTCTACTTGACTAGCTCATTAATCAAAGATGGTTATGTTTCCTAACCATAGACATGTGTTGTCATTTGATTAACGGGATCACATCATTAGGAGAATGATGTGATTGACATGACCCATTCCGTTAGCCTAGCACTTGATCGTTTAGTATGTTGCTATTGCTTTCTTCATGACTTATACATGTTCCTGTAACTATGAGATTATGCAACTCCCGTTTACCGGAGGAACACTTTGTGTGCTACCAAAGGTCACAATGTAACTGGGTGATTATAAAGGAGCACTACAGGTGTCTCCGAAGGTACATGTTGGGTTGGCGTATTTCGATATTCGGTTTTGTCACTCCGATTGTCGGAGAGATATCTCTGGGCCCTCTCGGTAATGCACATCACTATAAGCCTTGCAAGCAATGTAGCTAATGAGTTAGTTACGGAATGATGCATTACGTAACGAGTGAAGGGACTTGCCGGTAACGAGATTGAACTGGGTATTGGATACCGACGATCGAATCTCGAGCAAGTACCATACCGATGACAAAGGGAACAACGTATGTTGTTATGCGGTTTGACCGATAAAGATCTTCGTAGAATATGTAGGAGCCAATATGAGCATCCAGGTTCCGCTATTGGTTATTGACCGAGAATAGTTCTAGGTCATGTCTACATAGTTCTCGAACCCGTAGTGTCCGCACGCTTAACGTTACGATGACAATTTTATTATGAGTTTATAAGTTTTGATGAACCGAAGGTTGTTCGGAGTCCCGGATGTGATCACGGGCATGACGAGGAGTCTCAAAATGGTCGAGACATAAAGATTGATATATCGGAAGCCTATGTTTGGACATCGGAAGTGTTCCGGGTGAAATCGGCATTTTAGCGGAGTATCGGGAGGTTACCGGAACCCCCGGTAACCTAATGGGCCTTATTGGGCCTAGTGGAGAAAGAGGAGAGGAGGCCTAGGGGCTGACGCACGCCCCTCCCCCCCATGTCCGAATTGGACAAGGAGGGGGGCGGCGCCCCCCCTTTCCTTTCCCCTCTCTCTTCCTTCCCCCCAAGTCCTAATCCAACTAGGGAAAGGGGGGGAGTCCTACTCCTCGTGGGAGTAGGACTCCTCCGGCGTGCCTCCTCCTAGGGCCGGCCGCACCCCCTGCTCCTTTATATACGGGGGCAGGGGGGCACCCTAGAACACACAAGTTGATCTTCGTGATCGTTCCTTAGCCGTGTGCGGTGCCCCCTCCACCATATTCCACCTCGGTCATATCGTTGCGGTGCTTAGGCGAAGCCTTGCGTCGGTAGAACATCATCATTGTCACCACGCCGTCGTGCTGACATAACTCATCCCCGACACTTTGCTGGATCGGACTCCGGGGATTGTCATCGAGCTGAACGTGTGTTGAACTCGGAGGTGCCGTACGTTTGGTGCTTGGATCTGTCGGATCGTGAAGACGTACGACTACATCAACCGCGTTGTCATAACGCTTCCGCTTACGGTCTACGAGGGTACGTGGACAACACTCTCCCCTCTCGTTGCTATGCATCACCATGATCTTGCGTGTGCGTAGGAATTTTTTTTAAAATTACTACGTTTCCCAACAGTGGCATCCGAGCCTGGTTTTATGCGTAGATGTCATATGCATGAGTAGAACACAAGTGAGTTGTGGGCAATACAAGTCATACTGCTTACCAGCATGTCATACTTTGGTTCAGCGGTATTGTGAGATGAAGCGGCCCGGACCGACATTACACGTACGCTTACGCAAGACTGGTTTCACCGTTACGAGCACTCGTGCTTAAAGGTGACTGGGTGGTGTCTGTCTCTCTCACTTTAGTTGAACCGAGTGTGGCTACGCCTGGTCCTTGCGAAGGTTAAAACAACACTAACTTGACGAACTATCGTTGTGGTTTTGATGCGTAGGTAAGAACGGTTCTTGCTAAGCCCGTAGCAGCCACGTAAAATTTGCAACAACAAAGTAGAGGACGTCTAACTTGTTTTTGCAGGGCATGTTGTGATGTGATATGGTCAAGACGTGATGCTATATTTTATTCTATGAGATGATCATGTTTTGTAACCGAAGTTATCGGCAACTGGCAGGAGCCATATGGTTGTTGCTTTATTATATGAAATACAAACGCCCTGTAATTGCTTTACTTTATGACTAAGCGGTAGCGATAGTCGTAGAAGCAATAGATGGCATAACGACAACGATGCTACGATGGAGATCAAGGTGTCGCGCCGGTGACGATGGTGATCACGACGGTGCTTCGGAGATGGAGATCACAAGCACAAGATGATGATGGCCATATCATATCACTTATATTGATTGCATGTGATGTTTATCCTTTATGCATCTTATCTTGCTTTGATTGACGGTAGCATTTTAAGATGATCTCTCACTAAATTATCAAGAAGTGTTCTCTCTGAGTATGCACCATTGCGAAAGTTTGTCGTGCCGAGACACCACATGATGATCGGGTGTGATAGGCTCTACGTTCAAATACAACGGGTGCAAAACAGTTGCACACGCGGAATACTCAGGTTAAACTTGACGAGCCTAGCATATAACAGATATGGCCTCGGAACACGGAGACCGAAAGGTCGAGCGTGAATCATATAGTAGATATGATCAACATATTGATGTTCACCGTTGAAACTACTCCATCTCACGTGACGATCGGACATGGTGTAGTTGATATGGATCACGTAATCACTTAGAGGATTAGAGGATGTCTATCTAAGTGGAGTTCTTAAGTAATATGATTAATTGAACTTAAATTTATCATGAACTTAGTACTGATAGTATTTTGCTTGTCTATGTTTGTTGTAGATAGATGGCTCGTGCTGTTGTTCGTTGAATTTTAATGCGTTCCTTGAGAAAGCAAAGTTGAAAGATGATGGTAGCAATTACACGGACTGGGTCCGTAACCCGAGGATTATCCTCATTGCTGCACAGAAGAATTATGTCCTGGAAGCACCGCTGGGTGCCAGGCCTGCTGCTGATGCAACTGGTGACGTTAAGAACGTCTGGCAGAGCAAAGCTGATGACTACTTGATAGTTCAGTGTGCCATGCTTTACGGCTTAGAACCGGGTCTTCAACGACGTTTTTAATGTCATGGAGCATATGAGATGTTCCAGGAGTTGAAGTTAATATTTCAAGCAAATGCCCGGATTGAGAGATATGAAGTCCCCAATAAGTTCTATAGCTGCAAGATGGAAGAGAATAGTTCTGCCAGTGAACAGATACTCAAAATGTCTGGGTATAATAATCACTTGATTCAACTGGGAGTTAATCTTCCTGATGATAGTGTCATTGACAGAATTCTTCAATCACTGCCACCAAGCTACAAGAGCTTCGTGATGAACTATAATATGCAAGGGATGGACAAGACTATTCCCGAGCTCTTCGCAATGCTAAAAGCTGCGGGTAGAAATCAAGAAGGAGCATCAAGTGTTGATGGTCAACAAGACCACCAGTTTCAAGAAAAGGGCAAAGGGAAGAGGAAGGGAACTTCAAGAAGAACAGCATACAAGTTGCTGCTCAAGAGAAGAAACCCAAGTCTGATCCTAAGCACGAGATCGAGTGCTTCTCTGCAAGCGGTCGACATTTGAAGCGGAACTGCCCCAAGTATTTGGCGGATAAGAAGGATGGCAAAGTAAACAAAGGTATATGTGATATACATGTTATTGATGTGTACCTTACTAATGCTCGCATAGTACACAGGTATTTGATACTGGTTCTGTTGCTAATATTTGCAACTCGAAACAGGGACTACTAATTAAGCGAAGATTGGCTAAGGACGAGGTGACGATGCGCGTGGGAAATGGTTCCAAAGTCGATGTGGTCGCGGTCGGCACGCTACCTCTACATCTACCATCGGTATTAGTTTTAGACCTAAATAATTGTTATTTGGTGCTAGCGTTGAGCATGAAAATTATATCTGGATCTTGTTTGATGCGAGACGGTTATGCATTTAAATCAGAGAATAATGGTTGTTCTATTTATATGAGTAATATCTTTTATGGTCATGCACCCTTGAAGAGTGGTCTATTTTTATTGAATCTCGATAATAGTGATACACATATTCATACTGTTGAAGCCAAAAGATGCAGAGTTGTTAATGATAGTGCAACTTATTTGTGGCACTACCGTTTAGGTCATATCGGTATAAAGCGCATGAAGAAACTCCATACTGATGGACTTTTGGAATCACTTGATTATGAATCACTTGGTACTTGCGAACCGTGCCTCATGGGCAAGGTGACTAAAACACTGTTCTCCAGAACTATGGAGCGAGCAACTGATTTGTTGGAAATCATACATACTGATGTTTGTGGTCCAATGAATGTTGAGGCTCGCGGCGGGTATCGTTATTTTCTCACCTTCACAGATGATTTGAGCAGATATGGGTATATCTACTTAATGAAACACAAGTCTGAAACTTTTGAAAAGTTCAAAGAATTTTAGAGTGAAGTGGAAAATCATCGTAACAAGAAAATAAAATTTCTACGATCTGATCGTGGAGGAGAATATTTGAGTTACGAGTTTGGTTTACATTTGAAACAATGCGGAATAGTTTCGCAACTCACGCCACCCAGAACACCACAACGAAATGGTGTGTCCGAATGTCGTAATCGTACTTTACTAGATATAGTGCGATCTATGATGTCTCTTACTGATTTACCGCTATCGTTTTGGTGTTATGCTTTAGAGACGGCCGCATTCACATTAAATAGGGCACCATCAAAATCCGTTGAGACGACACCTCATGAATTGTGGTTTGGCAAGAAACCTAAGTTGTCGTTTCTTAAAGTTTGGGGCTGCGATGCTTATGTGAAGAAACTTCAACCAGATAAGCTCGAACCCAAATCGGAGAAATGTGTCTTCATAGGATACCCCAAAGAAACAGTTGGGTACACCTTCTATCACAGATCCGAGGGCAAGATTTTCATTGCTAAATTCGGATCCTTTCTAGAGAAGGAGTTTCTCTCGAAAGAGGTGAGTGGGACGAAAGTAGAACTGTAACACCCCAAAAATTTAACCAGGTTTTAGTTATTAAAATTTTTCTAAGAGTTTAAAATTTTTGCCTGCAAGAATATATCTGTTGATTTCAAAACTTTTTCTTTTAATATTAAGGAGTTTTTCCCAAGTGGGTCCTTCCAAAACATATTGGACTTATTTCCCTCTCATTTAAAAACATCTCTCAATCAGTAGATTTGTTTATTAAATTATTTCACCTGAGCTTTATTCATTAAATGACTTGTTTTAAAATTTGGAGCTCTTTTTGAACTACAACCATTTGATATATTTATCTAAAAATCCCACCAAAATTTGGAGATGTCATGTGATGTTTTTAAATCACTTTTATACAAAAATATCTTTTATTCTTGAAATATTTTGGGTGCTACACATGTTTTCTTCTCTGGTCCAGAGAGCAATTTTGCACTAAAACCTATTTAAATATCTCTTTAAAACTTCTACCAAAATTAAGGGAGGTCAGTAGGAGCATATGATTCCACTTTGTGCAAAAAACCATTTATGTTCTTTGGAAATTTTGAGTGAATCAACCTCTTTTCCATTCTGGTCCAATTTGAGGATTTGTACATCAACCACCATTTTAGTTGCTCCTATATCCATGATTTCTTTTTCTACTGGTAGTACCCCCTGCCAAACCCTTAAGTCCAGGAGAGTGGACCCATTGGATGATTCTAAGTACTTGCAACAATGCCATTTGCTTTTTTTAATATTAAGGAGTTTTTCCCAAGTGGGTCCTTCCAAAACATATTGGACTTATTTCCTCTCATTTAAAAAACATCTCTCAATCAGAGATTTGTTTATTAAATTATTTCACCTGAGCTTTATTCATTAAATGACTTGTTTTAAAATTTGGAGCTCTTTTGAACTACAACCATTTGATATATTTATCTAAAAATCCCACCAAAATTTGGAGATGTCATGTGATGTTTTTAAATCACTTTTATACAAAAATATCTTTTATTCTTGAAATATTTTGGGTGCTACACATGTTTTCTTCTCTGGTCCGAGAGCAATTTTGCACTAAAACCTATTTAAATATCTCTTTAAAACTTCTACCAAAATTAAGGGAGGTCAGTAGGAGCATATGATTCCACTTTGTGCAAAAAACCATTTATGTTCTTTGGAAATTTTGAGTGAATCAACCTCTTTTCCATTTTGGTCCAATTTGAGGATTTGTACATCAACCACCATTTTAGTTGCTCCTATATCCATGATTTCTTTTTCTACTGGTAGTACCCCTGCCAAACCCTTAAGTCCAGGAGAGTGGACCCATTGGATGATTCTAAGTACTTGCAACAATGCCATTTGCTTTCTGTCCAGAATTGAAGTTTTGCAAAACTTGCACTAGCAAGTTTCTCCTTTCTGCAAACTAACTTCACCACCCTCTCTTTCATCCACAGAGACACTAGTATGGAAGATTTGGCCCCTCCAAGAATAGCCTAGGTGCCTTTGGCATTTTGACAAACACCTAGAGTGCATGGACTAAATTGGCATGATCTCAAGTCTACACTATGAACTTGCACCTCTGATCAAACAAGCATGTCCACTAGACTCCCCGTTACTCCTAACCTAGATCTGCTAAATGCCAGCCTCACCCAAGCTCAGAGCATGATCGGCATTACGCCGAGCACGCCCGTTGCACGCCCAGAGCCTGAAAGCGTCTGCAGCACTTGGCACTACATCTGCCGAAATGGACCCCACGGTTGGGCCCCATGGACCCACTGTCAGTGACCCAGCCCCGCCTCCACGTGTTTTAAGTGAAGGCGTAAAAACCCCAAGTACATTTCCCCCGCTTCGAAAGCGTATTCCCGTCTGAAACGTTTTTCTTTTTCTGTTTTATTTAAAAACAGATTTGACCAGAACTTTGACTGGTTATATCTTTTTAAATATAACTCCAAATGAATTAATTCTTTTTCCTACCTCTCTCAAATAATGTCTAGTTTATTTTAAGATTTATTTGAAAAAATTTCAGAACAACTTTTTGTGCTGTTTTTATTTTGTGTGTTAATTCTTTTATATTTCTAAAATAGGATTTTTGAAGGGAGAAGAAATATTTCAAGAGTTTGAAATGCACCCTGCCTTTCCGTGACCTGAAGGCAAGCATTCTGAACCCCGGCATAATATTTCTGTGTGTTCGGTGACACGTTTATAAACATCACCGCACTTTGGAGAAACTTGTTATTTCATGTGATATGATCATATGCATGGGTGCATGTTATTGATTTCCATGCTGTTGGAAATGAACACACTTGTGATGATAATCACCCTCATGTGCCTTGCATGCATACCGGCAGGAACCCGGGAAAACCTCTGCCTTGGGTAGGCATGAGTTTGTCGCCGGTTTCCGTCGGGACGGTTAGGTCTGGTATGGCATGACAAGGTGATATGAGCGGTGACTCTGTTGGTTGGAACATACTCATTATGCTAATCATGCAGGGAATGCTTAAACCTCCTGAGTCGGCCGTAGATCGAGTCTTGTGCCAGTAACCCCCATACTTGCTTCGTACTACCACTCGTCTCTACAGCAAGTAGAGTACGGTTCAGTAAGTTGTCAACCTCTTTCTAGCACACACCGTACAGAGATGCCATGGTGGAAGATACCGGTTGTAGCTGGTAGGCAGGCCACCTGGTCCGGGGCATGGGTGTTTCGGTTGGGACCGAGAGGAGGCCACCCCTTAGAGCGCGATATAAATTTGATCCCATGCTACGCGAGGTTGTAGCCTCCCCACTTAGAGTTTGCTTAACAGGTGTCATGGGTGATTCCAGACACGTGTGAGTTAAGCTGGTGTGTGCAAGTTAGGTGTGTTTTCAACTAAAAGACCGTAGACGGAATTAGTCCCGATGGACTAAAGAAATCCGTTACTCGTGGGTAAAGAGTACACCCTCTGCAGAGATTAAAACCTATTCGAATAGCCGTGTCCATGGTTAAGGACTACACCGCAGGGACAAGTGTCGGTCTTAGTGTCGGTCTTCGGAGGTGATAACTGTTAACCAGAACGGGAATTACTACTGGTGACTTGTGGTAATTATGATTATCATTATTGTTTGACTAACCCATGATATTATTGTTATTATTGAGTATCTCTGGGATGGTTCTACCTCCGGGATATTCACTATGATTGTTCATTTTAAAAGCCCTTTATGCGGTGTCGCTCAAACGCCTGACTGTGGCATTTCTTTTAAAGCCATTTATGTGGTGTCGCTCAGACGCCCGACTGTGGCATTTCTTTAAAAGCCCTTTATGTGGTGTCTCTCAGATGCCCGACTGTGGCATTTATTTTAAAAGCCCTTTATGTGGTGTCGCTCAGACGCCCGACTATGGCATTTCTTTTAAAAGCCCTTTATGTGGTGTCGCTCAGACGCCCGACTGTGGCATTTCTTTTAAAGCCCTTTATGTGGTGTCGCTCGACGCCTCGACCGTGGCATTTCTTTAAAAGCCCTTTATGTGGTGTCGCTCAGACGCCTTGATTGTGGCATTTCTTTTAAAAGCCCTTTATGTGGTGTCGCTCACGCCTTTTTGTGGCATTTCTTTTAAAGCCCTTTATGTGGTGTCGCTCGACGCCTGACCGTGGCATTTCTTTTAAAGCCCTTTATGTGGTGTCGCTCGACGCCTTGATCGTGGCATTTCTTTAAAAGCCCTTTATGTGGTGTCGCTCGACGCCTTGATCGTGGCATGCTTGTTATTTATTTCATAATTTTTAATACTTCTATGGCATTGCATATTCATACATCAGAGTTATATTTATCTCTGTGACTGACGTCATGAGCATAAAATATTGTCAGCACATCATTGTTATATTATACCTGTGTTCAAAATGTTTGCGAGTACATTCAAAGTACTCACTGGCTTGTCCCTGGCTATTGTCTTGGCCAGATTTTCTTGCACGGAAAGGAGCAACGCGATGATAGCCCCGGAACCTAAGCAATGGAGATAGCAGCCTCGCGAAGATAGGAGTTAACCTGGTCAGCTGTTCCTGTGGGAATTGGAGTCCCATAGACACTGATGATCCACAAACCGCTTCCGCCATCAACCACTAGAAACCTTTTGTTGTACTCACAGGCCAGAATGGTCTTGTACCACATATTTTGTATTTTGCTTGGAATTTCTGTATCAAGTTGGAGCCTCATCAGCTAACAGTAATCCTGGGGCTGATGAGCACGACGGTCTTTTTCTGGAAATTTATTACCCGGAAAACCGGTCGTGACAAGAACTTGATGTGGTAACTGTACCTGCTCC
Organism: Aegilops speltoides; assembly: GCA_021437245.1. Lineage (NCBI taxonomy): Eukaryota > Viridiplantae > Streptophyta > Magnoliopsida > Poales > Poaceae > Aegilops > Aegilops speltoides. The sequence continues at coordinate 564,969,218 of CM038147.1, forward strand.
CTTATTGGAAAGTAGTTCATCACAAGAACCGGTTCCTGTGACAACTACACCAATTAGTGAGGAAGCTAATGATATTGATCATGAAACTTCAGATCAAGTTTCTACTGAACCTCGTAGGTCTACCAGAGTAAGATCCGCACCAGAGTGGTACGATAATCCTATTCTGGAAGTCATGTTACTTGACCATGATGAACCTACGAACTATGAGGAAGCGATGATGAGCCCAGATTCCACAAAATGGCTAGAAGCCATGAAATCTGAGATGGGATCCATGTATAAGAACAAAGTATGGACTTTGGTTGACTTGCCCGATGATCGGCAAGCCACTGAGAATAAATGGATCTTTAAGAAGAAGACTGACGCTGATGGTAATGTAACTGTCTATAAAGCTCGACTTGTTGCGAAAGGTTTTCGACAAGTTCAAGGGGTTGACGACGATGAGACTTTCTCACCCGTGGTGATGCTTAAGTCTGTCCGAATCATGTTAGCAATTGCTGCATTTTATGATTATGAAATTTGGCAAATGGACGTCAAAACTGCATTCACTACTGGAAACTGGGAATTTGCCATCAGCCAGCTCTTTGCCATCTGCCAGCTGATGGCAAAGAACGTCTTTGCCATCTGCTTATAAAAAAACAGATGGCAAAGAACTGACAGACGGCAAAGAACATGGTTGCCATCAGCCATTTCTTTGCCATCTGCTAGTGGATGGCAAATAATCTTTGCCATCTGCCAGCAGATGGCAAAGAGGTGGGTAGGGTCGATCTTTAGAACGGCTGTCAACCCACCTCTTTGCCATCTGCCAGTAGATGGCAAAGAATCTTTTCCATGTGTTGGCAGATGGCAAAGAAGTGGGTGGGGCCCAATGGATGACGGCGCTATAATGGCGCAGTAGCCCCACCTCTTTGTCATCTGCCAGCCGCTGGCTGATGGCAAAGATATGGGCCTTTGCCATCCGCTGGCTGATGGCAAAGAGGTCTCTTCTAAAAAATTGTCCTCCCCTCTCTCCCAGCCCGCCCCCCTCCCTCTCTCTCCCAGCCCGCCCCCCCCCTCTCTCTCTCCCCCACCTCACCCACCCACCACTTGTCAAAAACCCAACCCCAAACCCAAGGCTTCACCCCAGACGACCCCAAGACGCCCGCCGACCCACCGCCAGCCGCCGCCCGCCCCTCCCCACATCAGCCCCCCCCCGCCTCCCGCCACAAGATCCCGCCCCCACGCCCGTCCTCCACACAGCCGCCCTGCGCCCGTCCCCCCAAAGACCGCCGCCCGTCCCTCCACCGAGCCAGCCCTCCCCGCCCCTCCCGGCCACGCGGCCCTCCCACCACCAAGGCGTGCCCTGCGCCCGTCCCTCCACCGCGGCCCTCTCGGCCACCCCGAATCAGTCTCAGGCTCTCAGCCACTCCCGTGCGTGCTGCTGGATAGGGTTCGCCGCCGCCCTCACCGGTCGCCGCCGCCGCCCTCACCGGTCGCCGCCGCCGTCGGTTTCCCTGCCCTTGCGCCCGTCCCTCCACCGCGGCCTTCTCGGCCACCAGCCGCGCCTGCCGGCGTTCCGCCTTGCGTCGCCCGATCCGCCACCCGTCCCGCCTCCTCACCCAGGTTCGTCTGGAGCGCCTCCTCCTCCCACCGATACTGCCTCTGCTTGCTTGCGATTGCCGCTGGATCCGCGCTTGCTGCCAGTCCGGTGGCGTTCGAGGTCAGGGACAAGCCGGCCTCTCTCAAGGCCGACGACTGGGCGCGTGTCGTGGCCGTGTTTGTGCTCGGAAAAGAGTGGCAGTTCAAGGACTGGCCCTTCAAGGGCCATGTCGACATCTTCAACAAAGGTTTGCCACTCTAGTTACTGCTTGCCTGCTTGTAGTATATCTGCGATTTGTTGTGTTTGCATCTCCGAGAGCTTCGTTAGTTTTTGCTCAATGACTGTAGAAATAATCACATCACATCGGTGATTCAAGATTTTCGTACTGAGAGGTTCATAGTGATAGTTGAATTGTCCATCGACATTGCAGGATAGGGTTGTTCTTTACCGGGAGGGAGTACACTTTGAGTCTGCAGTGTGTTATAAATTGTATGAAACAATGGGAATCAGTACATCATATTATCTTCTTGTTTTTTTACAAACAGCTCTCAGAATAATATAGAGAAATTAGTGGTACTGTAAATTGCTAAATTGCTTTGTTGAGGACGGTCAAGCCCATGATCTACTTCTGAACCAAACAATTTGCATGCAGGGATTAGATCCCATCGCGGACTGAACGTCGTCCACCGCTCGATGTGGCCGATGGCTGCCGTGCGCTTGTGATCCGAATGTCTAGCTGCAGTCCTTTGGATGTGTACGTGCATCAAGTCTTTTCTTCCTCCTCAATTTACATGCAGAGATTGTATCCACCAGCCATTGACGTGATCTGCCTCTAGACGTAGCTGGCAGCTCCTTGCGATCCGAACGGGAGATGCCCCAAGAGGACATAATATTACCTGCCGACCTATTAATCTATTCCAAACGTAAGGGCTCCTTGAACGCGTCGTAGGTTTTTTTCTTAGGAAAAAACGTGTCCTAGTAGGACATGACTTGTTTGTTACTATATATATACGTGATGGTTTTTTTTGAGGATCCGTGATGGATTATTCCTATGTATGAGTTTCCTTGTTCTACACTTGAACGTGTCCAACATGATAGTACAATCTGGTTGTACATGGGACTTGGCGGTGTCATGTTTTTTTTCTATGTATGAGTTTCCTTGTTCTACACTTGAACGTGTCCAACATGATAGTACAATCTGGTTGTACATGGGACCTGGCGGTGTCATGTTTTTTTTATTCCCGTGTTATGAGTTTCTATTTAACTAATCTCAACCGTTCAATATCTTAACTTTGTATAGATGAATCTTAACCGTTAGTTTTCTATTGTTTTAAGTATATAATAGAAGATTGGGTTAAAATGATGCTTGTTTTTGGCATTGACATTGGCTGTCGAGCAGGAAATCGCTGCTGCTATGACTAACTAAATCATGCCCGTTTGCCCACACCTTTTGTCTCTGTTCCTAGCAAAGCCTCCCACTAAACTTGGTCAAAAATTTATGGTATTTGTAATGCAACATGGAACATTAGATTGCTCTGTTTCTCTTTTCAGCACAGCAAGTCGATACCATCTGTGGCCTAACATTTTAAACTTTTCTCTCTCAGTTATTGGGTTCTTTGTACGCTTTGAAGATGATAGTGTCGATTCAGCAAAAGTGGTCAAACAGTGGAATGTCAAAATCATATCTGTGAGTGGGAGGAATTTTTCATATGTTTTCTTGGGTATTGTAATCAAATTCTATTTTGCTCCCACTTACAGCTGCTTTATTAATTGTGTTATTAACCTATGGTGCAGATAAGCAAGAATAAAAGGCATCAAGACAGACCGGCTGCTCTGGAGGTGTGGGATCGGCTGGATGAATTTGTGCGGGCACGCTCATAGGTGAACCCTCATGTGTATCTAACCGTGTGATCTTTTAAGTTGTCCCTTCCATTCTGTACTTGATACGGGCAAAACCTTGAATTCCTGGTGAATTCTATAACCGGGTTTTGTAGGATTGGCCATCATGTGTTTTCTTAATTTTAAGTGTCTTTGCAGTAACCTTAGTGATACATGTGTGTTTTTACTGAAAGTTCAATGTAGTTCTTTGTGCTATGGACATATCAAGCATTTGACGACCAAGATATAGTGCACGGGTAGTCCTGCAGATAACTGGGACTAAGGCTTCACTTCAAATATGCATGATGATATCAGATTGTGCTATCCAAGTTGGTTTTATAACAAGAGAAGCCATCATAGTGTGCTACTTCCTTATTGTCATGTTTCAGTAATTCACACTGGTAGTATTAGTATTAGTTGTTGGCTTCTTGCTGTTGCTTTATTACTGTGAGAAGAATCCAGAAATGGTATCAACTACTAGCATCTTGACATTGTTATTTTAATTAATTTGGGATTCACATGTGTCTATATATTGTTTATTTGAATAGAACGCATCAGGATTTGCTAAGTGTAACCTTTTCAGTTCTACTATGTTCTACTAAATCTAGGGTACTGCTCGTAATTAAGGATAATTTCTCTAGGTGCATAGAGAGTGAAGGAGCTCCTTTGGTTGCAGTATGTGTGAATCTTTCTTTGCTGAGATCATGTGTATCCAAATAATTTCCAACTCCCAAACATTTGCTCGGTGACGGACTAAAAAAAATGTTTGCAGTTATAAGACATAAATGTTTGCTACATTATCATGTAAAAAGCTACATTGCAAACCTATCTTCTTCATATTCAGACAGTAAATAAATGAAACATTTGAATTGACGGCTATCTAGAAACATACTCCCTCTCTAAACAAATATAAGACCTATTAGATCACTAAGAAAATGTATACTTGATCACTCCCAACTGATATTTCCTTTGAGCTTGATGTTTGTGCGATTCTGGTCCCAACTTGAATTGTTGTTTTTGTGTTGAAATATGAAAGCTCTACCGAAAGCACAACAGACCAAGTAAATGGTGGTAATACTATTACTCGTTCAAAAAATCCTCCTATAACTAAAATATTTATCTTAGACCCATCCAGCAAACTATGTGTCATGTGTCTTTCATAAAAAAGAAATCCAAAGAAATATTGCAGATCAAGTAAGATAATCTATACAATCTCACATCAAGGAAAGTGTTACTTCTGCGTTAGTTATATGTTATGTTTCTCTATTTTTGTAAAAATATTCATACGTGTGTTTGAATTGTTTTTAGTAGTTGTCTTTATTACTCTCTCTGATTGAAACAAAAAATCGGAGGCTGCCTACAGCAAGTCCGTTTGTCATCAGCGCCTTTCGTTGCTTGGTAGCTCCACATCCAATCTTTCAAGCTACATCCATATGTAAGAAAGTTACAATTAATCCAGTACTAATAGTTTTGTACGTACGTATATGCGTACTCACTCCTTCTATATACATATGATTCAGGAGCATCTTTTACAAAATGTTTCATTGCCCCATACAAAATGTATGCAAGTGATGTCTATTGTTTTTTTCCTTTGTCTAAATATACTATAGAAGCATGTCTTGAATAAAAGCTGGTTGGCGTCGTCGCAATTGCCAAATGTGTGTGGACGTATTTTTCATCTTCCACATGTTCTCTGTCGAGAGCAATGAGCATAGTTTTCACTGTGAAAAGCAACCCTGAATTAGTTTTCAAAATTATATTTCATGGCTTTCAAAGTTTTAATATGATTGTTGTTGCTAACAGCCATGTCGCAAACGTCGACCGGTGCACACCATGTTGCGTGCTGTTCTGCGATTTCTGAGGTACTCTCTCTCAAAATGGTAAAAAAAACTCATACTAAACGGGAGGGTCTACAATTTTACTACCTGACATGAGTTACCACTGTATTTTTCTTCTTCTAATTACAACATGGAATTTACTTTCAGTAGGAATGTGCGTATGTTGCTCCGGTGATAGTAAGCATTTGCATTGTTTCAATACATATCACAAGTCCTATTTTACAGATATAAGTTGCATCATAATAATCTTCACATGTTAGTTGCATCATAATAATCTTCTTCTTCTAGTCTTCTTCTTCTAACTTTCTTTTTTCCCATTTTACAGATTTGCTTAAGATCACGGAAGGTTAGGTTGATGGAGTGCTTGTATTTAGTTTTTGTTTTGACCTTGTGAAACTTGCTACCTATGGATAAAACTGTGTAATATTGATGAAACTATGTATATGTACGGATGAAACTTGCTACTACTAGTAACATGTGTTGGATATATATATGTGTTCATGACTATTGGTAATATGTGTTGAATATGCTATATTGGTCATATAAATATATTTGTGTTTGATTTTCTGTGAAAATGAATTGATATAAGAAAAAATAAAATTAAATGGGGCAATATAGGCACTTTGCCATCTGTTTGGCAGATGGCAAAAGCTTTGCCATCACCGGCGAGATGGCAAAAGGCCACGTGTCATGTTTGGGCTGGCCTATTTGGGCTCTTTGCCATCTGCCAGCAGATGGCAAATCTCTTTGCCATCTGCTGGCAGACGGCAAAGCATGTAACCTTGCCATCTGGCTGGCAGATGGCAAAACCTGACTCTTGCCATCACCCGGCGGATGGCAAAGCCACGAGTCTCTTGCCATCACCCGGCGATGGCAAAGCCACGTGCTCTTTGCCATCAGCTAGCAGACGGCAAAGAAGCCTTTACCGGCAGGGTTTCGGATGACTGGTTTGCCATCTGCTGGCAGATGGCAAAGCCTTTGCCATCCGCCGACCATGCCTTTGCCATCTGCCATGGCAGATGGCAAACTGCCAGATTCCAGTAGTGATTCTTGAATGGATTTCTGGAAGAAGAGTTGTATATGATGCAACCAGAAGGTTTTGTTGATCCAAAAGGTGCTAACAAAGTGTGCAAGCTCCAGTGATCCATTTATGGACTGGTGCAAGCATCTCGGAGTTGGAATAAACGCTTTGATAGTGTGATCAAAGCATATTTTTTTATACAGACTTTTGGAGAAGCCTGTATTTACAAGAAAGTGAGTGGGAGCTCTGTAGCATTTCTGGTATTATATGTAGATGACATATTATTAATTGGAAATGATATAGAATTTCTGGATAGCATAAAGGGATACTTGAATAAAAGTCTTTCTATGAAAGACCTCGGTGAAGCTGCTTACATATTGGGCATCAAGATTCATAGAGATAGATCAAGACGCTTAATAGGACTTTCACAATGCACATACCTTGATAAAGTTTTGAAAAAGTTCAAAATGGATCAGGCAAAGAAAGGGTTCTTGCATGTATTACAAGGTGTGAAGTTGAGTCAAACTCAATGCCCGACTACAGCAGAAGATAGAGAGAAAATGAAAGATGTTCCCTATGCTTCAGCCATAGGCTCTATCATGTATGCAATGCTGTGTACCAGACCTGACGTATGCTTAGCAATAAGCTTAGCAGGGAGGTACCAAAGTAATCCAGGAGTGGATCACTGGACAGCGGTCAAGAACATCCTGAAATACCTGAAAAGGACTAAGGATATGTTTCTCGTATATGGAGGTGACAAAGAGCTAGTCGTAAATGGTTAGGTCGATGCAAGCTTTGACACCGATCCGGACGATTCTAAATCGCAAACCGGATACGTGTTTTTATTAAATGGTGGAGCTGTAAGTTGGTGCAGTTCTAAACAAAGCGTCATGGCAGGATCTACATGTGAAGCGGAGTACATAGCTGCTTCGGAAGCAGCAAATGAAGGAGTCTGGATGAAGGAGTTCATTTTCGATCTATGTGTCATACCTAGTGCATCGGGACCAATGAAGATCTTCTGTGACAATAATGGTGCAATTGCCTTGGCAAAGGAATCCAGATTTCACAAGAGGACCAAGCACATCAAGAGACGCTTCAATTCCATTCTGGACCAAGTCCAGGTGGGAGACATACAGATTTTCAAGATACATACGGATCTGAATGTTGCAGACCCGTTGACTAAGCCTCTTACACGAGCAAAACATGATCAACACCAAGACTCCATGGGTGTTAAAATCATTACTGTGTAATCTAGATTATTGACTCTAGTGCAAGTGGGAGACTGAAGGAAATATGCCCTAGAGGCAATAATAAAGTTATTATTTATTTCCTCATATCATGATAAATGTTTATTATTCATGCTAGAATTGTATTAACCGGAAACATGATACATGTGTGAATACATAGACAAACATAACGTCACTAGTATGCCTCTACTTGACTAGCTCATTAATCAAAGATGGTTATGTTTCCTAACCATAGACATGTGTTGTCATTTGATTAACGGGACCACATCATTAGGAGAATGATGTGATTGACATGACCCATTCCGTTAGCCTAGCACTTGATCGTTTAGTATGTTGCTATTGCTTTCTTCATGACTTATACATGTTCCTATAACTATGAGATTATGCAACTCCCGTTTACCGGAGGAACACTTTGTGTGCTACCAAAGGTCACAACGTAACTGGCTGATTATAAAGGAGCACTACAGGTGTCTCCGAAGGTACATGTTGGGTTGGCGTATTTCAAGATTAGGTTTTGTCACTCCGATTGTCGGAGAGGTATCTCTGGGCCCTCTCGGTAATGCACATCACTATAAGCCTTGCAAGCAATGTAGCTAATGAGTTAGTTACGGAATGATGCATTACGTAACGAGTAAAGAGACTTGCCAGTAACGAGATTGAACTAGGTATTGGATACCGACTATCAAATCTCGGGCAAGTAACATACCGATGACAAAGGGAACAACGTATGTTGTTATGCGATTTGACCGATAAAGATATTCATAGAATATGTAGGAGCCAATATGAGCATCCAGGTTCCGCTATTGGTTATTGACCGAGAATAGTTCTAGGTCATGTCTACATAGTTCTCGAACCCGTAGGGTCCGCACGCTTAACGTTACGATGACAGTTTTATTATGAGTTTATAAGTTTGATGAACCAAAGGTTGTTCGGAGTCCCAAATGTGATCACGGACATGACGAGGAGTCTCGTAATGGTCGAGACATAAAGATTGATATATTGGAAGCCTATGTTTGGACATCGGAAGTGTTCCGGGTGAAATCGGCATTTTATCGGAGTATCAGGAGGTTACCGGAACCCCCCGGTAACCAAATGGGCCTTATTGGGCATAGTGGAGGAAGAGGAGAGGAGGCCTAGGGGCTGCCGCGCGCCCCTCCCTCCCAAGTCCGAATTGGACAAGGAGGGGGGCGGCGCCCCCCCTTTCCTTTCCCCCCACTCTTCCTTCCCCCCCAAGTCCTAATCCAACTACGGAAAGGGGGGGAGTCCTACTCCCGGTGGGACTAGGACTCCTCCGGCGCGCCTCCTCCTAGGGCCGGCCGCATCCCCCCTTGCTCTTTTATATACGGGGGCAGGGGGGCACCCTAGAACACACAAGTTGATCTTCGTGATCGTTCCTTAGCCGTGTGCGGTGCCCCCCCTCCACCATATTTCACCTCGGTCATATCTTTGCAGTGCTTAGGCGAAGCCCTGCGTCGGTAGAACATCATCATCGTCACCACGCCGTCGTGCTGACGGAACTCATCCCCGACACTTTGCTGGATCGGAGTCCGGGGATCGTCATCGAGCTGAACGTGTGCTGAACTCAGAGGTGCCGTACGTTCGGTGCTTGGATCGGTCGGATCGCAAAGACGTACGACTACATCAACCGCGTTGTCATAACGCTTCTGCTTACGGTCTACGAGGGTACGTGGACAACACTCTCCCCTCTCGTTGCTATGCATCACCATGATCTTGCGTGTGCGTAGGATTTTTTTTGAAATTACTACGTTTCCCAACATATCGGGCTTGGACTCACCAATGAACTTACTTACCCCAGTCGCCAACCTGAAGTTGGGAGGGATCACCGCGGCTCTGATGGCTCTGCTAAAACATTCTGGTCCTGAAACATGAACTCGGCTGCTGGTGGGCACATCTCTGTCGTGGCCTTCTCGATGAGCTCTATTCCGGCAACCAAACCTTACATGATGATGGATCTCGCGTCAAAGCCTGGTTCCCTGGGGTCGACCGGAGCTCTTCGCCCAACACTGTGCTGACGCCTGTCATCTTGCTGCCGAGGGGCGTAAGACCCACCCCTTGGGGGAGGGGTGGGCACTCGACGCTGATCATCGCGATCGAATCGGTCATCATACTGATCACGTCGACCCCCACGTCCCTCACGCCACGGAGGCGATCTTGAGCTATGAGCCGACTGGACTGTATTCGCAGCAACGGATCGACTGTGAATCCTATTGCATGACTGTGACACAGCTGAATTCTGATCTCCTGCTGCCCGGAGCAAATCTCGGATCTGCATCAAGCCTCTGCCAGCCTCCAACTGAGAGGGCTGAATTGACTCTGCTATACAGGCTGCAGCTGCTAGATTCTGAATCGGGGTTCGATATACCTGAGTTGGTTGCGGAAAGAGTTGACGTCGACTAGAGTCGGGTACTCGCTGCCGCGCGCATTCGTCGAGTGCTCGCTGGAGGTTCTCCAGTCGACTGCGCTCAGCCAAGTTGGCCAAACGCGCGTCCTCCAAGGCACGAGCCTCGGGGGTTTCTCCTATGATGGGAGTATGCAGAGCATCCACATTCCGGCGGCGAAGATCTTCCCTTTGCATAGAAGTGAGTGGCTCGGGTTGATATTCCTCGTGGACCTGAGCGAGGTCGCCTCCGCTGTCCGCCCTGTCAGTGCAAGGGAAGCCGGGAGCACTACGAGGCCCATTGACCATCAGGACCTCCGCCGCTGGATCACTGCTGTCGCACTCGGATGCAGTCTCTATGGAGCCACTCGACAGATCGAACATGCCGTAGAGAGATTCATCGGGCTCGATTGCCGCGACTTGGGTGGTGGCCGATTGGCGAGCCACTGCGTGTCTCACCCACCGCTGAAGCCTCGACCGACCAGAGCGCTTGCGCTGGCGGGAGACAGGGAGGGAGGACGACACAGGAGTCGACCGATACGGAGCCGACGGTTGCCGCAGCAGGACGCCGCGGACACATGCACGAAAGTGCGTCGCCCCGCGGACGGGAAGCGCATCGATGTCGAGTGGAGCCTCCTGGAGCCAAGCGAGTCGTCGGCGATGACCGTGAGCGCGCCGAGACGGATCTCGCGGCCCTCGACCAGAACTCCGCCAGAAACCATGATGAAGGCGATCAGAACAATTGCAACTTCTCCAATAAGTCGCTAAGACACCTGCCCCATGGTGGGCGCCAACTGTCGTGGTACTAAGACTGACAGTAGAATAGGGGGTAGGTATGGAGAGGCAAGATCCTAGCTATGGAGTAGTTGTATACGCGATGGATTTACGAGTTCAGGCCCTTCTCGGAGGAAGTAATAACCCTACGTCTCGGAGCCCGGAGGCGGTCGACTGGATTATAAGCGTATGAGTTACAGGGGTGCGAACCCTTCTGCCAGTGGAGGGGGTTGGCTTATATAGTGTCTGCCAGGACCCAGCCAGCCCACGTAGCGGAGGGTTTAAAGTACATTAAGGCCTGGCGTTACAGGTAACGCCTTACATAAAGTGTCATCATGGCCATAAAGACTACTTAATTACAGACCGTTTGGATACAGAATGGCTCTTGGACTCCTGGTGGTCGAGTGAATCTTCATGGTCGAGTGTCTTCGAGTCCGTCGAGTGGAATCCTTCCAGGTCGACTGGAAGGGAGTTTCTTCTAAAGATGTCCTTGGGAAGGGTACCTTGGACAGGTCCATGACCCTACCCTAGGTACATGACTTCATCAGAGAAGAAAGGCCATTCAGCCGACTTGTAATCTTAGAACAGAGGTGAGGGAGGTCAGATAGAATACCTCTGAAATGCAACCCTAGCTCGAACTCAATCCAATATGGCCATGACCCCATAGCTCAACTAGCAGTGTTAACAATATGGTATTCAGAGTCGCGTCCTGGAGTCCTGGCGCTGCAGGGCCACATCCAGTACACCCGCACAAGGTTTGCAGGCGACAAGAGGCAATGGAGGAGTTGACAACATAAGGGAGGCGCATCTATGATCTGCTTCGGAGTGGCTTCGAAGATGACATCAATCGCAAGCTTGAGTATCAGCGAACCACGACCATCAGGGAAGTCTGCAAGATGTTCGACTGAAGTTCTGCTAAATTGGATGGTCTCTTCACCAAGATAGTAGGAGTTCGTGACAATCTCAGTGTCGATATTGGCCAGATCCGGATCGATGGTTATGATGAAGCTCGAGGAGATCCGGCTGGCATGGGGGCGAGCCGATCCCTCCACCACTGTATTTGGTAAGGATCATCGATGGAAGGTATATGGTTATATTCCTCCTCCGTTCAAAGGTGCGTGCGAGCCAGGTTACCCCCCACACACACACACAAAAAAAACTCACCATCTAGATTCCTTCCATAGAGAGAGTTCTCATGATCAATTTGCTACTGATCCATATGTTGAACTTCCTCGTTTCGATGGTACAAATTCTTGTCTGTGGCAAAATCGTTGTGATGGCTATTTATAGCAATGGAACTCACCTCCTCGGCAGTGGATTTCATTAGCTCCTTCTCAGTTTGAAGGACCTACTACTCGTTGGCTTGAATCTGTGCAACACTGTGCTCCCAAAGCCACGTGGTCTAAATCATGTCAGCTTCTTCAGAGCAGGTTCGGTTGCAATCAACATCAATCAACATCAGGTACTCATTTACATAATGTTTCATATTAATGAGACAAGTACATTAGAATATTATGTTGAGCGATTCTCTGGATTATATGATAAGTTATCTACCTATGAGACAACCCTTGTTGCTTTGCACTATGTTACTCGCTTTTTGGATGGGCTGCAATAGTCTATTTGTGTGCAGGTTACTCTTCAGAAACCAGTTAACTTGGACACAACATTTGAACGCTCTCGTAGGCGGCCAGAGAGGTTATAATCAAATCTCCCAGGCTCTCCCAATTTATGTAGTTGGAGTGTTCAAACTACCCCTCACAGTTTGTGACGATCTAACCTGCTTGGTTAGAAACTTCTGGTGGTGGTCCAGAAAAAGGTTGGGCTTGATATATTCTTGGAGGCTCCTGACTTTGCAAGAGCATCGTGTGATTCATAGAATGGGCACAACACCATCGCCGGACTAATCAGATCAAATCGGTTGAGAACCCTGTGATCCAAATGATTGGATGTTGCCACCATGCAAGGTGCAACATTCACGTGCTCAAGCCCGAAGGCTGAAGCTAGCCCTATCCTACTCTAGTAGTACTGTACTATTGTACGATACTATTCTCTCCATTCCACAATGTAGTGCGTATAGATTTTTTTTTTAAGTCAAACTTCATAAACTTTGATCAAGTTTACAAAGAAAAACATATACATCTAGAATAAGAAATACATATCTTTAGATACATCACAAGCCATACTTTCATATTGCATATATTTGATATTGTAGATATAAATATTTTTCTTTATAAATTTGGTCAAAATTTGTATAGTTTGACTTTTCAGAACGAAAGGAGTATGTGCATTGGGCGCGTGGAACACGCACGGGATGTTCAGTGTTGTGTTGGTTGCTTCTGCAGGCTACGTGGGCTTCTCCTGTGGGCTGCATGTTTTGACCGAGCGCTCACTCTAGCAGAGTCGCCGTCGCTGTCACATGAATTATAAAAAGGCTGTGGATCGAACGAAACACTTTCACCCGGACGGGAGGTTTGGCATCCTATTCGGCCGGCGTTCACTTCACATCCATCGATTCGTCCGTGTCAATGCTTTTTATCATGCTCTTTTTCTGTAGTATGATGCGAACGTAGTGCGTAAATGGAGCCATAGCGTACGTCCGCGTGAGCATCAGATGTTGATTCCAAAAGGGAAAAAAGTGCCAACTGTTTCTTCTTTGAGGGAAGAAAATAAGAGTACCACCAGCTAGCTGTTTGACACTTGAAAGACAACAACGGTAAACAAAAGAAAATCAAAGCCTCAAGCGAAGTGAACGAATGTTTGAGTTCCATTTACAGCTAGGCTACCACTGACACCGTTACTGCCACGGTCAGCTGTCTCTCTCTGGACTCTGGGCACTCACTGTGACAGCTTGCACGAAGACCGACCGTTGCCATCGCCCTCCTCCCTCCCGTCCAAACGGCTCCGGAGCCCCGCGAAATCCGGAGAACACCTCACGTCTAACCGCACGCGTGCGCTACGGCGATAGCTTTGCTTGCTTGCTTCCCCGTGTGCGCGTCTATTGCCCTTCACGCCGTCGCCGGCCCCTGTTCCTATCCGTATTTTTCCGCCACGCTTATTTAATCCCGCACACCTCCGCCTAACCGCCTTCCTTCTCCAGCAGCAAAGGCAGAGCACACTGTCACACACACTCCAGAACTCCGATAACCCACATCCATCTCTAGCTTCTACCAGCTGCAGCACACTGCACACTATATATTTCCAAGGGAGACGCCATGGACGCTGTGGAGTCCTCTTCGTCCTACTCGCCGCCGTCGCTGCGCCACAAGCTGCGTACCACCGTGTGCGGCTGCTTCGGCTCGCCGTCGTCGCCGGGTAGCGGCGGGGAGAGGCCACAAAACAGCGGCAGGGCCAGGTGGAGGAGGCGCGTGGCGGCCGCGGGGGAGTTCAGGTACGACCCGCTCAGCTACGCGCTCAACTTCGACGACGGCGCCAGCGGCAGCGACGACGGCGCGGAAGCAGAGGACGCGGCCTTCCCGTACCGGAACTTCAACTCGCGCCTGCCGCCCTCGTCGGCGCCGGCCTCCCGAGCCGTCGCCATCGCCTGAAGTTGGGAATCGAATCGTGGTAGCTGGCGGTTCTTCTTCTTCTCCAAGTGAGATTGTATTAACTCTGTGAAAGCATTTTATACGGCCGTGCAAATCGTATCGACGTAGCGGCAGTGCAACAGTAGCATCATGTATACATATAGGAATCAGTCGTATCGACGGAATTTTAATGTTCCGTCGGTTCTCAATGCAAGATGAAGAATTGGTTTGGTCGGGAAAAGGCTTCTTCTTCTTTTGGATGATGAACTGTCAAGAAAGTAAACCTTGGCCGGGTTGGTGTTTGGTGGAATCATCTGCCGTCGCCATCCACCGTGTGGGCTGCGCGTATCCAACCATGTATGTGGGTGAAAGGGTGCTGCAAAGGTTTTGCGAGTAGCCAACAGTCAAAAATATCGAATCAACCGCGCACACACACGCCGGAAGAAAAATCTTGAAGAGCCAGCTCCACTGGCTTATCCGCTCGTGTAGCTTGTCAGTTCTCACCAGTGGAGCTTTCAAGCCGATTGTCACATACCAAGAAAAAAAAATCCTCCTCTGCACTTTCTTTCTTTCTTTCTTTCTATTCTTTCAGAAAAAACAGGGGCGGAACTCGGTTTATGTTCCTAAAAAACAAGGACGCCGTTAAGTGCCACACATGTGGGTGTTAGGGGGTCTGCCCACACATTTTGTGTGGTGTATAAGAGGTACAGCCTACACACCTACGTGTGGGCAAAACAAGTAATGCCCACACACTTTTTCTTTTTTCCCTCCCGATCCCTCTCACACGCGTGCGTGTGGGTGAAATAGATAAGGCCCACACGCCCCGTGCGTCGGGCCTCGTACCTCCTAGTCCCGCACGCCCCGCGTGACAGTCACCGCGCGCCCGCAGTTGTCATGGTCCAGACCCTCATCCATGTTCGTTTAACTGCAGTTGCCATGTCGCTGAACTACGGTTGCCATGTCGGATAACTACAGTTGCCATGGTTGATCAACTGCAGTTGCCATCTCATGTCAAAAGTTTCAGATGCCATTTTTGGGCAACTGCGGCTGTTGCCATGTATGGTCTGATTTATTATAGTTGCCATGATTTGAAAACTTTAGGGGTTTGCCACCTATTAACACTAGGCAGTTGCCATGTATGGTGTGGTTTACTACAGTTGCCATGATTTGAAAACCTTAGGAGTTGCCACCTACTAACACTAGGCAGGTGCCGTGTAGCGCTACAAAAAGACATGGCAAAACAACATGTTCGGGTAAAAAGAGAAAGTTGCCATCTGCTTACAAGCACACTAGGGCAGTTTCCGTGTACCCTGCAAAAATACATGGCAAGTGACATGTTCGGGGTAAAAAAAAAGAGAGTTGCCACCTGCTTATAAAGCACACTAGGGCAGTTTCCGTGTACCCTGCAAAAATACATGGCAAGTGACATGTTCGGGGTAAAAAAAAAGAGAGTTGCCACCTGCTTATAAAGCACACTAGGGCAGTTGCCGTGTACCCTGCAAAAATACATGGCAAATGACATGTTCAAGGTAAAAAAAAAAGAGTTGCCACCTGCTTATAAAGCACACTAGGGCAGTTGCCATGTACACTGCAAAACACATGGCAAGTGGCAACTTGGGTGTGGGAGATGAGACGGGCATGTGGGCGAGATAGCAAATGCCCACACACCAGCCCTTGTGCGTTAGTGGAAAGTGGCGTGTGGGTGAACTGCTGAACGCCCACACACCGACCCCTCCCGTGTGGTGAAACGGCCGTGTGGGCGATCGGTGAATGCCCACACACCAGCCCAGTCCTACGTGGTACTAGAAACATGCCAAAATTCGTGCGCTCACAAACGGACGCGGATCCATGTGTGTGGGCGAGATGCAAACGCTCACACGTGTGGGCGTTAGTGTTTTGAAAAACAATCGGCAGCTACATATGGATCCGTACTACTTATACGACTGGCCTCAGCCTCCACCCCTGTTTCGTACGTATTCATCTCCCACGGAGTTGCATACTATAGATGTCCTGGTACTACAATCAACATGCGTGACATGTTGGGAATCGAATTAGAGAGGCCCAGCGACCATGTGGGATTCCGTGTGCGCTCCGGTTCGTTTCGAGGATAGCGAGAGCGGAATGGATCGACCCGAGTTTGGATTGCTCTGCGATTTGACGATTTGGCAGCTGAGCCACGACAAAGCGCGCTCTCAATCACTTTTACAGGAATTGGTGGAGGAAGAGCATGACAAGCAAGACAATTCTTATCCATGCAAATTTTTTCTTATAACCCTTGGCCAATTGTTGTAATCTACAACTTCTCCTTACCTTAGTCTCCACCAATGGGACCTTTTCCTTTCTCTTCTTGATGTTACGCATGTTAGAAGTAGATGCAACAACCTGAGCCAACAGAGGTGCAGCTGGAGCTGGGGAGTTAACTTCTTGCTCCTGTGTCTCCTGTGCCAAAAATTGTGAAAAGGACAAGGATGAATCTACAGGAGGACAAGACTGAGGAATAACAAATGGCAGGGTAGTATTACTGGCTCCTTGAGTAATGATCTCCCAAACTGTTGAAGTAACAAACTTCTTTGCCCAATCAAATTTGTCAGGTGTAAGAAATGTGACTGACAGAAAGTTCACCCATTCAACAGGTACCTGAGTGGCAGCTTGCTCCTTGTTTGAGGGGGCAAAATGCCTGTACCAGACTTCAGCACCTTCCTTTCCCAAAAGTTCAGTCATATGAGCTGTATCTTTTCTGTCATCTGTGCTCAAAGCAGAGTTCATCAAGTTATCTTCCTCTGCAAGTAAGTCATTGCTTGGAAGAAATGCAGGGAATGGAAAACCAGGGGGAGCAGAGAGCTCAGAAGAGGAAGATGACTCACCCAGGGTTCCACGCTCAATTAACTTCTCAGTGCCAACAGTAGCTAGAGGAGAGGTAACCTTGATTCCCTTCCTGTGTTCAGTAAGTATATCTTCGGGCAAGGCAGACTGAGGCTGAAAATCAATAAGATTAGGGTCTTGTTCAGTGATGATAGCAGAGGGAGCAGCAGTATTCTTCTTGATGTAGATCATATGCATAGGGTGTGTCATGGTCAAGGCTTCCAAGAGCATAGGATCATCTCTATTAGCCACATCATTTGACTGAGATGGGATCAACATCAGGTTCAGACTCAAATCATCAATAGCAAAAAGGAGCAACTTCCTGGGCCTCCACTGGGATGGGCTGTTGAATGTATAGTGGGCTAATGGGCCCAGCTAAACACTACTAGGGAAAAGCCTATACACAGAATCTTACCAGCAGCGCTCTTCAAAATAACACGCTACTTCTACTTAGCAGCAGTGGGTGTCGTCAAAACGCGCTGCTGACAGGGAAATAGCAGTAGCGCGTCCACCGCATACAGCGCTACTGCTATAGTTGCCATGACCTCGCCCCCCCGCTAGCTATAGCAGTAGCGCACTTTACTAAACAGCGCTACTGCTATTCAGGTTAGCTATAGCGCGTTTTCGCAAACGCGCTACAACTATCCCTACCTTATCCCCACGCGCACGACCGGCCCTCTCACTCACACTCTCACTCTCGCCACAGAACCGTGTAAATGCAGGCCGTCGCCGCCGCCTTCGTCCGTCCGCCGCCGAGGTACTCCCCTCCTTCCGTCCCTCCTCCATCCTCCTTGCACATCCTCCCTCCGCTGCCGCCCTCCCTCCTCCGCCTCCTCCCTCCTCTGCTGCCGCCCTCCTCCTCCTCCGCAGCAGCCCTCCTCCCACCCCTCGACCTCGCCGCCCCTAGCTACCTCTCCGTCGCCCCCACCCCCTGCCACTAGTTAGTACTAGATTTAGTAGTAGTAGATGTTAATTTAGGGTTAGCTAGTACTAGATGTTGCTTAGTTAGTACTAATTTTTTAGTAGTAGTAGTGGTAGTTGAACTACTTTAGTTGTAGTTGAACTAGTTTAGTAAGTAAATTAGTAAACTAGTTGAACTAGTTGAATTAACAGAACTAATCTATTTGTAGTAAGATAATTAATATAACTAGTTGAACTACTTTATTTTTAGAAAGAGCTAGTTTTTTTTCAATTTATAGTAAGTTTATATTTAGTAAGAACTAGTTGAATTAATAAAACTAGTTGAACATGTCATATTTGTTGTTTTTTTAGTTTAAGCAATTATTCGGGATGTATTAGTGATAACTTATATGGTTTCAGGTGACCTCCGTCGTCCCCATCACCGACCCCCTCCGACATCCCCGCCGTCGTCCCAGTCACCGACCCCCTCCGACATCAAGGTGAGACCAGCCAAATATCCTTGTATATCTTGTGTTGTTGCTCAAATAGGATATGTGGTTTCCCAAGTGGCCGTTCATGTTCAGTTTACATCTCCGAGTGGCCTATGTTTTGTCGGAGTGTTGATTAATTTCCGTTCCGGCAAATTTCAGGCGCTCGATATGTCCTTTTTAAGCAAAGGTCATGCCGGATTTTGTCGTGAATTCTGGCATGACTTATGCTAGAATATGTACAAGTTTAATCTTTGAATTATGATTGTAGGAAATGTCATACTTGGACGACGACGGTCTCCCGGGGGAGTGTAGCTGGTGCCACGACGATCGAGGTATGTGCGACAGGTTCGTTCGGCTGGACGAAGATCGGCGCTTCAACATTAAGCTCGAGGAGACCTTCGATTGTGAAACGGTACGCAACAACGACAAGTGTTTTTTCGTAATTAAGCATGACTTCAACTATTTCAACGTCTAATTTTCATATTTTACAATTCGACTAGCTTATCCCATGCCATGCAAGAGGCTATGTCTTGGAGAGGATGGGTTTTGAAGACCATGAAAATTTCGAAACAAAGAAAATACACCTAAGGACCCATCATGATATGGATTTTGAAGTAAATCTGTGCAATGCTCAGAGCGTAACTCATTTTGGTTGCCAAAATTGGGAAGCACTTTGCAAAATGTAATGTGGCGATGCCCAGCCTTCAGCTTAGTTAGTACTTGATGTTGTTTAGTAGTAGTAGATGTTAATTTAGGGTTCATAGATAATGATCTTTAGTACTAGTAGATGTTAATTAGTAGTAGTGATGGTACTAGTTAACTAGGGCGGTATGGCTAATAGTAGTTGTAGTTGAACTACTTTAGTTGTAGTTGAACTAGTTTAGTAAGTAAATTAATAAACTAGTTGGACTAGTTGAATTAATAGAACTAATATATTTTTAGTAAGATAATTAATATAACTAGTTGAACTACTTTATTTTTAGAAAGAACTAGTTTTTTTTCTATTTATAGTAAGTTTATATTTAGTAAGAACTAGTTGAATTAATAAAACTAGTTGAACATGTCATATTTGTTGTTATTTTTTTAGTTTAAGCAATTATTCAGGATTTATTAGTGATAACTTATACGGTTTTTGCTTTTGCAGAAATCAAGGAGCCCCTGCATCATCCCCGCCGTCGTCCCCGTCACCGACCCCCTCCGACATCGAGGTGAGACCAACCAAATATCCATGTATATCTTATGTTGCTCAAATAGGATATGTGGTTGCCCAAGTGGCCGTTCATGTTCAGTTTACACCTCCGAGTGACCTATGTTTTGCCGGAGTGTTGATTAATTTCCGTTTCGGCAAATTTTAGGCGCTCGATATGTCCTTTTTAGCAAAGGTCATGCCGGATTTTTCCGTGAATTCTGGCATGACTTGTGCTAGAATATGTAGGAAATATCGAGTGGCCTGGATTTTCTCGAAAAATAATGATCTAATTTAGGTTTTTAGTACATATATTTAATTGTACAAGTTTAATCTTTGAATTATGAACGTAGGAAATGTCGTACTCGGACGACGACAGTCTCCCGGGGGAGTGCAGCTGGTGCCACGACGATCGAGGTATGTGCGACAGGTTCGTTGAGCTGGACGAAGATCGGCGCTTCAGCATTAAGCTCGAGGAGACCTTCGATGTTGAAACGGTACCCAACAATGACAAGTGTTTTTTTCGTAATCTATCTATTATATTATTAAAACGATAGAAAACGAACGGCTCGGATGTAATAAAAGATAAAGAGTTGTAAAGAACGGCTGGGATTTGCAATGCGTTTGCAGGACTCGGCCAATGAATTCTACGATGCACTGCACGTAGTAGTCAAAGGTAACGTATTAGTTTCCAACTCTAAGTAATTTTGGGCTTCATCTTTTCCTGACCGTACATGCTGGCTGCATGGTGCATATCCATAGATACGTACAATGGAACATATCATGGGCACGTACAAAACCTTCTTGAAAAAGGCACACGTACAGGTTAGGAAAAGATGCATGTATTCAGATGAAAAAAAGAATGAAAAAAGAAAAGAAAAGAAAGAAGCACGTTCCTAAAAAACGCACACGTACATGTTAGGAAACGGGGAGATGCATGTATATAGAAGATTAAAAAAAGAGAGTCACGTACAGATTAAAAAAGAGAGGCACACGTACAGAAACTGGTCAGATCATATAAGGAAACACTTCTTTAACCTCCAATAATCTCTTTGATCAGATTACACGTAAGTGTCAACTACACGTTCTCAAGGACTAGAACGCACCGCACAAGAAAAAAACAAGAACTATTGGCAGAGAAACAATTTCCTTGCCGCGGGACAAGGAATGCAATGCATCACATGTACAAGTATGACAGAGCCCCGAACCAGCATCACGTGTACGAGTATGGCAGAGAGCCCCGAAGCAGCCAGCCCGTGGTAGACATGGATGCAGGCGAAAAAGAAGTGGTGGCGGCTGAGGTGTCAACGATGACAACGTAACCCTAGAGTCGTCACATTGGAATCAGTAATCAATATGTGGTAATATTATCAACAATGGACAAGAGGAGTAATGGAGGAAAAGTCAAGAGATTAAAATTTTCTGGCTTCGCATGGAAGTACGCATCCGGATCCTCGGTGCTATTAGTCACACGTTATTCTACCGCAGTTTGATCATGTTCCTCATGATGCACATTTGAGCTAGCTTAAACAACATTTTGGACATGCGTGAAAATAGTGATAATGAAGAGGAGTAGAAGACCATTGCTATTGTGCCATGTCTATGAGCTAGAGAATCATGAATATGATGTAACATAGTCTTCGGCAATGTAAGAGTTGGAAACACAAATCAAGTCAAGTGTGTGATAATATGCTAAAGCATATATTAAGAAGAACAAAAGAGCAAATGCATGTGCATGTTTAAGGATCCTATACACCACTGAATAGGTTTTGTGGTGTAAAGAAATTTGACACGAGCATAATTAAGACAACAGAATCAACGAATATATTGGTTATCACTGACACACAAACTTGAAACTATGGACACGTGATAGATTGAGAATAGCTAAAGGTAAATTCATAAATAAGAGAAAATATAAGGCAAAATGAAACAATGATTGATACAATATGATATGTTCATGTGTTGTCTGGGTGGGACAATAAAAGCTAGGAAAAAAATATTTGTATTATGTAATAGTCACCTCTTTGCTAAATTTGAAGAAAGTTCAAACAGCATTAATAGAAAAGAATACAAACTATTAGGAGAGTTGGTGATAGGGAATTCGCTTTGCTGAAGCATCTAGAGCACACAGAATCGAAGATGGTTGATGATGAGGCAGATGAGGAACAAACATGGCGACTAAGATGATAATCAGTAGTGGTGAGTGTAGATAAACACCTCCAACTTTGATTGGTTATCACTCACAAAAATGCTCACATACAAAAGTAATGCACCTAACTATAGTGCAATCTACTAAAATTCAGAAATGTTTTTTAAATATATACTTATTTGGATAAAATATGTTGTACATGCGAGATATCATAAAATGCCTCCAATTGAATTTCTCCAACTTTGGGTATTTAAAAAATAATATCATTTTATTCTTAATGACTTCATTCATATAGAAACGGTGATATGTACATTAAAGACATCTAGAAGAGTACTTAGGTTAATATAATGAATCTAGCCGCGCAAATGCGCGGGATGCCCCGCTAGTTAAGCATGACTTCAACTATTTCAACGTCTAATTTTCATCTTTTACAATTCGACTAGCTTATCCCATGCCATGCAAGAGGCTATGTCTTGGAGAGGATGGGTTTTGAAGACCATGAAAATTTCGAAACAAAGAAAATACACCTAAGGACCCATCATGATATGGATTTTGAAGTAAATCTGTGCAATGCTCAGAGCGTAACCCATTTTGGTTGCCAAAATTGGGAAGCACTTTGCAAAATGTATGATTTTTATGAGGGTATGATTGTCACCATGGATCTTGGTGATCCTGACAACGAGCAAGACAATATGGACATTTGGGTCCTTGTTGATACGCTTCCGATTGTACCGCTATGTGAGTTTCTCAAACATAGTTATTAACTAATTTATATTGTTTATTTCAAAATAGTTGACAACTTATTTCCATTGACAGCTTATTTTAATTCTTCAAAGACTGTACGGAATATGGTAAACAAAACCCACTACACCGATGGCTCCGAATTAACTTATAAGGAGAAAAATCATCTGATCGCATTTTGTACTCTTCTTGAGGATTACAATAACTATTATCGAACTCCTCCAAATTATGGTGAATACATGCCACTAGTGCATGTGTTGAATGTTATGTCTCCAACGTATCTACTTTTCCAAACACTTTTGCCCTTGTTTTGGACTCTAACTTGCATGATTTGAATGAAACTAACCCGGACTGACGCTGTTTTCAGCAGAACTACCATGATGTTGTTTTATGTGTAGAAAAGAAAAGTTCTCGGAATGTCCTGGAAATCCACGGAGGCACTTTTTGGAATTAATAAGAATTTTTGGTGAAAGAATCAATGCCAGGGGGCCCACAGGCTGTCCACGAGACAGGGGCGCCCCCTAGGGTGCGGCCTCCTATCTCGTGGGCCCCCTGGACCTCCACCGACGCAAACTCCAACTCCATATATTCACGTTCGGGGAGAAAAAAATCAAGGAGAAAGTTTCATCGCGTTTTACGACAAGGAGCCACCGCCAAGCCCTAATCTCTCTTGGGAGGGCTGATCTGGAGTCTGTTCGGGACTCCGGAGAGGGGGATTCGTCACCGTCGTCATCATCAACCATCCTCCATCATCAATTTCATGATGCTCACCGCCGTGCGTGAGTAATTCCATCGTAGGCTTGCTGGACGGTGATGGGTTGGATGAGATTTACCATGTAATCAAGTTAGTTTTGTTGGGGTTTGATCCATAGTATCCACTATGTTCTGAGATTGATGTTGCTATGACTTTGCTATGCTTAATGCTTGTCACTAGGGCCCGAGTGCCATGATTTCAGATCTGAACCTATTATGTTTTCATGAATATATGTGTGTTCTTGATCCTATCTTGCAAGTCTATAGTCACCTATTATGTGCTAGGATCCGACAACCCCGAAGTGACAATAATCGGGATACTTCTCAGAGATGACCGTAGTTTGAGGATTTCATGTATTCACTATGTGCTAATGCTTTGTTCCGGTTCTCTATTGAAAGGAGGCCTTAATATCCCTTAGTTTCCGTAAGGACCCCGCTGCCACGGGAGGGTAGGACAAAGGATGTCATACAAGTTCTTTTCTATAAGCACTTATGACTATTTATGGAATACATGCCTACATTACAATGATGAATTGCAGCTAGTTCTGTGTCCCCCTATGTTATAGGTATTACACGAGGAATCGCATTCGGCATAATTATCCATCACTGATCCATTGCCTACGAGCTTTTCACATATTGTTCTTCGCTTATTTACTTTTCCGTTGCTACTGTTACAACTATTAAAAAAACCCAAAAACATTTATCTTTACTTTTGCTACTGTTACCTTTATTATCATACTACTTTTGCTACTAAATATTTTGCTGCAGGTACTAAGTTATCCAGGTGTGGTTGAATTGACAACTCAACTGCTAATACTCAAGAATATTCTTTGGCTCCCCTTGTGTCGAATCAATAAATTTGGGTTGAATACTTTACCCTCGAAAGCTGTTGCGATCCCCTACACTTGTGGGTTATCAAGACTAATTTCTGGCACCGTTGCCGGTGAGCATAGCTCTTTTATCTGAGTCACTTGGGATTTATATCTGTTGATCACTATGAAGAACTTGAAAGACGCTAAAACCAAGATTTTGCCCTCAACTACGAGGGGACGTAGGAACTGCCATCTAGCTCTGCACTAGATTCTCCTTCCGTTATTAGTAGGCTTGCGACACCTAAACCTACTACTGCTATGAATTCTGATATGTCGCATGTTATTGATGATGCCACTTCTGCTATGCATGATGAAACTACTTCTGTGCGTGATACTACTTTGCCATTAGGTGAATTTCTAGATGAACAACTTGCTAGAGTTAGGGGGTGAAAATATTGAAGAACCTATTATTGATGATAGTGATGATGAAGGTTCACCCAATGATTATGTATTACCTGTTGTTCCTAAGGGTTATGTTATGAATGAAGAAGCTGCTAGGGAATCTTTTGCTTGCAATGATGGAAATGATCTTAAGAAATTATTAGCTAAATGGAAGCAGCAGTCTCTTAATGCTAGAATGAAACCTGATCCTGCTTTTGCTACTTCACGTATCTGTGTTACTGATAAGGATTATGAATTCTCTGTTGATCCTGAGATTATTACTTTAGTTGAATATGATCCTTTTTATGGCCTTGAATCTGAAACTGTTGTGGCACATCTTACCAAGTTGAATGATATAGCCACCCTGTTTACTAATGATGAGAAGTCTCGCTATTTATATATCCTTAAGATATTTCCATCCTCATTAAAGGGTGATGCTAAGACTTGGTATAATTCTCTTGCTCCTGGTTGTGTGCGTAGTCCCCAAGATATGATTTATTACTTCTCCGCTAAATATTTCCCTGCTCATAAGAAACAAGCTACTTTGCGGGAAATATATAATTTTGTGCAAACCAAAGAAGAGAGTCTCCCACAAGCTTGGGGGAGGCTTCTCCGGTTACTTAATGCTTTGCCTGATCATCCTCTTAAGAAAAATGAAATACTTGATATCTTTTATCATGGACTAACCGATGCTTCCAAGGACTACTTGGATATTTGAGCTGGTTGTGTTTTCAGGGAAAGAACAGTCGACGAAGCAGAAATACTATTGAATAATATGTTGACTAATGAAAATAATTGGACTCTTCCTGAGCCAATTCCTGAAGTAATTCCTGAACCAATTGAGCCAACTCGAGCCTATTCCTAAACCCACTCAAGAAGAGAGGTGTTTTATTTCTTAGTCCTGAAGATATGCAAGAGGCAAAGAAATCAATGAAAGAAAAAGGTATTAAAGCTAAAGATGTTAAGAATTTACCCCTTATTGAAAAATACATGGTCTTAATATACTGCCTGAAGAACCACATTGTCTTGATAACCCGACCCCAGGCCCCATGAGAGGTGTGTCTTCCTTCCCCACTTCCTCCGGGATGGGCTTTCCACTTCACCCTTTTGTCCAGGGGCTCATGTTCTACTACGGCGCTGATTTCCACGATCTGGCGAACTTCATCCTCAACATCTCGGCGTTTATCATGGTGTGCGAGGCCTTCCTCTGCATCCAGCCCCGCCGACTTGTGGCTCAAGACCTTCAACGTCAAGCGAAGGTAGTGAAGGGCACTCAAGCGAGTCTTGGAGGTGCCATGTTGGGCAAGATGCCCATCGTCCTTTAGTTCAAAGGGGCCTTTGTGGAGTCCATCAAGGGGTGGCAGTCGGGATGGTTCTACATCACCGAGCAGCGTGACCCTCGTGGGCGGCAGCCCCGAGTTCAGATCTGGTATCCCGTGCAGCTCACCTCCACAGAAGAAAGGGCTTGCTATGGGGCAGTTCGGAGGAGCAGCGGGACTCAAGCACAGTATCCGAAGCTGGTGAACAAGAAGCTCGGGCTTGTGCGTGGTCCAAGTCATGCTCGTCGCCCGGATTCTCCCATGCCAAGGCGGGCATTCAATCTGGGAGTTCGATCCGGAACAGCACGAGCGTTGGCGGGCTCTTGACCTGACGTCTGAAGGCGCTGGAGGTGTCTGTTTAAGGCGCGGAGCCCCGCATCCATGACGGAAGATCGCGGATTTCACTCGCGGCGTCCAGGTGCGAGGTAAGTGATTCTACCCTTTCACGGGACACTTGTTGTTAATAGTTTGATTTTAAGCGGGTTTCAATCCCCTTTTCCTTTGACAGGGGTTGGATGAAGAAGGCGGAGCAACTCATGCGCCCGGCTCCCATGCGGAAAACCCGATGAAGCGCGCCGTCTAAGCGGGCTGCTGGTTCGGCACCACATGTGGTGCGGAGAAAAAAAAGAAGGTGGCCACGCGTACTCGAAAAGTTCCGTTTTCGGAGTCTCAAGCGGCTCCAAGCGGACTCCTCCCCGAAGATGAGGAGGAGGAAGACTCTCTCGGAGGAGGAGAGAGAGAGGAAGGCTTCCCCAGCGAGGGGAGGCGAAGGGTCAAGAGGAAGAACTATTCCCGGACAACTCTGCCAACACCAACATTGGCGCGAAGAGTGGCCTTCAAGGGCGGGACCTCGGCGAGATCGTAAGTATCCGGATTCTGAATGATTTATAATTTCTCTTTTGTGTCACATAATGTCCTTCTAATGCACATACAGCACTGCAGTCCGGCCGATGATGATCTCCCTTCATCGGCGGGTCGTTGGCTCCGTCGGATGTGGACTCCATCGACTTCCTCCACCCCTCGCGCCGGCAGGGGCCGAGTGGGATCGAGAAGGACCCACAGGAGGAGGCTCGGGAGGCGCCGCAAGGCAGCCTCCGGACTTCTTGGCCGGACTCCACACGGAACCCACAGTGGTTCCAGAGTCCGGCAGGCGGCCCCTTCGTAAGAAGGGCAAGACCGTGACACCGGCGGCCTCCGTCCAACCAGGCGCCGGACAACTTATTGGGCGCTCAAAGGTGCTTCCATCGAGGAAGAACACCACTGCTATTATGAGTGCGGTGATTGGAAGGTTCGGCTCGCCAAGGCGGGCTAAGCTTCGAAGCCTGCGGTAGCCTTCTAACAGGCTTTGAGGTAAGAATTTAAAATTATGTAATGTAATACCACATAGGCAGTAGCCCCGATGCTCGGTTTAGTGTTAGGAAAGAAAAGCGGATGAGGATCTAAAAGATATCTGTGAGGTTGCTAAAAAGTATGTCAATATGGGTTTGCAGATGCGCTTGCGACCTCTGCCATGCACTGACTACGGTCGGTTGCATTGAAGCAGGATCTCGGCGGTCAGAGCAAGAGCTCGGCCGTGCCAAAACAACTTCGAGGACAAAGAAGGTGAGTAACACCACTTTGAATAGTTACCTTCTGAGAAAAGGATTTAGGTTGCAATAAAGAATAACAAGGATAACATGGATCTGCGGGGGCCACGAGCGAGGTGGCAACCTGAAGGAGGCTGTATCCATGACGAGCATAATCTCGGACGCGCAGCAGGAAAGAGCGAGAGAAGCGGGGAGGGCGGGTGGCGGAGGTGCGACAAGAGCTCCGAGGCTCTCATGGAGAAGCATGAGAGTTTGGGCAGCGACTCAAAGACTCGAGTCGAGCTCGCGTCAGCTCTTGAAAGTGCCAAGTCCGCCAAGGCCGAGGCCCGTAAGGCCCTTGGAGGTTGAAGATGTGAAGAAAATAGCGGCGGGTAAGGCATTTTTCATGCAAAGCAAGCATGTTAATGTAAACTACGATACTTACGAATTCGGAGCTCTCGAGGCGTTTGCAGATCTGCCGTGCGATGTATCGATGCGCCGCATTCTACGAGTGGCGAGGGGAGCTCAGCGGAGAAGGTCTTACGGTCTCGATCTGCTGAGTCCGGCCATCCGTGCCCCTAGCGATCGGTGAAGTAGCTGGTCGAACTCCATAAAATAGCTAGGAGGCCATGAAGGGCCTCATAGTCCGGCTGTAGCTGGAGAGAGCCATGCACAGGGCTTCACCGGCCTCGTGCGGCGGCTGGTGGATCGTGCCCTGGGTGGAGTCATCAAGCGCTCCTTTGTATTGAAGGTGCTCGTCGGGCCCTTGCCAGCGCAAAGTCTGCTGGGAGAAGGCTGGATGCGGAGGCTTATCAGCTGACAGCGCCGCCGAGAACAAGGAGTATCGTCGCCGAGATGTACTATAAGACTATCTGAAGGGTGCCCATAAGATTGCGGATGAGTGCCCCAAAGATGTAATTATTGAGTAGACTCGCTATGTATTATCACATGCGCTAAAACTTTGTTCATATCGCTAAGCAATGCTTGTTTAATTTAAAATATTACCTTACATGCGGCCGTTTATAAAATTTGAGAGATGGCAAGTCGTGGCTTCAGCCCCCATGCCACTAGTGCTAGGGTGTTAGGGATAAACTTGAGCACTCTTGTTCCCATCTTTGGGTCCATCTGAGGCGCTCAACTTCTTGAACAAAGGCAACGGACTTATAATGCTTGAACACTCTCACTTAGCCATAGAATTCTATAATTTTAAATTTGGCAAAGCCCTAGTATTGGAAGACCGATTTAGGCGCTATCCACGCCAAATCGGACATTATCCGGTTCTTCGCTCGGCGGCGTAAGTCTTTAGGGACTCGAAAAGACCTCTCGAACAGCGACAGTCTCGCCTTATCATGCCAGTCAGTTTTAGCTTTCTCCAGGCGGCTCGCCCAGCTCAGCAAGGGCACAATTGCGGTGGTTCTCCCGGTGCTACCTTAGCCGACCAGGCGAGCGTAAGGTACCAAAACATGGGAGCCGGGCAAACCCAACTATTGACCCAAGACATGATTGAGCCGATTCATATAATGCTATATGTTAGGGTGCCGCACTTGAAAGTGTTGGACTTATCACACCATAATGCGGGGAACATAAGCCCTGGTGTATTGGCCGTAGCAAAATATCTGGTGCAAGATGTCATTAATGAACATATATGTAAAGTGATGCAATTATAGGCAAAAAATGCTGCGTTATTTATTTAAGGAATTCTGCTATGAGTGCGGAATGATACAAATAGTCTTGTAAGCAAGGTATTGGACTAATTAAACATGTCCCCCTCGAGGGTGGGCTGCGGTGGTGTTTATAATCAAATTTAATGCTCTTAATGGAGACCACCTGAGTGTTAAATGCAGCCTTTTCCCTCCTGGCTGTTGCATCGTGAGTTAGGCGGGTTCACAGCGAGACATAACCTCTGATTAGCGGAGTCCTGTATATAAAAAAGAAGGAAAATGAAAAATAAAAAGGTGACACACTTGGGAGCCCCTGGTGTGGTCGATCCGCACTCTGGGTCTGTTGTGGTGCCTCCCCTATGCCCATGGTATCTCCGGTGTAATGATGTACGGAGAGTTGGTCTTCTACAATCATCGATGGGGGGTTGGGGCGCATTACTCTGGCGTGCTCGGGCGTGCGGTGGTCTTGATTGATGTTGCTCGGCGCGTTTGGCTGTGTCGGTCGTTTAACGGCGGCGGACTCGAATATGCCTTAGAAGGCTGCTCTGTATACGCGCGAGCCTTGTATGTTCCTCCGTTTGGAGGGGCGTTCCGTATTTCCGTTGATGTAATGACTCCACAAGGGCTGGCATCTTGAGCTTGAGGTATGCATAATGCGGCCTGCGTTGAACTTTATAAAGCGGTTCGTCCAAGCAGGCGTGATAGCAGCTGCTGAGCAGGACTATGTCGAAGATTAACTCCTCGCTCCGGAAATTATCAGGGATCGAAGACCACTTCGGCGTGGTGAGCACGTACAATTGCTTCAACACGGTATGGCGCCTTTGAAGGTCGTCTTTGTAGGTTTAATCCTTGAGGGTCTATGCCCATCTTGCGCATCGATAAAGCGAGGCTCGAACTCTGCCGTCCATCGAGGACTTTGTGAGTGAAATCCGCCGGCGATTGGGTATAAAACCAATGCGGCGAATCCGCCATGGCGGATGCTGGTCGAATGGTCTCTTTGATTGAAAGTGATCGAACAAGAGGACCATGGATTGAACTTGCGCGACGGCTCCATCGCGTATCGTCCCTTAGTGCGCGCTTCTGCTCCCTCTTGGGTATATGGGTTGCGTATATCATGTTTACCGTCGGCGCTTGTGAAACCCTTACATCCTCTCTTGTTACGTGGTCGGGTCTTCCTCAAATAAATGCGCTATGCAGCCTTGTCATTGTTTTGGCAATTAACACGCCTGGCAGAATACCCAACAATCTGTTGGTGTGGTTAGCCGAGCTTTTCGAAGTGCCATGTATCGCATGGCGGTCGAGTATTCGGTCCAAATTGGACGGACTCGGAGTGGTTCTTTTAAATGGCTTCTTCCGCTGACCAGGTTTAGAGCCTTAGAATCCGGCGTTGATTGCGTATCCTCCTTGTGCGTGCATCGTGCTTGGCGTTTATTTTTCTTAGGCGTGACCTGCCATTGTGGTCCTCGATATTCGGACTACAAATTTTCTTGAGGTTGTTTACGAGCTAGCCAGCGTTATCCTCTCCACAAAGCGGGTCATTAAGGATGTGAGGGCTGCCATGGATTCGACTTTTCTGTCCTAGGTGCGGGCTAGCCACTCGTCGCGGATGTTATGTTTGAAAGCTGTGAGGGCCTCTGCATCCGGATAGTCGATGATTTGATTTTCTTTGTTAAGAATCGTGTCGAGAACTATCGGCCGATTCGATGCAGCAACTAATTATGTGGCTTAGGTCATCGGTGTGGTGGTCACATATGTGCCCTGGAAGTTGTCGAGAATGCGGCTTCGGGTCTTCCCACCACCAATTGACTCTGCGGGCAAGCTGTTAAGACAATGCCGAGCTGGTCCTTTAAGCTTGAGTGGGAGATACTTGATGGCGTGGAGATGCGTGCGCGCGGGCCATATGGATGTGAAGGAGATAATGTTGATCCAAACCGCGAGGTGCATGCGTGCCATTGTAGGATTCTATGTTTACGGGTTTAAACCCTTTAGGATTTGATGATCCATTACTTTGTCGATTGAAGCATAGCGGGTGTCTGGCGCCTACATTGAGCAATATCATGGCGTAGCTCAAGGGGCGTTATGCTTGTATTTGGGCCAGCGGTTGTTGTATCGGCGGCGGTATTAATGTCGTGGAGTGCGTGGAGGCGCACGTGATCCATAGATGGATCTGGATTGCCTTGCTTTGTCCTCAATATATCTCACAAGTCGGCGCGTTCCCTCTTGGCCAGCGCTTTTGGGCCAGTGCGAGGTACTTGTCTTGGTGGAGGGCTGGATGCCTCTCTGCGTCGCGACCACGGGGTGGTTGGTCGGCCGTATTATGTGCTGGTGATGAAGGTATGTATGCTTCCTCCTCTAATCGGGGAGCAACTTGCGTTTTAGGTAGCTCTTGGAGGCGTTAGAGTTCATACTCTTGACGCGAGGACCTCGGTCAATCTGCGGCCGGCCAGGTCTTGATCAGCTTGAAGTTGCTGCTTGCTTTTCTTTAGGCTATTTGCCGTGGCGATAAGCCTGTTTAAAGCAGCTCTTGTTCGGCGGGATCCTCGACGCAGCGGCGATTAATCGTCGTTGAGGCTTGCCTCGTCTCCGGAGGAGGTATGTAATTATCATCCTCGACCTCTTAAATACTGCCGCTCTTTTGTGAGGAGCTTGCTACCGTCCTCTGCGCTGAATCTTGCTGGAGGGATTGTCTTGACACTTTACGGGGTGTTATTATCTCCTGTGCGGAATCTCCATTCTTGCTATGGCAGGATTTAGAGCGGCGCTTGGCTGCGTCGGCGCTTGGGCTGTTTCTTTAAGGGAACCTGCCTCGGCTTCTTCGCCGTCCCCATCTTCGGGGTGTCCACCATGTATATGTCGAGGATGACGAGATGGACTTCGGTGCCACTGTCATTGCTGGTTCTTGATCGTCTCGGGCATCGTTGTCCACCCGTCGATGTCTTGGTCATAGTCTAGCATGTCGATTAGATCGTCGGCACTGGCTACAAAGTGGGTGGTGGGTGGGTTTTGAATTTCTTCATCGTCCGCATCCCAACCATCCTGGCGGTAATTCGGCCAGGGCTCTCCGATAGCGAGAGATGCTTTAGCGAATTTAGGATGTCACCAAAGGGTGAGTGTTGGAAGATGTACCGGCGGTGAACTCCATGACGGTGCCCAATCAGATTCGATTGGCAGGAGCACGGGAGGTTGAGTCCGCACCTCGGAGTCACAAGCTTTACAAGGGAGAAGGTCGGTGTTCAGCTCCGCCGCCGTGGAAGTTGCAGCCCGGCGGTGTCATGCCACGGTCCTCGATCTGCACGCGATCGGCTCGGACTAAGGGCGGAGCAGATTACATGTCTTGACCACAAAGGCCTGTCGGAAGAGCTAAATCATGCCCATCGTGATAGCGGCAGCCGCTTTCGGTGTGGCTCGAGTCCGTCGATGATCAAGTCCCGTGGATGTCGGCCATGAAGTTTAGGCTTCAAACCTGACCTGATGGCGAGGGCGTAGCTTTCGATCTGCTCCGGATGGCCAAGTGAATTGGCCGATGCGAAACCACCGAACCACGAAGTCTGTCCGGGGAAAAAAGTCTCTCCTTGGACAGTGTTGTTGTTTATTGAAGAAGCCATCAAGCCTATCGGTGACGACATAGAGGAACTCTCAATGAAAGCACCAATGTCGGGGTCAAAACCGGCGGATCTCGGGTAGGGGTCCCAGGCTGTGCGTCTAGGCGGATGGTAACAGGAGGCGAGGGACACGATGTTTTCCGAGTTCGGGCCCTCTTGATGGAGGTAAAACCCTACGTCCTGCTTGATTAATATTGATGATGTGTATTACAAGAGTGGATCTACCCACGAGATCGAGGAGGCTAAACCTAGAAGCTAGCCTATGGTATGATTGTTGTAATGGATGTTGTGTCTCTCTGGACTAGAGCCCTCCGATTTATATAGACACGAGAGAGGGCTAGGGTTAGGTTGCAATAAAAGAATAACAAGGATAACATGGGTACTGCAGGGGCCACGAACGAGGTGGCAACCCTGAAGGAGGCTGTGTCCGCGGCCGAACGCAATGCGGCCGCGGAACGGGAAGAGCGAGAGAAGCAGGAGGCGCGGGTGGCGGAGGTGCGACAAGAGCTCCAGGCTCTCATGGAGAAGCATGAGAGTTTGGAGCGCGACTCAAAGACTCGAGAGTCCGAGCTCGCGTCAGCTCTTGAAAGTGCCAAGTCCGCCAAGGCCGAGGCCCGTAAGGCCCTTCAGGAGGTTGAAGATGTGAAGAAAATAGCGGCGGGTAAGGCATTTTTCATGCAAAGCAAGCATGTTAATGTAAACTACCTGATACTTACCCGAATTCGGAGCTCTCCAGGGGCGTTTGCAGATCTGCCGTGCAGTGTATCCGATGCCGCCGCATTCTACCGTGGCGAGGAGGGGAGCTCAACGGAGAAGGTCTTCTGGTCTCAGTACGCTGAGTCCGGCCATCCGGTGCCCCCTAGCGATCAGCTGAAGCAGCTGGTCGAACTCCATAAGGTAGCTGAGGAGGCCATGAAGGGCCTCATAGTCCGGCTGTGGCCTGGAGAGGCCATGCCTGGGAGCTACTTCGGCCTCGTGCGGCCGCTGGTGGATGCGTGCCCTGGGTGGAGGTCATCAAGCGCTCCGCCTGTATTGAAGGTGCTCGTCGGGCCCTTGCCCGCGCAAAGGTGCACTGGGGCAGGCTGGATGCGGAGAGGCTTATCACTGACGCGCCGCCAGGGGCAAGGAGTATCGTACGCCCGAGATGTACTATAAGACTATCCTGAAGGGTGCCCGCAAGATTGCGGATGAGTGCCCCAAAGATGTAATTATTGAGTAGACTCGCTATGTATTATCCTGTGCGCTAAAAACTTTGTTCATATGCGCTAAGCAATGCTTGTTTAATTTAAAATATTACCTTCTGTGCGGCCGTTTATAAAATTTGAGAGATGGCAAGTCGTCGGCTTCAGCCCCCATGCCACTAGTGCTAGGGTGTTCGGGATAAACTTGAGCACTCTTGTTCCCATCTTTGGGTCCATCTAGGGAGGCGCTCAACACAACGAACAAGGCAACCGGACTTATAATGCTTGAACACTCTCACTTAGCCATAGAATTCTATAATTTTAAATTTCGGCAAAGCCCCTAGTATTCGGAAGACCGCATTCGGGGCGCTATCCACGCCTTCGTCGGACATTATCCGGTTCTTCGCTCGAAGCGGCGTAAGTCTTTAGGGACTCGAAAAGACCTCTCGAACAGCGACCAGTCTCGCCTTATCATGCCGCCAGTTTTAGCTTTCTCATCGAGGCGCCGCCCAGCTCAACCGGGCACAATTGCAGTGGTTCTCCCAGTGCTACCTTAGCCGACGGAACGGAACGTAAGGTACCAAAACATGGGAGCCGGGCAAACCCAACTATTGACCCAAGACATGATTCGGAGCCGATTCATATAATGCTATATGTTCGGGGTGCCGCACTTGTGAAAGTGTTCGGACTTATCACACCATAATGCGGGGAACATAAGCCCCTGGTGTATTCGGCCGTAGCAAAATATACGGGTGCAAGATGTCATTAATGAACATATATGTAAAGTGATGCAATTATAGGCAAAAAATGCTGCGTTATTTATTTAAGGAATTCTGCTATGAGTGCGGAATGATACAAATAGTGCGGTAAGCAAGGTATTGGACTAATTAAACATGTCCCCCTCCAGGGGTGGGCTGCAGACTGGTGTTTATAATCAAATTTAATGCTCTTAATGGAGACCACCTGAGTGTTCGTCGCAGCCTTTTTCCCTCCCTGGCTGTTGCATCGTGAGTTCGGCGGGTTCACCGCCGGACATGGCCTCTGGTAAACGGAGTCCTGTATATAAAAAAGAAGGAAAATGAAAAATAAAAAGGTGACACACTTGGGAGCCCCTGGTGTGGTCGAGCCGCACTCTGGGTCTGTTGTGGTCGTGCCCCTCCCCCTATGCCCATGGTATCTCCGGAGTGTAATGATGTACACGGAGAGTTGGTCTTGCAATCATGCGAGGGCTGGGGTTAGCCGCATTGCTCTGGCGATGCTCGGGCGTGCTGTGGTCTTGATTGATGTTGCTCGGCGCTGTTTGGCTGTGTCCGGTCGCTTAACGGCCGGACTCGAAATTGCCTTAGAAGGCTGCTCAGACTTTCCGCGAGAGCCATCAGATGTTCCTCCGCTTGGAGGAGCGCCCGTATTTCCGTTGATCGTAATGACTCCACAAGGGCCTGGCATCTTGAGCTTGAGGTATGCATAATGCGGCACCGCGTTGAACTTTGCAAACGCGATTCGTCCAAGCAGGGCGTGATAGCCGCTGCGGAACGGGACTATGTCGAAGATTAACTCCTCGCTCCGGAAATTATCCGGGGATCCGAAGACCACTTCCAGCGTGACTGAGCCTGTACAATTAGCTTCAACACCTGGTATGACGCCTTTGAAGGTCGTCTTTGCAGGTTTAATCCTTGAGGGGTCTATGCCCATCTTGCGCCCTGTATCCTGATAAAGCAGGTTCAGGCTACTGCCGCCGTCCATCAGGACTTCTGTGAGGTGAAATCCATCGACGATTGGGTATAAAACCAATGCGGCGAATCCGCCATGGCGGATGCTGGTCAGATGGTCTCTTCGATTGAAAGTGATCGGGCAAGAGGACCATGGATTGAACTTCGGGCGATTGCTCCATCGCAGATACGCCCCTTAGTGCACGCTTCGCTCCCTCTTGGGTATATGGGTTGCGATATCATGTTTACCGTCCGCACTTGTGGGGGAAACCTTCGTCCTCTTCGTTCGGCGGTCGGGTCTCTTCCTCGTCGTCGCTATGCAGCCCCTTGTCATTGTTTTCGGCAATTAACTTGCCTGCCTGCTTGAATACCCAACAATCTCTGTTGGTGTGGTTAGCCGGCTTTTCGGGGGTGCCATGTATCTGGCATGAGCGGTCGAGTATTCGGTCCAAATTGGACGGACTCGGAGTGGTTCTTTTAAATGGCTTCTTCCGCTGACCAGGTTTAGAGCCTTAGAATCCGGCGTTGACTGCCGTATCCTCCTTGTCGTCGCCATTAACGCGGCGTTTATTTTTGCTTCGACGTGACCTGCCATTGTGGTCCTCGATATTCGGACTACCAGAATTTTTACTGAGGTTGTTTCTGCGAGCTAGCCAGCTATCCTCTCCTGCACAAAAGCGGGTCATTAAGGATGTGAGGGCTGCCATGGATTTCGACTTTTCCTGTCCTAGGTGCCGGGCTAGCCACTCGTCGCGGATGTTATGTTTGAAAGCTGTGAGGGCCTCTGCATCCGGATAGTCGATGATTTGATTTTTCTTTGTTAAGAATCGTGTCCAGAACTGTCTGGCCGATTCGTCTGGCAGCTGAATTATGTGGCTTAGGTCATCGGCGTGTGG
Organism: Aegilops speltoides; assembly: GCA_021437245.1. NCBI lineage: Eukaryota > Viridiplantae > Streptophyta > Magnoliopsida > Poales > Poaceae > Aegilops > Aegilops speltoides. The sequence goes on from CM038147.1 coordinate 565,005,742, forward strand.
TGGTCACACATATGTGCCCTGGAAGTTGTCGAGGAATGCGGCTTCCAGGTCTTCCCAACACCCAATTGACTCTGCGGGCAAGCTGTTAAGACAATGCCGAGCTGGTCCTTTAAGCTTGAGTGGGAGATACTTGATGGCGTGGAGATCGTCGCCGCGGGCCATATGGATGTGAAGGAGATAATGTTCGATCCAAACCGCGGGGTCTGTCGTGCCATTGTAGGATTCTATGTTTACGGGTTTAAACCCTTTAGGGATTTGATGATCCATTACTTTGTCAGTGAAGCATAGCGGGTGTGCGGCGCCTCTGTATTGAGCAATATCATGACGTAGCTCAAGGGAGCGTTGTCTGCTGTATTCGGCCCAGCCGGGGTTGTTGTATCCGGCGCGACGGTATTCGTCGTGGGTCGTGGGGCGCCCACGTGATCCATAGATGGATCTGGATTGCCTTGCTTTGTCCTCCAATATATCTCACAAGTCCGGCGCGTTCCCTCTTGGCTTCGCGCTTTTGGAGCGGTGCCGGGGTACTGTCTTGGTGGAGGGCCTGGATGCCTCTCTTCGCGACCACGGGGTGGTCGGTCGGCCGTATTATGTGCTGGTGATGAAGGTATGTATGCTTCCTCCTCTAATCGGGGGAGCAACTTGCGTTTTGGGTAGCTCTTGGAGGGGCGTTCGAGTTCATACTCTTCGGCCGCGAGGACCTCGGTCAATCTGTCGGCCAGCAGGTCTTGATCAGCTTGAAGTTGCTGCTGCTTTTTCTTTAGGCTATTTGCCGTGGCGATAAGCCTGTTTAAAACGCTCTTGTTCGACGGGATCCTCCGCACGCATTTAATTGGCGCTCGTTGAGGCTTGCCTCGTCTCCGGAGGGAGGTATGTAATTATCATCCTCGACCTCTTCATCTGCCGCTCTTTTGTGAGGGCTTGCTTCTGCGTCCTCCTGCGCTGAATCTTGCTGGAGGGGATTGTCTTCGGCACTTTCTGGGGTGTTATTATCTCCTGTGCCGGAATCTCCATTCTTGCTATGGCAGGATTTAGAGCGGCGCCGCTGACGTCGGCGCTTGGGCTGTTTCTTTAAGGAACCTGCCTCCGCTGCTTCTTCGCCGTCCCCATCTTTTGGGGTGTCCACCATGTATATGTCAGATGACGAGATGGACTTCCAGTGCCCTGTCGGCGCTGGTTCTTGATCGTCTCCGGCATCGTTGTCCACACCGTCGATGTCTTCGGAGTCATAGTCTAGCATGTCAGTTAGATCGTCGACAGTGGCTACAAAGTGGGTGGTGGGTGGGGTTTGAATTTCTTCATCGTCCGCATCCCAACCATCCTGGCCGTAGTCCGGCCAGGGCTCTCCGGATAGCGAGAGATGCTTTAGCGAATTTAGGATGTCACCAAAGGGTGAGTGTTGGAAGATGTCTGCGGCAGTGAACTCCATGACCGGTGCCCAATCAGATTCGATTGGCAAGGGCACGGGAGGTTCGGAGTCCGGCACCTCGGAGTCACAAGCTTTACAAGGGAGAAGGTCAGTGTTCAGCTCCATCGCCGTGGAAGTTGCAGCCCCCGAGGCGGTGTCTGGCCACCGGTCCTCGATCTGCACGATCGGCTCCGGACTAAGGGCCGGAGCAGATTCGTGTGCGGCCACCAAGGCACTGTCCGGCGGCAGAGCTAAATCATGCCCATCGTGATAGCGCGGCACGCTCGGCTGTGGCTCGAGTCCGTCGATGATCAAGTCCCCGTGGATGTCGGCCATGAAGTTTAGGCTTCCAAACCTGACCTGATGGCCAGGGGCGTAGCTTTCGATCTGCTCCAGATGGCCAAGTGAATTGGCCCGCAGTGCGAAGCCACCGAACACGAAGATCTGTCCGGGGAAAAAAGTCTCTCCTTGGACAGTGTTGTTGTTTATTGAAGAAGCCATCAAGCCTATCGGTGACGACATAGAGGAACTCTCAATGAAAGCACCAATGTCGGGGTCAAAACCGGCGGATCTCGGGTAGGGGGTCCCGAACTGTGCGTCTAGGCGGATGGTAACAGGAGACGAGGGACACGATGTTTTCCCAGGTTCGGGCCCTCTTGATGGAGGTAAAACCCTCGCCCCGCTTGATTAATATTGATGATGTGTATTACAAGAGTGGATCTACCACGAGATCGAGGAGGCTAAACCCTAGAAGCTAGCCTATGGTATGATTGTTGTAATGGATGTTGTGTCCTACGGACTAGAGCCCTCCGATTTATATAGACACCAGAGAGGGCTAGGGTTACACAGAGTCGGTTACAATGGTAGGAGATCTACATATCCGTATTGCCAAGCTTGCCTTCCACGCCAAGGAAAGTCCCATCCGGACACGGGACGAAGTCTTCAATCTTGTATCTTCATAGTCTTGGAGTCCGGCGGACGATGATAGTCCGGCTGTCCAGACACCCCCTAGTCCAGGACTCCCTCAGACATGTAAGCGATAATTTGGCTAGAGTTAAAGATGAACTTTACCACGTTAGCAAATATGCTTCTGTGGTTGCTACTCAAGCTGAGCAAGTACTTAAAGCTCAAAATCATTTGCTTGATGAATTAAATAATAAAAATGACTTTGCTGTTAGAGTGGCTACTAGAATTGGTAGAATGACTCAGGAACCTTTGTATCCTGAAGGCCACCCTAAGAGAATCGAGCAATATTCTCAGAGAAATAATTTAGAGGCACCTAGTTCTTCTAAGAAGAAGAAAAAGAAAGACGATAGGACTTTGCATGCTTCTAGTGAGCCTGTCGTAGACACACCTGAGAATCCCAATGATATTTCTATTTCTGATGCTGAAACACAAACAGGTGATGAGCATGAACCTAATGATAATGTTAATGATAATGTTAATGATAATGTTCATGTTGATGCTCAACCTAGCAAAAACACTGATGTAGAGATTGAACCTGCTGTTGATCTTGATAACCCACAATCAAAGAATCAACGTTATGATAAATGAGATTTTGTTGCTAGGAAGCACGGTAAAGAAAGAGAACCATGGGTTCAGAAACCCATGCCCTTTCCTCCTAAACCATCCAAGTCAAAGGATGATGAGGATTTTGAGCGCTTCGCTGAAATGATTAGACCTATTTCTTACGTACGCGCTTAACTGATATGCTTAAAGTAAATCCTTATGCTAAGTATATGAAGGATATCATTACAAATAAAAGAAATATACCGGAAGCTGAAATTTCCACCATGCTTGCTAATTACACTTTTAAGGGTGGAATACCAAAGAAACTTGGAGAACCGGGTGTGCCAACTATACCATGCTCCATTAAAAGAAATTATGTTAGAACTGCTTTATGTGATCTTGGAGCCGACGCTAGTGTTATGCCTCTCTCTTTATATCGTAGACTTGAATTAAATAAGTTGACACCTACTGAAATATCTTTGCAAATGGCTGATAAATCAACTGCTATACACTGCCGGTATTTGTGAGGATGTGCTGTTGTGGTTGCAAATGTCACTATCTTAACGGACTTTGTTATTCTTGATATTCCCGAGGACTATAGTATGTCTATTATCCTTGGTAGACCTTTTCTTAATACTGCAGGGCTGTTATTGTCTGCAACAAAGGCAATGTCACTTTTCATGTTAATGGTAATGAGCATACGGTACACTTTCCGAGGAAACAATCTCAAGTTCATAGCATCAATTCTATTGAAAAGTTCCAACTATCATTTTCGAGGTTTTGAATTTCCTCTCCCTCCGTCAAGAAAAAGTATGATATTCTTATTGTTGGGGATTTTCATATCCCCGTTGAGGTAACTTAGTGTTATTCGAAATTTCTCCGGTTCCGTGTTATTCGGAATGAGCTTGTTAACAAGACTTGATCAACCTTGTTAGTAGGTTCATTTTGATGATCACGAGATGGATGAAACTAGAAGGCACAACCTTCTGTACCCTCTTTTTACTTTCTGTTATTTAGAATAAATAAAGGAAAAATAGTATTATCTGTCTGTTTTCTAAATTATCCGTGCAATAAAAAATAGTCCGAAAATAAAAGTGCTCCAAATGCCCTGCAAATTTAGTATGATTTTTTCTGGAATAATATTTGAGGATTTTAGGCACTGAAAACACTACAGGAGGGGCAAGCACCAGGCCACGAGAGAGGAGGGCGCGCCCCCCTATATGGCGCGCCCCTTGTATCGTGGGCCCCTGGTGGCCCCCTCCACTTATGCCAGCACCCACACACTTCATCTTTTCCCAAAAAATCCCCATCCAGCTCAAGCACGAGTTTTAGCTCGTTTTGCTGCAATTTTCGATCTCTTAGCTCAAAGCTCCTTTCACAAAACTGCTTTGGGAGATTGTTGCTTGGTATGTGACTCCTCCATTAGTCCAATTAGTTTTTGTTCTAGTACTTCATTCATTGCAAATTTTTGCTTCTTAGGTGACCATGTTCTTGAGCTTGCATGTTAAATTTTTGAGGTCCCAAGCAATTCCCATGCATGATATAGGCTCTAGGCACTTGTAGGAGTAGTTGCTATCAATCTTGTTTAGTTTCATTCACTTTTATTTTGAAGTTACTAAAATTTCAGAATTTTCCAGAAAAAGAATTATGCTTAGAAGAATGTACCAAGGTGGTTCCTCGGCAAAGAAAGGGCCAAGGATTGCTATATGTGAGCAAGATGTTGAATTGCCGAGGGACGCAAATGTACGGGCTTGTGAGTGGCCATCCGATGATTTTATGGTCGAAGCAAGCTTCAAGGAGGAATTTGACGCGTATGTGCATAATGCCGAGCTGGAGGACTTCTTACAAGATAAGTGTCCTCAGTACTATCAATTGACCGATTCCTTTGTGCGGAGGTTCCAATATAACTATGCGTGTAATTCTCATAGTGTCATGTTTGATATTTATGATACATCTTATACCATGGATTTAGAGGATTTCACAACTGCTTGCAAACTCCCGCAGTGGGGTAATATCAATGATCCTCGCAAATCTGAATGTAGAGATTTTCTTGCTAGTATTACTGTGGGAGAATCTAAGGACATAGCACAAGCTACCATAGGGAGGATTCATTTTCCTGCTATACATTACTTTGCTCTCTTTATTGGTAGATGCATTAACGGTAAGGACGAATTATGTCACATGTGTGTCCCTGATCTTTGTGTCCTCAAGAATGTTGTGTCAGGTTATAAAGGTTATAACTTGGGGGCAATAGTTGCACGTAGGTTGCAGAATAATAGTGGAAGGGGGGATTTATTTGGAGGAATTTATGCAACCCGTGTGGCTAATTTTCTTAATATAGCTCCACGAGAGGGGGATATGATTTTACCTCCTGTTTATTTAGATAAAGAAGCTATGTTTAATCATCATTTTCTTGAGAGGAATGAACAATTCCTCCATTATCGACTAATCTATGATAGACGCAACGTCGTCCCTGTTACTCCTCCTACCCCCTATCTTTTTGATTATCAGGCAAGAGGAAGATATGTTATCACCAGGGAAGAAGTAGCTGAATTCGAGAGGGGAATGGAGGCAACTCGCAAACACGCTGCTGCTCGGGAGGCTATTGCTTCTGCATCTCAGTACAACCCCAGTTTCACTTATGGATATCAGCCAGGCGGTCCTTGGTACTAGACCAACTTGGGCCAAAAGCCTAAGCTTGGGGGAGTACGTATTTCTCACCGACTTTACATTCATGTTCACACACTAGTCGTCGGTGCTCATACTCTTTCATTCTATTATCCATGTTAGTTTAAATTTCTTTTCTAGTTTTCTTCCTGTGTGTTTGTTAAACCTTGAGAAAAACCAAAAAATTAGTTAGTTTAAATTCTATGCTTGTAGTAGAATTAAAATGAAAACCAAAAAAGATTTCTAGTTCTTCTCCTTACTTGTTGGGAGCTTTCCCGTGTAAATAGTTTTATTTTCTTTTCTTTCCTTTGGGGGTCAAGAAGACCATATTGAAAATGCTTAGTGGCTCTTATATGCATGATTGTCTATTTAACTTAGAGCCCATATTACTTTATCTTCTCTCTAGAGTTGAATGCTTGCAGATTCCAGCTTAGTCCAATGCACGTACACTCTTATTATTATACACATCGTTCGGTCGTGCAAGTGAAAGGCAATAATGACGATATATGATGGACTTATTGGGATGAGAAAAGCTGGTATGAACTCGACCTCTCTTGTTTTTATAAATATGATGAGTTCATCGTTGTCGGTGTCAAACCGCGGATCTCGGTAGGGGTCCCGAACTGTGCGTCTAGGCGGATGGTAATAGGAGACAAGGGACACGATGTTTTTACCTGTGTTCGGGCCCTCTCGATGGAGGTAAAACCCTACTCCTGCTTGATTGATATTGACGATATGGGTAGTACAAGAGTGGATCTACCACGAGATCAAGGAGGCTAAACCCTAGAAGCTAGCCTATGGTATGATTGTTGTAATGGTTGTTCGTCCCCACGGACTAAAACCCTCCGGTTTATATCGACACCGAGAGGGCTAGGGTTACATAGAGTCGGTTACAATGGTAGGAGATCTACATATCCGTATCGCCAAGCTTGCCTTCCACGCCAAGGAAAGTCCCATCCGGACACGGGACGAAGTCTTCAATCTTGTATCCTCATAGTCTTGGAGTCCGCCGATGATGATAGTCCGCTATCCGACACCCCTAGTCCAGACTCCTCAATCGCTCTGAGTCAGCTATTATGAAGTAAACATATTTGCAATGACATTTAGAGATTATAGTTGCTTGTGCCATGCTTTATTAGCTATGAGTTATAATGGTTTACCTTGCGTGCCAACATGCTATTAGAATAATTATGATGTGGTATAATGGGATGGTATCCTCCTTTAAGTGAATTGAGTGACTCAACTTGGCACATGTTCACGCATGTAGTTGAAACAAATCAACATAGCCTTCACGTTATTTATGTTCATGGTGGATTATATCCTACGCTTGTACTCGGTGTAAATTAATTATAATGCGTGTTTACGACTGTTGTCGCTCTCTCAGTTGGTCGCTTCCCAGTCTTTTGCTAGCCTTCACTAGTACTAAGCAGGAATACTGCTTGTGCATCCAAACTCCTTAAACCCCAAAGTTGTTCCATATGAGTTCACTATACCTACCTATATGCGGTATCTACCTGCCGTTCCAAGTAAATTTGTATGTGCCAAACTCCAAACCTTCAAATGAAATTCTGTTTTGTATGCTCGAGCAGCTCATGTTACAACTAGGCTGCCTATATCTTCCATGCTAGGTGGGTTATTCTCAAGAGGAGTGGACTCCGCTCCTCATTCAAGAGAAAGGGCCGGTAACCGGGATGCCCAGTCCCATGATCCAAAAAGATCAAAGCAAATCAAAATAATTAAACAAAACTCCCCCAGGGCTGTTGTATATTGGAGGCACTTGTTGTTTCGAGCAAGCCATGGATTGATGCTTCTTGGTGGTTGGGGGAGTATAAACCTTTACCATTCTGTTTGGGAACTGCCTATAATGCATGTAGTATGGAAGATACATCCATCTCATAGTTGTTGCGTTGACAGCGAAAGTATGCCGCTCAAAATGTTATTCAACCTCTATTTTAAAATCGAGCTCTGGCACCTCTACAAATCCCTGCTTCCCTCTGCAAGGGGCTATCTATTTACTTTTTATGTTGAGTCATCACCCTTCCTATCAAAAGCACCCGCTGGAGAGCACACTGTCATTTGCATTCATTATTATTTGTTTGTATTGGGTATGACTTGACTGGATCTCTTTTACCATGAATTACAATGTTTAGTCAGTCCTTGATCTTTGAAGGTACTCAGAAAGGGATAGCGAGATACCATTTTGTTATATCATGTTATGATTATTCTGAGAAAGTGTTGTCATCCGAGTTTTATTATTATGGCATGCTAGCTGATTATGTTATTGATATGAGTAATTGTGAGAGCTAAGTGTTATTGTGAGTATGGTTAGTTCATAATATTTGTTGAAACATGAATGATGGCTTTTCATGTTTACAACAACAAGAGCAAACAGAGTTTGTAAAAGTTTTTCTTTATCACTTTCAGTTTATCAACTGAATTGCTTGAGGACAAGCAAAGGTTTAAGCTTGGGGAGTTGATACGCTCCAACGATCTACTTTTCCAAACACTTTTGCCCTTGTTTTGGACTCTAACTTGCATGATTTGAATGAAACTAACCTGCATAACGCTGTTTTCAGCAGAACTACCATGATGTTGTTTTATGTGTAGAAAAGAAAAGTTCTCGAATTGTCCTGGAAATCCACGGAGGCACTTTTTGGAATTAATAAGAATTTTGGGCGAAAGAATCAATGCCAGGGGGCCCACAGGCTATCCATGAGACAGGCCCCCCCCTAGGGCACGGCCTCCTATCTTGTGGGCCCCTGGACCTCCACCGACGTCAACTCCAACTCCATATATTCACGTTCGGGGAGAAAAAATCAAGGAGAAAGTTTCATCGCGTTTTACGACATGGAGCCGCTGCCAAGCCCTAATCTCTCTCGAGAGGGCTGATCTGGAGTCCGTCCGGGGCTCCGGAGAGGGGGATTCATCGCCGTCGTCATCATCAACCATCCTCCATCACCAATTTCATGATGCTCACCGCCGTGCGTGAGTAATTCCATCGTAGGCTTGCTGGACAGTGATGGGTTGGATGAGATTTACCATGTAATCAAGTTAGTTTTGTTGGGGTTTGATCCCTAGTATCCACTATGTTCTGAGATTGATGTTGCTATGACTTTGCTATGCTTAATGCTTGTCACTAGGGCCCGAGTGCCATGATTTCAGATCTGAACCTATTATGTTTTCATGAATATAGGTGTGTTATTGATCCTATCTTGCAAGTCTATAGTCACATATTATGTGTTATGATCCGACAACCCTGAAGTGACAATAATCAGGATACTTCTCGGTGATGACCGTAGTTTGAGGAGTTCATGTATTCACTATGTGCTAATGCTTTGTTCCAGTTCTCTATTAAAAGGTGGCCTTAATATCCCTTAGTTTCTGTAAGGACCCCGCTGCCACAGGAGGGTAGGACAAAAGATGTCATACAAGTTCTTTTCTATAAGCACGTATGACTATTTACAGAATACATGCCTACATTACATTGATGAATTGGAGCTAGTTCTGTGTCACCCTATGTTATAGCTATTACATGAGGAATCACATCCGGCATAATCATCCATCACTAAGCGATTGCCTACGAGATTTTCACATATTTGTCTTCACTTATTTACTTTTCCGTTGCTACTGTTAGAACTATTACAAAAACCCAAAAACATTTATCTTTACTTTTGCTACCGTTACCTTTATTATCATACTACTTTTGCTACTAAATATTTTGCTGCAGATACTAAGTTATCCAGGTGTGGTTGAATTGACAACTCAACTGCTAATACTCAAGAATATTCTTTGGCTCCCCTTGTGTCAAATCAATAAATTTGGGTTCAATACTTTACCCTCGAAAGCTGTTGCGATCCCCTACACTATTGAACTATTGTGGGTTATCATTGAACCACGGTAACTTCTCTGGAGATACCCAGGTAAGATTTTTTACTATTACGACATCCGTGCATCTTTTGCATACTTCTAAAACTAGTACATCATTGCTAACTACGAAGTTATGAGTATGTTTTTCAACAGAAACTCCCGATGGATTGTGTGCCTCATCTGATGTATCTGAATGGTCGCCTTACAGTTCTGAACATACTGCCAGGTAAATCTTGGGAGCTCACCTGTGCATATCGGATTTCTAATACCGGTGAACACATGTTAATCAAAGAATGGAAAAAATGTTTGGACATTCGCAAGGAGGTTCTTGGAAGTAACATTCAGCGAAAGGCAAGAATTGGAGACAAGCTAATCTCCATTCTCCATAATGGAGAGTCAGGGGCTATCTTGTTTTTTGCTATTTTACCTTAGAAAATGTAGTTGGTCTTAATCGAATGTAGTAGGTCCTATGAGGTACAATATGTTTATTATGTGGTAATGTGTTAGAGTTGATAATGAGGAGTACTTGTGATTACGACTAGTGACCAATTTGCTATGTGATGTCATTGATGAAAACGATGATCTTGGGGAGGTGTTATATGACAATGATGTATTATGATGATAAGTTGTTAATGATATGATGATATTATTATATCATTGGGTGAAAGAAACGCGGATTAGTTTCAAGTGGATGGACATCCACTTGAAACTAGTCCACGGTTCTTTCACCCCGTGATGTAATAACTCATTATGATGTAAAAACAATCTCTAAATTCCTGATGTATGAAAACTTGTATAAAGGTGTATGAATACAACATGAAATAAAAAGAAATAAAATACTAAATAATAGTAGTAGCGCGGGCAAGGAGAAACGCTACTACTAATTACCAAGAGCGCCCTCGAGAAGTGCTACTACTAAGTCAATTTAGCAAGAGTGAGGGTCTAGGCACGCCATCGCTAAGCTTTAGTCAGTAGCGCCTTATCAAGAGGCGCCCCTGCTGGCCATCGATAGGCCTAAACCCCGCGCTGCTGCTAGGCTTTTCCCTAGTAGTGTGAGGCGGAGTAATGGAGAGAGCTAACTCGGGAAGGAACAGAGGAGGTAAAATCGAGGCGATAAGGAGATGATGGCTGATTGACCGCACCTTCCAATTCAGCAGCGGGAACAGTGGCAAGATGGCTCGGAATCGCAAGCGCCCGGTTTGGGCCAGGAAAAGAATTGGGGGGCTGCTGATTGTTGGGCTGGGCCAAGGAGTAGCAGTCTTTAGCAATGTGGCCCCATTTCTTGCAGGCCCTACACTTAATATGATTAGTACAGTTGGGCCTAGCGTGACCAAAGAGTAGGCAGCGCACACAGAAGGCCTGCTGAGAGTTTTGAACTTGTGTAGATCCCGCCCTTGGCTGCATGATGGCAGATGAATGACCATTATTGCCATAATGGCCATTATGACAAGATGATTGAGCATGTCTGATTGACTGGGATGATCGATCAGGCGAAGCACGATGACCAACACGAGTTGGAATGGGGAAAAAACCAGGAGATCTAATAGCATCGACGTAGGATTTCCTGGGATGACGACCGAAAACATGAGTCCATTCATCCTCTTTTTCGTGGAGGTATTGATCGAGTTCCCAACATGAGTTGGGGCCTCCTTCACCCCAGAGAAGAAAGTTAACATTGAGAAGGGGAAGAGAAATGTTGCCCCCTTCGATGATGGAGAAACCAACTTCTTTGGATGAAACAATAAACTTGAATGACCAATTTTGCACCAACTTGACTTTAAAAAGAGATGCTCTTCCCCCAAAACAAGCCAATAGAATAGTGTAACCGATTCCTCCGTGAGACGCAGATGTGATCTGGTGAATTCAGCCACCATAGGGAATTCTTCAGTATCTTGATCTTCATCATGGTTGATTGGAACACCCCATTTCCTCTAGATTTCAGCAGCAAAATCTTGTCCCTTGTCGAAGTCGAGGTCGGCGAGAGCCATGGTCGGGGAGGAGGTTGAGGGCGAAAGTGGAAGCTGAACTTGGATGATGGAGATGGAGTTGACACCAACAGGAGATCGCGTCAAAGACACCAGCGTGGTGTAGGCCGATGGAGGCGAGACGTGGACGCCGGGGCCGGAGTGGCCACCGGCAGAGAGCTAGGTGGAGAGACTGCTAGTCTTAATACTTCCTTCTACAAGGTTGTTGCTCAAGATACTTCAGAGGAGATGCTGACAACCAAACAGAAGAAAAGCAAGGGCAATCCAGCTGCTAAGGAAGCCCGAGACGCCAGCTCATAATTTACAGTTTCAGTTGTACTCAGTTGACTCATAGCACTCTACCATGAGTTTGGCTGGTTCTAGATTTTGGAAAGATTCTTGTAAAGATGTCAAGGGTGTAATCATTCTGCTAAATAGAGCCGTTTGTCACTTTGTTAAACTGTATATTACTGTCTGTGGTGCTGGCAGTTCTTTCTATATGTTTGAGGTGTCCTGCTCTATGATATGCAGCTGGCTGCTTTGGTTTGGGATGTGGATGAATGTCTCTCTGTTTTCTTTTTCTTACGACTGGTACAGTCCTATGTATTATGCATGTGTCAGTCCTCTTTTCTTTCAGAAAGGGTGTATAGTTTTAAGATTGTTCCTGTGCCAGTTTTGCTCTATCTTTGATCATGAATAAGGAATGGTCAATTCTCAACTAGAATATTAGAGGTTTGAATGACCCCAAGAAATGGACAGCTATCAGAAATAAAATTGAGGAATCTAATTGTGCCATCTTATGCATTCAAGAAACCAAGAGAGAAGTGATTGATAGCAGATTCCTGCAAAACTTCTATCCAAGGAGACTCAATAAATTTGCATATCTTCCATCTGTAGGTGGTTCAGGAGGACTGTTAACTATTTGGAATGATCAGGTGTTTCAGGGTCAACTTTTCCAATCCAACAACTACTCTGTATCAATTTCTTTCACTTCCTCCCACAATGGGGATAATTGGATTTTGACAAATATTTATGGTCCTAGCCAACAGGATGAGAGGCCACATTTTATTGAATGGTTCAGACACTTCCAAACTCCCGAGGACAGCAACTAGATGGTACTTGGTAATTTTAATCATATTAGATGCCCTCATAACAGAAACCTAGAAGGGGGCAACATTCACAATATGTTAGCTTTCAATGAAGCTATTAGCAACTTATCTCTGGTTGAAATCCCTATCAAAGGCAGAAACTTCACCTGGAGCAATATGCAGGACTGGCCTCTTTTGGAAAAAAATGATTGGCGTTTTACTTCTGAGAACTAGAATTTAACCTACCCAGCTACTTTGGCACACCCTCTTGCAAAAACCACATCTGACCATGTTCCATTTATGGTCAAGATTGGTACCTCTTTTCCTAAATCTCACATTTTCAGATTTGAGAATTTTTGGTTAGAACATAATGATTTTCTGTATGTGGTCCACAACATTTGGACACAGGATGTTGAATGAAATATGCCCTAGAGGCAATAATAAAGTTATTATTTATTTCCTTATTTCATGATAAATGTTTATTATTCATGCTAGAATTGTATTAACCGGAAACATAATACATATGTGAATACATAGACAAACATAGTGTCACTAGTATGCCTCTACTTGACTAGCTCGTTAATCAAAGATTGTTAAGTTTCCTAACCATAGACATGAGTTGTGAATTGATTAATGGGATCACATCATTAGGAGAATGATGTGATTGACTTGACCTATTCTGTTAGCTTAGCACTTGATCATTTAGTATGTTGCTATTGCTTTCTTCATGACTTATACATGTTCCTGCTACTATGAGATTATGCAATTCCCGTTTACCGGAGGAACACTTTGTGTGCTACCAAACGTCACAACGTAACTGGGTGATTATAAAGCAGCTCTACAGGTGTCTCCAATGGTACATGTTGAGTTGGCGTATTTCGAGATTAGGTTTTGTCACTCCAATTGTCGGAGAGGTATCTTTGAGCCCTCTCGGTAATGCACATCACTATAAGCCTTGCATGCAATGTGGCCAATGAGTTGGTTACGGAATGATGCATTACGTAACGTGTAAAGAGACTTGCCGGTAACGAGATTGAACTAGGTATTGGATACCGACGATCGAATCTCGGGCAAGTAACATACCGATGACAAAGGGAGCAACGTATGTTGTTATGCGGTTTGACCGATAAAGATCTTCGTAGAATATGTAGGAGCCAATATGAGCATCCAGGTTCCGCTATTGGTTATTGACCGTGAACAATTCTAGGTCATGTCTACATAGTTCTCGAACCCGTAGGGTCCGCACGCTTAACGTTACGATGACAGTTTTATTACGATTTTATAAGTTTTGATGTACTGAAGGTTGTTCGGAGTCCCAGATGTGATCACGGACAGGACGAGGAGTCTCGAAATGGTCGAGACATAAAGATTGATATATTGGACGACTATATTCGGACACTGAAAGTGTTCCGGGTGATTTCGGAGAAAACCGGAGTGCCGGATGGGTTACCGGAACCCCCCGGGGAAGTATTGGGCCTTAGTGGGCCTGAGGGGAGAGAGAGGGCAGCAGCCGAGGAGGTGGCGCGCCCCCTCCCATGAGGAGTCCGAATTGGACTAGGGGAGGGGGGCGCGGCCCCTCTTTCCCTCTCCCTCTCCCTCTCTTCCCTTCCCCCTTCCCTTTTCCTAGTTGGACTAGGAAAGGGGAGTCCTACTCCCACTAGGAGAAGTACTCCCCCCCTCCTTGGCGCACCCCCTAGGGCCGGCCGGCCTCCCCCTTGCTCCTTTATATACGGGGGCAGGGGGCACCTCTAGACACACAAGTTGATCTTCGTGATCGTTCCTTAGCCGTGTGCGGTGCCCCCCTCCACCATAATCCACCTCGGTCACATCGTTGCGGTGCTTAGGCGAAGCCTTGCATCGGTAGAACATCATCATCATCACCACGCCATCGTGCTGACAGAACTCATCCCCGACACCCTGCTGGATCGGAGTCCGAGGATCATCATCGAGCTGAACGTGTGCTGAACTCAGAGGTGCCGTACGTTCGGTACATGGATCGGTCGGATCATGAAGACGTACAAATACATCAACCACGTTGTTCTAACGCTTCCGCTTACGGTCTACGAGGGTACGTGGACAACACTCTCCCCTCTCGTTGCTATGCATCACCATGATCCTTGCGTGTGCGTAGGAATTTTTTGAAATTACTACGCTCCCCAACAAAGGGCATCCGAGCCAGGTTTTATGCATAGATGTCATATGCACGAGTAGAACACAAGTGAGCTGTGGGCGATATAAGTCATACCGCTTACCAGATGTCATACTTTGGTTCAGCGGTATTGTGAGATGAAGCGCCCGGACCGACATTACGCCAGACGCTTACGCGATACTGGTTTCACTGCTACGAGCACTCGTGCTTAAAGGTGACTGGCGGGTGTCTGTCTCTCTCACTTTAGTTGAACCGAGTGTGGCTACGCCCGGTCCTTGCGAAGGTTAAAACAACACTAACTTGACGAACTATCGTTGTGGTTTTTGATGCATAGGTAAGAACGGTTCTTGCTCAGCCCGTAGCAGCCACGTAAAATTTTGCAACAACAAAGTAGAGGACGTCTAACTTGTTTTTGCAGGGCATGTTGTGATGTGATATGGTCAAGACGTGATGCTATATTTTATTGTATGAGATAATAATGTTTTGTAACCGAAGTTATTGGCAACTGGCAGGAGCCATATGGTTGTCGCTTTATTGTATGAAATGCAAACGCCCTATAATTGCTTTACTTTATCACTAAGCGGTAGCGATAGTCGTAGAAGCAATAGATGGCATAAACGACAACGATGCTACGATGGAGATCAAGGTGTCGCGCTGGTGACGATGGTGATCATGACGGTGCTTCAGAGATGGAGATCACAAGCACAAGATGGTGATGGCCATATCATATCACTTATATTGATTGCATGTGATGTTTATCCTTTATGCATCTTATCTTGCTTTGATTGACGGTAGCATTTTAAGATGATCTCTCACTAATTATCAAGAAGTGTTCTCCCGAGTATGCACCGCTATGAAAGTTCTTCGTCTTTGAGACACCACATGATGATCGGGTGTGATAGGCTCTACGCTCAAATACAACGGTGCAAAACAGTTGCACACGCGAAATACTCAGGTTAAACTTGACGAGCCTAGCATATACAGATATGGCCTCGGAGCACGGAGACCGAAAGGTTGAACATGAATCATATAGTAGATATGATCAACATAGTGATGTTCATCATTGAAACTACTCCATCTCACGTGATGATCGGGCATGGTTTAGTTGATTTGGATCACGTGATCACTTAGATGACTAGAGAGATGTCTGTCTAAGTGGGAGTTCTTAAGTAATATGATTAATTGAACTTGAATTTATCATGAACTTAGTCCTGGTAGTATTTTGCAAATTATGTTGTAGATCAATAGCTCGCGTTGTTGATTCCCTATGTTTATTTTTGTATGTTCCTAGAGAAAAACTATGTTGAAAGATATTAGTAGCAATGATGCGGATTAGATCAGTGATCTGAGGTTTATCCTCAATGCTGCACAGAAGAAATATGTCCTTGATGCACCGCTAGGTGACAGACCTATTGCAGGAGCAGATGCAGACGTTATGAACGTTTGGCTAGCTCAAAATGATGACCACTTGATAGTTTAGTGCACCATGCTTAATGGCTTAGAATCGGGACTTCAAAGACGTTTTGAACGTCATGGACCATATGAGATGTTCCAGGAGTTGAAGTTAATATTTCAAGCAAATGCCCGGATTGAGAGATATGAAGTCTCCAACAAGTTCTATAGCTAAAAGATGGAGGAGAATCGCTCAACTAGTTTGCATGTGCTCATACTGTCTGGGTACTTCAATCGCTTGAATCAAGTGGGAGTTAATATTCCAGATAAGATAGTGATTGACAGAATTCTCTAGTCACCATCACTAAGTTACTAGAACTTCGTGATGAACTATAGTATGCAAGGGATGACGAAAACGATTCCCGAGCTCTTCGTGATGTTGAAATCGACGAAGGTAGAACTCAAGAAAGAGCATCAAGTGTTGATGATTGACAAGACCACTAGTTTCAAGAAAAGGGCAAAGGGAAAGAAAGGGAAACTTCAAGTAGAATGGCAAACAAGTTGTCACTCCCGTGAAGAAGCCCAAAGCTGGACCAATGCCTGAAACCGAGTGCTTACACTGCAAAGGAAATGGTCACTGGAAGCGGAAATGCCCTGAATATTTGGTGGATAAGAAGGATGGCAAAGTGAACAAGGGTTATTTGATATACAGTTTATTGATGTGTGGCTTACTAGTGTTTATAGTAGCCCCTGAGTATTTGATACTTGTTTGGTTGCTAAGATTAGTAACTCGAAACAGGAGGTACAGAATAAACAGAGACTAGTTGAAGGGGAAGTGATGATGAGTGTTGGAAGTAGTTCCAAGATTGATATGATCATCATCGCACACTCCCTATACTTTAGGGATTAGTGTTAAACCTAAATAAATGTTATTTGGCGTTTGCGTTGAGCATGAATATGATTTGATCATGTTTATTGCAATACGGTTATTCATTTAGAGTCAGAGAATAATTGATGTTCTGTTTACCTGAATAAAAACCTTCAAATGGTCATACACCCAATGAAAATAATTTGGCGGATCTCGATTGTAGTGATACACATATTCATAATATTGATGCCAAAAGATGCAAAGGTAATAATGATAGTGCAACTTATTTGTGGCACTGCCGTTTGGGTCATATCGGTGTAAAGCGCATGAAGAAACTCCATAAAGATGGATTTTTGGAATCACTTGGTTATGACTCATTTGATGCTTGCGAACCGTGCCTTTTGGGCAAGATGACTAAAACTCCGTTCTCCGGAACAATGGATTGAGCTACTGACTTATTGGAAATAATACATACCGATGTATGCGATCCTATGAGTGTTAAGGCTCGCGGCGTGTATCATTATTTTCTGACCTTCACAGGTGATTTGAGCAGATATGGGTATATCTACTTGATGAAACATAAGTCTGAAACATTTGAAAAGTTCATAGAATTTCAGAGTGAAGTGGAAAATCATCGTAACAAGAAAAATAAAGTTTCTACGATCTGATCGTGGAGACGAATATTTGAGTTATGAGTTTGGTCTTCATTTGAAACAATGTGAAATAGTTTCGCAACTCACGCCACCTGGAACACCACAATGTAGTGGTCTGTCCGAACGTCGTAATTGTACTTTACTAGATATGGTGCAATCTATGATGTTTCTTATCGGTTTACCACTATCGTTTTGGGGTTATGCATTAGAGACAGCTGCATTCACTTTTAATAGGGCACCATCTAAATCCGTTGAGACGACACCGTATGAACTATGGTCTAGCAGTAAATCTAAGCCTTTGTTTCTTAAAGTTTGGAGTTGCGATGGTTATATGAAAAAGGTTTTCAACCTGATAAGCTCGAACCCAAATCGGAGATGTGCGTCTTCATAGAATACCCAAAGGAAACTGTTGGGTACACCTTCTATCATAGATTCGAAGGCAAAACATTCGTTACTAAGAATGGATCCTTTCTAGAGAAGGAGTTTCTCTCGAAAGAAGTGAGTGGGAGGAAAGTAGAGCTTGATAAGGTAATTTGTACCTTCTCCCGAATTGGAAAGTAGTTCATCACAGAAATCAGTTCCAGTGATTCCTACACCAATTAGTGAGGAAGCTAATGATGATGATCATGAAACTTCAGATCAAGTTACTACAAAACCTCGTAGGTCTTCCAAAGTACAGTCCGCACCAGAGTGGTACGGTAATCCTGTTCTCGAAGTCATGTTACTAGACCATGATGAACCTACAAACTATGAGGAAGCGATGATGAGCCCAGATTCCACGAAATGGCTTGAGGCCATGAAATCTGAGATGGGATCCATGTATGAGAAAAAGTGTGGACTTTGATGCAGTTGCCCAATGATCGGCAAGCCATATTGTATAAGTGGATCTTCAAGAGGAAGACAGATGCTGATAGTAGTGTTACTATCTACAAAGCTCGGCTTGTCGCAAAAAGGTTTTCGACAAGTTCAAGCTGTTGACTACAATGAGATTTGATCAACTGTAGTTATGCTTAAGTCTGTCCGAATCATGTTAGCAATTGCCACATTTTGTGAAATCTGGCAAATGGATGTCAAAACTGCATTCCTTAATGGTTTTCTTAAAGAAGAGTTGTATATGATGCAACCAGAAGGTTTTGTCAATCCTAAAGGTGCTAACAAAATGTGCAATCTCCAGCGATCCATCTATGGACTGGTGCAAGCATCTCAGAGTTGGAATATACGCTTTGATAAGTTGATCAAAGCATACAGTTTTATACAAACTTGAAGTGAAGCCTGTATTTACAATAAAGTGAGTGGGAGCACTACCGCCTTTCTGATAAATATATGTGAGTAACATATTGTTGATCAGACATAATGTAGAATTTTTCTGGAAAGCATAAAGGAGTATTTGAAAGGAGTTCTTTAAAATAAAGACCTCAGTAAAGCTACTTACATATTGAGCATCAAGATCTATTGAGATAGATCAAGACGCTTGATAAGTTTTTCAATAAGTACATACCTTGTCAAGATTTTGAAATAGTTCAAAATGGAACAGTCAAAGAAAGAGTTCTTGCCTGTGTTGCAAAGGTGTCAAATTGAGTAAGACTCAAATCCCGACCACGGCAGAAAATAGAAAAGAGAATGAATGTCATTCCCTATGCCTCAGTCATAAGTTCTATAAAGTATGCTATGCTATGTACTAGACCTATTGTTTACCTTGCCCTAAATTTGGCAAGGGAGTACAATAGTGATCTAGGAGTAGATCACTGGACATTGGTCAAGAATATTCTTAGTGAGCACTAAGGAAATATTTCTCGATTATGGACGTGATAAGAGAGCCTGTGGTAAAGAGTTACATCGGTGCAAGCTTTCACACTGATCCAGATGACTCTAAGTCTCAAACTGGATACATATTGAAAGTGGGAGCAATTAGCTAGAGTAGCTCCGTGTAGAGCATTGTAGACATAAAATATTTGCAAAATACATACGGCTCAATGTGACAGACCCTGCTGACTAAGCTTCTCTCACGAGAAAAACATGATCACAACTTAGTACTCTTTGGGTGTTAATCACTAGTGTTGTGAACTTGATTATTGACTCTAGTAAACCCATTTGGGTGTTGGTCACATGACGATGTGAACTATGGGTGTTAATCATATACAGATATGAATATTGGTGTTAAATCACATGGCGATGTGAACTAGATTATTGACTCTAGTGCAAGTGGGAGACTGAAGGAAATATGCCCTAGAGGCAATAATAAAGTTATTATTTATTTCCTTATTTCATGATAAATGTTTATTATTCATGCTAGAATTGTATTAACCGGAAACATAATACATGTGTGAATACATAGACAAACATAGTGTCACTAGTATGCCTCTACTTGACTAGCTCGTTAATCAAAGATTGTTAAGTTTCCTAACCATAGAGGTGAGTTGTCATTTGATTAACGGGATCACATCATTAGGAGAATGATGTTGACTTGATCCATTCTGTTAGCTTAGCACTTGATCGTTTAGTATGTTGCTATTGCTTTCTTCATGACTTATACATGTTCCTACAACTATGAGATTATGCAACTCCCATTTACTGGAGGAACACTTTGTGTGCTACCAAATGTCACAACGTAACTGGGTGATTATAAAGGAGCTCTACAGGTGTCTCCAATGGTACATGTTGACTTGGCGTATTTCGAGATTAGGTTTTGTCATTCCGATTGTCGGAGAGGTATCTCTGGGCCCTCTCGGTAATGCACATCACTATAAGCCTTGCAAGCAATGTGGCCAATGAGTTGGTTACGGAATGATGCATTACGTAACGAGTAAAGAGACTTGCCGGTAGCGAGATTGAACTAGGTATTGGATACCGACGATCGAATCTCGGGCAAGTAACATACCGATGACAAAGGGAACAACGTATGTTGTTATGCGGTTTGACCGATAAAGATCTTCATATAATATGTAGGAGCCAATATGAGCATCCAGGTTCCGCTATTGGTTATTGACCGTGAACAGTTCTAGGTCATGTCTAAATAGTTCTCGTACCCGTAGGGTCCGCACGCTTAACGTTACGATGACAATTTTATTATGAGTTTATAAGTTTTGATGTACCGAAGGTTGTTCGGAGTCCCGGATGTGATCACAGACATGACGAGGAGTCTCGAAATGGTCGAGACATAAAGATTGATATATTGGATGACTATATTCGGACACCGGTAGTGTTCCGGATGATTTCGGAGAAAACCGGAGTGCCGGAGGGGTTACCGGAACCCCCCGGGGAAGTATTGGGCCCTAGTGGGCCTGAGGGGAGAGAGAGGGCAGCAGCCTAGGAGGTGGCGCGCCCCCTCCCATGAGGAGTCCGAATTGGATTAGGGGAGGGGGGCGCGGCCCCTCTTTCCCTCTCCCTCTCACTCTCTTGCCTTCCCCCTTGCCTCTTCCTAGTTCGACTAGGAAAGGGGAGTACTACATCCACTAGGAGGAGGACTCCCCCCTCCTTGGCGCGCCCCCTAGGGCCGGCCGGCTTCCCCCTTGCTCCTTTGTATACGGGGGCAGGGGGCACCTCTAGACACACAAGTTAATCTTCGTGATCATTCCTTAGCCGTGTGCGGTGCCCCCTCCACCATATTCCACCTCGGTTATATCATTGCGGTGCTTAGGCAAAGCCCCGCGTCGGCAGAACATCATCATCGTCACCACGCCGTCGTGCAGACGGTACTCATCCCTGACACCCTGCTGGATCGGAGTCCGGGGATCGTCATCGAGCTGAACATGTGCTGAACTCGGAGGTGTCGTACGTTCGGTACTTGGATCGGTCGGATCATGAAGACATATGACTACATCAACCGCGTTGTTCTAACGCTTCCTCTTACGGTCTACGAGGGTACGTTCGACAACACTCTCCCCTCTCGTTGCTATGCATCACCATGATCCTTGCGTGTGCGTAGGAATTGTTTTGAAATTACTACGTTCCCCAACAAATGTGAGTGAGGAAGATAGTGCCAAGATCATTGCAACAAAGTTTAAGAGACTAAGGAAAGTATTAAAAGACCGGGCCAGAAACCTTTCTAATCTCAAGAAAATTATTGATAACACTAATTTCATGATCCTATGTTTTGATTATGTGGAAGAAGTCAGGGATCTCACATATGTGGAAACTAATGGTAGAAACATCCTGAAATCACATTTGGAAAAGGTCCTTAATCACCAGAGACTTTATTGGAAGCAAAGAGCCACTATGAGGATTCAAGTGGGAGAGGCTAATACTAAATATTTTTAGGCCAAGGCTACTATCAAACATAGACATAATTGTATTGCTATGCTCAAAGATGAGGATAACTTGGAACATCACACTCATAGTGCTAAAGCTACTATCCTATACAGAGCCTTCAAAGACAGACTGGCTACAACTATTGCAACACAAAATCCTCTTCTTCTGAACCATCTTATAACCCCAAATGATAATCTGGCACAACTTGAGGTCCCTTTCACCACTGCAGAGATTGATCATGTGGTGCTTCATATGCCTACAGACAAAGCTCTTGGACCAGATGGCTTTAATGCTACTTTCTTGAAAGCTTGTTGGCCTATCATTGCTCCTGATTTATACAAGCTTATTAATGATTTCTATCATGGGAAAGTCAATCTTCAGAGTATCAACTACTCCTTCATCACCTTGATTCCTAAAACAGAGGCAGCATCTACTCCAGCTGAATTCAGGCCCATCTCATTGTTGAACTGCACTCTTAAAATTCTCACCAAACTGCTTGCCAACAGACTTCAGAAGGTGATCCTCTCTCTGGTGCACAAGAATCAATATGGCTTCCTCAATAATAGATGCATCCAAGATTGCCTTGCCTGGTCTTATGAGTACATTCACCAATGCCACTTATCCAAGAAAGAAGTTATTCTCCTCAAGCTGGATTTTGAAAAAGCATTTGATATGATTAATCATGATACAATTGTGGATATCCTACAAGCAAAGGGTTTTGGTAGCAGATGGATTAATTGGATCAAGATGATTTATGGCTCTGGTTTCTCCTCTATCCTCCTTAATGATATTCCTGGCAAGCAATTTCTATGTAAGAAAGGTGTCAGACAAGGGGATCCATTATCCCCTCTTATATTTGTTCTAGCTGCCGACCTGCTCCAAACCATGTTTAATGAGGCCATGCATCACTCCTTGATCAGCTCCCCTCTTACTCATGCTTCTTGCCCAGAGTACCCTATTATTCAATATATAGATGATACTATCTTGGTGTCTAATGCTGATAGTGGAAAACTTCTTCAAATAAAAAAATCTGCTCCTCCACTATGCAGCTTATACTGGTCTCAAAGTTAACTATGCTAAATCCATAATGATTCCCATCAACACTCCTCAAGACAAAATGATGGAACTTTCAGAGATTCTTGGTTGCAAAATTGGAACTCTTCCCCATGCTTAGCTTGGGTTGCCTCTCAGTATCAATAGACCAAGAATTGTGGATTTCATGCCCATGTTGAGAAGAATTGAGAATAGACTCTTAAGTTGGTCTACATTATTGTCCACTGGTGACAAACTTACCCTGATCAAATCAGTTTTTGCCAGCATGCCAATCTTTTTCATGTGCTTCTTAATGTTACCAAAAGCAGTGATCAAACAAATTGAAGGTTACTTATGTAATTGCATGTGTAGAACATTTGGATCTATGGACTCTGGACCTGCATTGATCTCTTGGGATGCTGTCTGTAAGCCTAAGGCACAAGGAGCACTGGGCATTCTTGATATCTCTGTCCACAACAAAGCCCTGTTGATGAAATTTCTCCACAAATTTCTTAATAAAGTGGACAATCCTTGGGTGAACATCATTTGGGAAGCTTACTACCAAAGTGGTCCACCTAGTGACAAGTTTCTTGGCTCATTTTGGTGGAAGACCTTGCTGAAGCTCATTCCCCTATACAAATCACATGCCATTTGTCAAGCTGGTCACGGAGATACCATCCTCTTTTGGACAGATAGTTGGGGTGGACTACCATTACAAGCAAAATTCCCAGAGTTATTCTCTTTTGCTATTTACAAGGACTGTACCCTTCATTTTGTGGATAATCAAGAAGATCTCAGCACCATCTTCCATAGGCCACTTTCCATGCAAGCTTACCAGCAATTGAACAGGGTTGAAGACATGTTAACTTCCAGAACACAGTCTGATGGCAGGGACATTTGGAAATATCATTGGGCATCAGGGCAGTACTCCTCTATGAAAATGTACAAGTGTCTTATGGGTCCATCTACAGCCCATAGCATCTTTCAGAAATTATGGGGTACCTCTTGCAGATTGAGGCACAAGTTTTTTGGCTGGCTTCTCTTACATGACAGAATTAACACAAGGAATATGCTCCTTAGACGCAATATGCATCTCCCTGACTCCAACTGTGCCCTATGTTCAGACAAAGTGGAAGAAACTTTAATTCACTTATTCTGGAATTGCCCATTTGCTTTAGCCTGCTGGGATTTCATAGCGCCTGAGAGAGCCAGAGGTATCTCCACTTTTGATGAGATTGTTCTCATTTCTACTCGGCTCCCCAAAGATTTGGCACTAGATATTATAGTTATGAGTTGTTGGGGCATTTGGTCTGTGAGAAATGACAAGATCTTTCGGTCTGCACCACCTGCTATTGATTCATGGAAATTGGAGCTGTCAGAAGGACTTTGGGTTTTGCAACTCCGAGCCAAAGAGGATAAAGCAAACAGGATCAAGGAATGGACCGATTTAAATCTTTAACAGGTTTGCCTATGATTACTAGAGCTGGGATTGGCTGAGGAACTTTGCTTTATGTTACCTTTTTATATTATATGCTATGTCATATTTGTAACCTACTTTTATTAAGTAAAATACCATAGAACGATTGTTCTACAGTCAGGGCTCAAAAAAGACAAAGCGCGCTCTCGTTGTCATTATTTTGCTCCTAGAGAGAACTCTGATGCCGGTTGTAGTGGGAAGCATCATATACTAGTCTAATGAATATGATACTGGTGCATTATATTACATCTGTGGTCTTATTTATTTTCATGCACGACACATAGTAGCACAAAATTTATTATGATACAGTATCATAATCTAATACTCAACCATATTTTTCTTTATTTAATTCTATGTCACCTCATCAAAATTTCCGAGTTAGCATGCATGGTACTAGCTATGATACTCGCACTACAACCAGCCAGAAGCAAGCCGCGCTTTGTCTGGACAAGTCTTGTTTGTTTGGTCTTTTACTTTTGTCTTTTTAGCCTTTTCACTTTGGCCATGAGGAGGGTGTACAGATCCAGGAACAGGAGGACATTAAGGGCATGTTTGGCAGCCGTTCTAATGCAGCCTGGCTCAACGAAGCCTGGCTTACCGGAGGCTGGTTGAGGAAATACATGCAAAAAAGTAACATCTGCATATTGTTTGGTTGCCCGCATCTAGGCCTCTCACATTAGGAAGCAATTTTGGCATATCATTTGGTTGCCTGCATTGGTTCGGCTCATGGTACACTTAACACACACACTGTGCCTCGCAACAGCAGTGGACGGTGACCGCGGCGCCGCGTCCGACACGATGAGTACGAAGTCTAGGGCGAGCGTTCTTGCCGGCACCGTGGCCAACTAGTTGCTAGCGTCGCCGACACAGAGGAAGTTCGTGCGCAGTAGCGCTAAGACAGAGAAACAGGGAGGAGAAATGCAGTGCGTGTCACACCATGGCGACTATGATCGACGCTGGCCGTGGCTTCGCGTCCGACACGACGAGCATGGAATCGTGCACGAGCGACCCCGTCTTCAACGCAGCGAACTAGTTGCTAGCCTCGTCGTCGCAGAGAAAGTCCACACGGAGATAGTGGAAAGAGGAGGAGGAATGCGGTGCTTGCGTCATGGCAGCGTCAGTGCAGTAGGACGAGAGAGCGAAGGCTAAGATGACTGACGCCGAAGATGACTCCAGTGTAGTAGAATGCGGGCAGGGAGGTCAAAAGGATTGGTGTCAGTGTCGAAAGGGACAAATAGGAGGGCTCTGAGACATATGGCACAGGATAAGAAATACAGTGTGCGTGTAATTGTGGCGTCGGTGCAGTAGGATCATGAAAACAGAAAACTTGTAACACGAATTTCATGTGGAACTGTGTGATGAAGCTGCCGGTTAAAGGAAATTTCAAACATTCTACCATACACGACGAATTTGACAAAATTCATCCAAAATAGCTCCAAACGTGAATACAAAAATGAGTATTTACGATCGACGAAAGTACAAACTAATCACAAAAGTGGAACTGTAACATCGATGCACATCTTTTTTGTGTGGAGCTTATCTTGAATTGAAGCACTGTTGTGCCGATTAAAGAGGAGAAGGAAGAAAGCGTATTAGGGAGGAGCTTAGTGGAGATAGAAGAAGAAGCACTTACACAGCTTGCATCTTTTCAGACTCCTCTCATGCAAGGGGACCACCCATGTGCCCTTGCTATGCATTGCTCGGGCTTGGCTCGGAAGAAACTGCTGATTCAAGCGTAGCTCGCGGGCCTGGCTCGGAGGTGCTTTAAACTTCGTGCGATATAGGACCAACAGTGTGCACATGTAACCAAACAACCCAGTTTCTTCCTGCGCGGGCCTGGTTGGCCCAAATACGGGCAAGCAAACGCGTCATAAAATGTTGGTCATATCGGTTTGCCACTAGTGCAGAACCGGGCTTTAGTGCCGGTTCGTGACGGCCTTTAGTGCCGGTTGGCGAACCGGCACTAAAGAGTGGGGACTAAAGGTCCCCCCCTTTAGTACCGATTCGTCACGAACCGGCGCTAAAGTGCAAACACGTGGCACGAGCCAGGCCCGGGTGCGTGTGGGACATTAGTACCGGTTGGTAACACCAACCGGTGCTAAATGTTTCGGTGTTTTTATTTAATTTTTGCTTTAATTTTGTGTTTTCAATTTGGCTTTATTTTCCATTTAATTCTTTTTTGTTTGCTTGTATTTCACGATACTACAAATTGTACATGTTATGCATATATATATAAATAGATTTTCTCGTACGTAGAACCGCATATAAATAAATTTTATCTACCACCAGTGGTAGTTACCACCACTTGAGTTTTATATGTTGTATGTAGTATCTGTCAAAACCGAGAGTATGTACGTGTAGTATGTAGTATATAACAATATTTAGGTAGTATATATACTACTTTATAGGTAGTATGTACCGTATTTTAAGCATACTCTTTTTTACATACAGATATGTACGTATTTCATAAATATAACAACAACTATAGGCTCATATGCAATTTTTTCATGTAACTTGTTTTCAAATATCTTATATATAGTATATGAACATATTTAGAATGATAAAGTAGTATGTAAGGTACCACATGGTAGTATATATATATAGGGAAAATCCATCCTACCACCCGGTGGTAGTTACCCCACATGTCTCATATACTACCATTTTGTACTATATATACTACTTTATCATTTTAAATATGTTCATATACAATATCTAAGATATTTCAAAACAAGTTACATGAAAAAATTGCATATGAGCCCATAGTTTTGTTATATTTGTGAAATACGTACATATTTGTACGTAAAAAATAGCATACTTAAAAAAATGGTACATACTACCTAAAAATTTGTATATGTACTACCTAATCATTTTAGTATACTACATACTACACGTACATACTCTTGGTTTCGACAAATACTACATACAACATACAAAACGCAAGTGGTGGTAACTACCACTGCTTGTAGGAAACATTTGTCCTATATATATATATATATATATATATATATATCATCGAATGTCTCACAGCTAACACCATTAACTATTCACACATACACATGTATATACATATATACAATTTCTCCTACATGTTGCCTTCGTGCCTTCGGAGCACGATGACAAATGGTTCATGGGGGCGGTAGCGGCTAATAGTATTCTACTTTGGGATCTATGACCTGGTCGAGCAAAAATCTGGCTATTTCCTCTTGAAGTGCTTGTATGCGGTCCGATGGTAGGAGCTTATCCCGCACCGACTTGAACTGTTAAGAAGGAGATAAATATGCATGTGTGTTAGTTGTGTGACTAGATATCTTTAATGGTGTGAATAGTGTTCTGACAAAAACGTACCCAGTCCTGTCTATCAGATCTGCTCCTTTCGCACGTCATCATGCGAATGTTCTCGCAAACGTAGAATGCACACAGATTATTCCCCGGAGCCTGCCTCAGGGCCTTTACGAGAATGGAATTGAATTAGATAATGATTCATCAAGCATGATAATTAATTAATGATATTGAAATAAGAATTAAAGAGATGGTAGCTAGCTAGTACTACTTAATTACTTACCTTGGATCGATGCCAAAACAACTTTTTTGGCCACTTGCCTGGAGTCACCTTGATGAACCTTGCCCATGCCCTGCCCGCCAGCAAAGAAAATTAATAAAGGGGTTATTAAATAGTTCATATCAGGAACTAATAGTTAATAATGATTGAAATTACCTGTTGACTATCCCCTTCACGATGGTGTAGTCTTTATCTTCTTTAGTTAGTGAGTCCAGTAATTCAACTTTTCCTTCCTCAACTTTAATGTCTAACAAGACCCAGTACAACTGCATACGCACACGCTTGCATGTCTTAATTAACCGGGCATGTGCATAAAATTAATCAACTACCGTAAACCATATACACTTAATTATTAACATCTAACTAGCTAGTAAGCAAAAACAGAATTTGTAGTACAAGACAGTGTGACTCACGGGAAGTTGTAAGGAAGTAGTATATCTTCATTGCTATTGAGGCGCTTCAAGAACTCTAGCATGCTTTCCTCTACAGTAGCTTGACAATGTTCAATCTCCCATATTTCCTGATTAGTGGTATTTGGGTCAATGAACCCAACGCCATAGCGTCCAGCTTTTTTCATTTCATTTATCTTCATCCTGCATATAATACCACAGAAAAAGAATATAGTGAGGATAATTACATGTAATGATTGATCATAATTATCACTACATAACTAGCTTGAGACTTAAATTACGTAAAGAAATCACTTACATACAATAGCAACCGATTTATAGACTTGTCGAAAAGGCCTTGATTAGATAACTGAAATAGATCTGGATACTCAATGGCCAGGGCTTTCTCATGGTAATAATGCTCATGCTTGACATTCACCATGAGGGACTCGCGATTGGAAATCTTGGTAATGTTCATGTACCATTGGTGCAATTGATACATTCTCGTTGGGAGGTCCTTGACCTTGTCTGGATGGACCAAAGGTTTGCCCCGGACATATTGCCATGCTATTTCCGATTCTTTAAGCGTAGGCATGGGCTCGATTTCGAGGAGTTGTCGAACAGAGATATTGAGCATTTGAGCCTGCATTATATGATCCTCTGTTATTACCACATTGCCATGCTGGGGAACGCTAACGGTTTGCCCACAATAATATTTGGCGTGCGTACTACTCCTCTCATGTGTTGTTGGCACAACAAGCGGGGGGATCGCTTGCGCCGCCTATTCTCCCAACTGGGGAACGGTTTTCCCGCATTTTTTGCCAGCTGCTTGTTGGCTCGAGCTTGATCTCGCTTCCTTGTATAGTCGTGCTCGATGTGTGAGGGAG
The DNA here is from genome assembly GCA_021437245.1 of Aegilops speltoides. NCBI lineage: Eukaryota > Viridiplantae > Streptophyta > Magnoliopsida > Poales > Poaceae > Aegilops > Aegilops speltoides. Next base: position 565,034,896 of record CM038147.1, read on the forward strand.
TCCTGGACTAGGGGGTGTCCGGACAGCCGGACTATCATCATCCTCCGGACTCCAAGACTACGAAGATACAAGATTGAAGACTCCGTCCCGTGTCCGTATGGGACTTTCCTTGGCGTGGAAGGCAAGCTTGGCAATACGGATATGTAGATCTCCTACCATTGTAACCGACTCTGTGTAACCCTAGCCTCCTCCGGTGTCTATATAAACCGGAGGGCTTTAGTCCGTAGGACAATATACAATCATACCATAGGCTAGCTTTAGGGTTTAGCCTCCTTGATCTCGTGGTAGATCCACTCTTGTACTACCCATATCATCAATATTAATCAAGCAGGATGTAGGGTTTTACCTCCATCGAGAGGGCCCGAACCTGGGTAAAAACATCGTGTCCCTCGTCTCCTGTTACCATCCGCCTAGACGCACAGTTCGGGACCCCCTACCCGAGATCCGCCGGTTTTGACACCGACATTGGTGCTTTCATTGAGAGTTCCTCTGCGTCGTCACCGATAGGCTTGATGGCATCTACAACCAACGACGCTGTCCTGGGCGAGACTTTTCTCCCCGGACAGATCTTCGTGTTTGGCGGCTTCGCACTGCGGGCTAATTCGCTTGGCCATCTGGAGCAGATCGAAAGCTACGCCCCTGGCCGTCAGGTCGGATTCGGAAGCCCAAACTTCACGGCCGATGTCCGCGGAGACTTGATCTTCGACGGACTCGAGCCACAGCCGAGCGCGCCGCACTGTGACGATGGGTATGATCTAGCTCTGCCGCCGAACAGTGCCTTGGTGGCCGCACATGAATTCGCTTCGGCTATCAGCCCGGAGCCGATCGCCCAGATCGAGGATCGGTGGATAGACGCCGCCTCGGGGGCTTCAACTTCCACGCAATGGAGCCAAACATTAATCTTGTCCCCCGCGAAAGTCGTGATTCCGTGGTGCCGGACTCCGAACCTCCCGCACCCCTACCAATCGATTCGGATTGGGCACCGGTTATGGAATGTACCGCCGCGGACATCTTCCAACACTCACCTTTTGGCGACATCCTAAATTCGCTAAAGCATCTCTCGTTATCGGGAGAGTCCTGGCTGGATTATGGCCAGGATGGTTGGGGTACGGACGATGAAGAAATTCAAAGCCCACCCACCACCCACTTTGTAGCCACTGTCAACGATCTAACCGACATGCTAGACTACGACTCCGATGACATCGACGCTATGGACGACGATGCCGGAGACGAACAGGAAACAACGCCTACAGGGCACTAGAAGACTACCTCGTCATACGACATATATATGGTGGACACCCCAAAAGACGGGGACGGCGAAGAAGCAGCGGAGGCGGAATCTTTAAATAAGCAGGCCAAACACCGGCGTCAGCGGCGCCACTCTAAATCCCGCCACAGCAAGAATGGAGATTCCGGCACAGGAGATAATAATACCCCGAGAGTGCCGAAGACAATCCCTCCAAAGAAGACTCAGCGCAGAGGATGTAGCAAGCCCTCACGAGAGGGCGGCGGACGAAGAGGTTGAGTATCATAACTATATGCCTCCCTCCGAAGACGAGGCAAGCCTCAACGATGACGAATTCGTCGTACCTGAGGATCCCATCGAACAAGAGCATTTCAAGCGCAGGCTCATCGCCACAACAAATAGCCTAAAGAAAAAGCAGCAACAGCTTGAAGCTGATCAGGACGTCCTGGCCGATCGATGGACCGAGGTCCTCGCGGCCAAAGAGTATAAACTCGAACGCCCCTCCAAAAGCTACCCAAGACGCAAGCTGCTCCCCCGATTAGAGGAGGAAGCATACATACCTCCATCACCAGCAAGACGATATGGTCGACCACCACCCGTGGTCGTGACAGAGAGGCATCCAGCCCCCAGCCAAGACCATACCCGGCATCGCTCCAAAAGTACGGCCAAGAGGGAACGCTACTGGACTTGCGATACATATTGGAGGACAAAGCAAGGCAATCCAGATCCATCTATGGATCACGTGGGCGCCCCACGACCCATGAGGAATACCGTCGCGTCGGATACAATAACCCCGGCCGGGCCGAACACAGCAGACAACGCTCTCTCGAGCTGCGTCGTGATATTGCTCAATACAGAGGCGCCGCACACCCGCTATGCTTCACTGACAAAGTAATGGATCATCAAATCCCTGAAGGGTTTAAACCCGTAAACATCGAATCCTACGACGGCACAACAGACCCCGCGGTTTGGATCGAAGATTATCATCTCCACATCCATATGGCCCGCGGCGACGATCTCCCTGCCATCAAGTATCTCCCACTCAAGCTTAAAGGACCAGCTCAGCATTGGCTAAGCAGCATGCTCACAGAGTCAATTGGGTGCTGGGAAGACCTGGAAGCTGCATTCCTCGACAACTTCCAGGGCACGTATGTGCGACCACCAGACGCCGATGACCTAAGCCATATTATTCAGCAGCCAAATGAATCGGCCAGACAATTCTGGACACGGTTCTTGAAAAAGAAAAACCAAATCGTCGACTGTCCGGATGCAGAGGCCCTTGCAGCCATCAAACATAACATCCGGGACAAATGGCTAGCCCGGCACCTGGGGCAGGAAAAGCCAAAATCCATGGCAGCCCTCACATCATTAATGACCCACTTTTGCGCGGGAGAGGACAGCTGGCTAGCTCGCAACAACAATCTCCGTAAAAATTCTGGCAGTCCGGATACTAAGGACAACAACGGCAGGTCACGTCGAAACAAAAACAAACGCCGCATTAACGACGACGATAAGGAGGATACAGCAGTCAATGCCGGATTCCGAGGCTCTAAACCCGGTCAGCGGAAGAAGCCATTCAAAAGAACCACTCCGGGTCCGTCCAATTTGGACCGAATACTCGACCGCTTATGCCAGATACATGGCACCTCCGAAAACCCAGCTAATCACACTAATAGAGATTGCTGGGTGTTCAAACAGGCAGGCAAGTTAATTGCCGAAAACAATGACAAGGGGCTAAACAGCGACGACGAGGAAGAGACCCGACCGCCAAACAATAGATGACAGAAGGGTTTTCCCCCACAAGTGCGGACGGTGAACATGACTTACACGACCCATATACCCAAGAGGGAGAGGAAACACGCATTAAGGGACTGCGATGGAGCCAGTCGCCCCGAAGTTCAAACCATGGTCCTCTTGTCCGATCACTTTCGATCAAAGAGACGATCCGACCAGCATACGCCATGGCGGATTCGCCGCATTGGTTTTAGACCCAATCGTCGATGGATTTCACCTCACGAGAGTCCTGATGGACAGCGGTAGTAGCCTGAACCTGCTTTATCAGGACACAGTGCGCAAAATGGGCATAGACCCCTCAAGGATTAAACCTACAAAGACAACCCTTAAAGGTGTCATACCAGCTGTGGAAGCCAACTATACGGGCTCAGTCACATTGGAAGTGGTCTTCGGATCCCCGGATTACTTCCGGAGCGAAGAGTTAATCTTCGACATAGTCCCATTTCGCAGCGGCTATCACGCTCTGCTTGGACGAACCGCGTTTGCAAAGTTCAACGCGGTGCCGCATTATGCATACCTAAAGCTCAAGATGCCAGGCCCTCGCGGAGTCATCACGGTCAACAGGAATACGGAACGCTCCCTCCGAACGGAGGAACATACAGCGGCTCTCGCGGCAGAAGTATAGAGCAGCCTTTTTAGGCAATTCTCGAGTCCAGCCGTTAAATGGCCGGATACAGCAAAACGCGCCCGAAGCAATACCAACCAAGACCACCTGGCGCGATCAGAGCACGCGTAGCAATGCGGCCCCAACCCCCGCCCTCGCATGATTGCAAGAACAACCCTCACAGACATCATTACGCCTTGGAGATACCATGGGCGCAGGGAAGGCACGATCACAATGGACCCAGAGCGGCTCGACCACACCAGGGCTCGCAAGTGTGCCCCCTCTTTTTATTCTTATTTTCCTTCTTTGTGTACACAGACTCCGTTAACGAAGCCTGTCCGGCAAATAACCTGCCAACTCATGATGCAACATCGGGGACTAAAGAAGGCTGCGATTTAACACTCGTGTGGTCTCAATTACGAGCATTAAATTCGATTACATACACCAAGTCCGCAGCTCACCCTCGAGGGGGACATGTTTACTTAGTCCAAATCCTTGCTTACCAAGACTATCTCAGATCACCGCATTCATAGCGACTTTCTTTCATAAATAATGCAACACCTTTTTGACTGCAATTACATTACCTTTTATATATATATGCTCATTACATGACATCTTGCACCCGTATATTTTGGTACGGCCGAATCGCCAGGGCTTCGCTCCCCAAATTATGGTGTGATAAAGTCCGAACACTTTCATAAGTGCGCACACGAACTTATAGCATTATATGAATCGGCTCGAATCATGTCTTGGGTCAATAGTTGGGTTTGCCTGCCCCACGCTTTTGGTGCCTTACGCCCGCTCACGGCTAAGGTGGCACTGGGAGAACCACTACGATTGCGCCCGGTTGAGCCGGCGGCGCCTCGATGGAGAAAGCTAAAACTGACCGGCATGATAAGGCGAGAGACCGGTCGCTGTTCGAGAGGTTTTTCGGTCCTAAAGACTCACGCCGCTTGCGAAGTTCGGACAATGTCCGACGAAGGCGTGGATAGCGCCCAGATTCGGTCTTTCGAATACAAGGCTTCACGAAATTTAAAATTATAGAATTCTATGGCTAAGTGAGAGTGTTCAAGCATTATAAGTCCGGTTGCCTTGTTCGTTGTGTTGAGCGCCTCCTGGATGGACCCAAAATGGGAACAAGAGTGCTCAAGTTTATCCCGAACACCCCAAAGACTGTGGCTTGGGGGCTGAAGCCAATGACTTGCCATCTCTCAGATTTTATAAACGGCCGCACAGAAGGTAATATTTTAAATTAAACAAGTGTTGCTTAATGCGCACATGAACAAAGTTTCAGCGCATAGGATAATACATAACGAGTTTACTCAAAGATTACATTTCTGGGGCACTCATCCGCAATATCGCGGGCACCATTCAGGACAGTTTTATAATACATCTCGGGCGTGCGATACTCCTTGCCCGGTGGCGGTGGGTCCGTGAGAAGCTTCTCCGCATCCAACTTGCCCCAATGCACCTTTGTGCGGGCGAGGGCCCGGCGAGCACCTTCAATACAGGCTGAGCGCTTGATGACCTCCACCCAGGGGCATGCATCCACCAACCGCCGCACGAGGCCAAAGTAGCTCCAAGGCATGACCTGTCCAGGCCACAGCCGGACTATAAGGCCCTTCATGGCCTCCTCAGCTACCTTGTTGAGTTCGACCAGCTGCTTTAGCTGGTCGCTTGGGGGCACCGGATGGCTGGCCTCAGCGTACTGAGACCAGAAGACCTTCTCCGTCGAGCTCCCCTCCTCGCCACGATAGAATGTGGCGGCATCGACGCACTCTGCGCAGATCTGCAAACGCCTCGAGAGCTCCGAATGCGGGTAAGTGTCAGGTAGTTTACATTAACATGCCTGCTTTGCATTAAAAATGCCTTACCCGCCGCTATCTTCTTTATATCTTCAACCTCCTGAAGGGCCTTATGGGCCTCGGCCTTGGCGGACTTGGCACTTTCGAGAGCCGAGGCAAGCTCGGACTCTCGAGTCTTGGAGTCATGCTCCAAACTCTCATGCTTCTCCATGAGAGCCTGGAGCTCTTGCCGAACTTCCGCCACCGGTGCCTCCTGCTTTTCTCGCTCTGCCCGCTCAAGACTGCCGTTCGTCATGACACAGCCTCCTTCGGGCTGCCACCTCGCTCGTGGCCCCCGCAATACCCATATTATCCTTGTTAATTTTATTGCAACCAAAATCCTTTTCTGAAGGTAACTATTCAAAGTGGTGTTACTCACCTTCTTTGTCCTCGAGCTGCTTTTGGCATGGCCGAGCTCTTGCTCGGACCGCCGAGATCCCGCTTAACACGCCAACCTCCGTAGTCGGTCAAGAGAGGTCAAGAGCGCAGCCTCGCAAACCCATAATGACACATTTTAAGCAACCTCGTATATCTTTTAAGATCCTCACCCGCTTTTCTTTCCAACACCGAACCGAGCATCACCGCTACTCGTCTATGCGGTATTACATTACATAATTAGAACTTCTTACCTCGAAGCTCGTTAGAAGGCTGCTGCAGTTTCGGTCAGCCCGCTCTTGGCAAGCTGAACCTTTTGAATCACCGCACTCATGATAGTGCGGTGTTCTTCCTCGATGGAAGCGCCTTTAAGCGCCTCCAACAAGTTGTCCGGCGCCTCTGGTTGGACAGAGGTCGCCGGTGTCACGGTCTTGCCCTTCTTTCGAAGGGGCCGCCCGCCAGACTCTGGAACCACTGCGGGTTCCGATGTAGAGTCCGCAAAAGTCCGGAGGCAGCCTAACGGCGCCCGAGCCTCCTCCGATGGGTCCTCTCTCGATCCCACTCGCTTCTCGCCGCTGGGGTAGTGGCAATCGAAAGTGAATCCACATCCGACGGGCCAATGACCCGCTTGATGAAGCGGGAGATCATCATCACCGGCTACGGACAGAATGCGGCGTTAGAAGGACACTACGCGACACGAAAGAAATTGCATATCAAGGATCCGGATACTTACGATCTGGCCGGACGCCTGGCCCTTGGAGGCCACTCATCCTCGCCGATGGTGGTGTTGGCGAAACTGTCCGGGGGGATAGTCCTCCCCCTCTTGGACCCTTCGGCCTCCCCTATTGGGGAAGCCTTCCTCTTCTTCTCTCCCTCCTCCGGGAGAGAGTCCTCCTCCTCCTCCTCATCTTCGGGCGAGGAGTCCGCCTCGTCGTCGGACACCTGATTGCGGGAACTCTTTCGAGTCCCCGCGGCCACCTTCTTGGCCTTCTTCTCCAGCACCACATGCGGTGCCGGAACCAGCAGCCCTGCTAAACGGGCGTCCACTGGGTCTTCTGGCATGGGAGTCGGGCTGATAAGCTGCTCGGCCTTCTCCATCCATTCCTGTCAAAGGAAAAGAAAGAATGAAACCCTCTTAGAACCAATTCGATTACTACAAAGTGTCCCGTAATGGGGTTGAATCACTCACCTCGCCGCTTGATGTGCGAGCTGAATCCGCGATCTTCCGTCATGATGCGGAGCTTCGGCGCCTTAAACAGCACCCTCCAGCGCCTTCAGATGTCGATCGAAGAGCCCGCCAGCGCTGGTGCTGTTCCGGATTGAACTCCCACAGATTGAATGCCCGTTTGGCATGGGAGAATCCGCGGATGAGCATGACTTGGACCACGCCGACGAGCCCGAGCTTATTGCTCACCAGCTTCTGGATGCAGGCTCGGAGTCCCGTCACCTCCTTCGGATTGCCCCACAGCAAGCCCTTCGCTTTCCAGGAGGTGAGCTGCATGGGGACGCCAGATCTAAACTCGAGGGCCGCCGCCCATGTGGGCTTGCGCGGCTCGGTGATGTAGAACCACCCCGATTGCCACCCTTTGACGAAGTCCACGAAGGCCCTTCGAGCCAAAGGACGCGGGCAATTTACCCAACATGGCGCCCACATTCCGCTTATGCGTTCTTCACAACCTTCGCTTGACGTTGAAGGTCTTGAGCCACAGCGAAGTGGGGCCGGATGCAGAGGAACGCCGCATACCCATTTATAAACGCCGAGATGTTGAGGATGAAGTTTGGCGCCAGATCATGGAAATCCAGGCCGTAGTAGAACATGAGCCCCCGGACGAATGGATGGAGCGGAAAGCCCAGTCCGCGGAGGAAGTGGGGAAGGAAGACGACCCTCTCGTGGGGCCCAGGGGTAGGGATGAGCTGCCCCTCGTCGGGCAGCCGATGCGCGATATCGCCGGAGAGGTATCCGGCGCTGCGCAGCATGGTGATATGCTCCTCCTTAACGGTGGAGGCCAACCACTTGCCTCCCGCTCCGGACATATTCGGAGAAGGTCGAGGCGAGATGCGCGAGCTTGGGCGTTGGAGCTTGAGTGCGCGGAGATGGATAAGCAAAGGAGGAAGAAGGCGTAGGTGAGGAGGTAAACTTATCCCTTATATATAGGCGATTTAAACTGTGTCCCCACCGCCCGGTAAAACTCGCTATCTCCCAAGCACCACCATCAATGGCGCGGTTGGGTTACCCACGTCCGTATTGATGAGAATCCCGGAATAAGGGGAACACGATCTCTGCTTCGACAAGACGTGCCAAGGAAACCGTTCGCTAAATGTGCTGAGGTGGTATAAAGTAAAAAACGATTCAAACAGTGGCTTGGTAGCGGTGTGATGTCACGCCGCATAATACGTCAGCAGATTCGACTGGTGTACATTTTATTCTCTCTACGGTGGAATGTGTAATTTATTTTGCAGAGCCGGACACTATCCTGGTGTTCATGATCTTCTCTGGATTATTCAAGGGCGAAACCCGCCTTGCAATGCCGAACATTATGCGCGCGGACTTATCGCCATTGAAGCCTGGTTCGGGGCTACCGAGGAGTCTCGACTAGGGGTGTCCGGACAGCCGGACTATCATCGTCCACGGACTCCAAGACTACGAAGATACAAGGTTGAAGACTCCGCCCCGTGTCCGGATGGGACTTTCCTTGGCGTGGAAGGCAAGCTTGGCAATACGGATATGTAGATCTCCTACCATTGTAACCGACTCTGTGTAACCCTAGCCTCCTCCGGTGTCAATATAAACCGGAGGGCTTTAGTCCGTAGGACAACATACAATCATACCATAGGCTAGCTTTAGGGTTTAGCCTCCTTGATCTCGTGGTAGATCCACTCTTGTACTACCCATATCATCAATATTAATCAAGCAGGACGTAGGGTTTTACCTCCATCGAGAGGGCCCAACTGGGTAAAAACATCGTGTCCTCATCTCCTGTTACCATCCGCCTAGACGCACAGATTCGGGACCCCTACCCGAGATCCGCCGGTTTTGACACCGACAATGTGCCTTCCTGATTTGGCGCTCATAGTCCGAGTCAACAGGCTTGGGAGCTGGTTCTCTAGCCATACGCATGAAGTGGTCAATTACTTTCGTGCACTTTCTCCTTTGGCGGCGGTGCTGGTTTTGATCCAAAATGGGCGCCCACTTGGGCTTGCACTATGGCTGCGTTTTGCTCCACAAATATGTCGAAGACCTCTGAGGAAGAGGAGCGAGGCTTGGACCATATTTATATCGCTTGCCTTCACTGTACTTCCTGAACTACCTCGACTCGTACCGCTACGCACCAAAGCTGCGGGATGTCTCTTCTGCGATTGCTGAGCCGGCAGAGACGGCTGACGTGGAGTTGGACCAGGAGAAGTGGCCTGACGATGTGCCGGACTTGAAGCAGGAGGTGTGGCCTGACACGGTGTCGGACTTGAAACCGGAGAAGTGGCATGACGCTGTGCCGGGCTTGAAACCGGAGGAGTCAGCTCACGCGTTCGGGGACTTGGAGGAGGTGGCGGACTTCGAGGAGGAGTCGTCTCACGCGTTCGTGGACTTGGAGGAGCGGGAGTCTGCTGACTCGGTGGCGGACTTCGAGGAGGAGTCGGCAGACGACGCGGTGTCGGTGGACTTCGAAAGATGATGCAATCCTTTCTCCATAGGATGATACGATGTATGGCCTCTCACAAGCAGTGCGCCGTCTTCACCTCCGTGAATGTCAAGCATTAGCCCCGAATATGCGTCCACCACTTCATCAACCATGACACGAGCATAGCCCTCTGGAATCGGGATGCAATGGTAGGTTGCTTTGGGGGTAATTGGAAAAGCAACGCCGTCCGCCACCTTCATGGATATGTTCTTCATTTTGGAGTGTAGCTCGCAGTTTGTGTTCTCTATGATCTCATCCACAGGGTATGTATCCAGCAGTGTGTCGCCTGGGGTAGAACCAACACTGCTTCTCGGCATGGATGGGATGGTGCTATCCAATGCTGGACGATCATCCGCTTGCTGCTGCCGCTACTGAGACCCCCTTTCCTGGCTAAGTGAGTCGATCTGCTGTTGCTGCTGCTGGAATTTGAGTGCCAGGTCCACATGCCTTGCTTCTAGGCCTTGAAGGCGTTCTGTGTCCTGCTTCCTCTGCTCCTCCTCCAGCTTCCTTTTCTTCTTCTCCTCAATCTTCCTTCTTGCACGGCTCCTATAGTCCTCATTCCATTCTGAAAATCCTCATACCAGGAATAACGCCCATGCCTCGTGTTCTTCCCGGTGTTCAGGATTTCCTGTATGCCAGAAGTTCGCTGTTCTCTTTGTTGGGCGTGAACACCCCCCTTCGAGCTTCATCTATTGCGTCAATTATCTTTTGTTCGGCTCCTTTTAGACTTGCCTTCCGTGAAACTTCACCTGTCTTCGGGTCCAACGCTCCCCCATGCGCATAGAACCAAGTTCTGCACCTGGGGGCCAGTGCTGGGTAACCGGAGTGACCCCTGCATCCTCCATCTCTTGCTCAGACTTATCCCACTTAGGCAATCCCACTGCATAGCCACCTGGACCCAGCCTATGGAACTGCGTCTTTCTTGCGGCATTTGCCTTGTTTTTCATCGACCATTCCTTAGATATTTCTGAATCCTTGAAGGTCACGAAATCGTCCCAGTGCTCTCTTTGCTTCTCTAGTGTTCCCATGAATTCTGGAGTCTTCCTTTCATTAGCGAGGTAGTTGGCCCATACAGTTTTCTTGTGGGTGTTGAATGCAATTGCCATCTTCTTAAGAGCAGCAGCCTTGACTTTCTCTCGCTTGATGAAATGATCTGGTAGGGTGAAATGTTCCATCAGAGATTTCAGAAGGTCTTCTTTGGCTCTTTTGTCGACCCAAGTAACACCTGGACGTTTAGTCTTTGGCACTTTCCATTCTTGAATGGAGATAGGGAGTTTCAAGAACTCCGCACTGACGAGTCCACTTGTTCGCAATGTTCTTAGGCATGAGGGGTTCGCCACTAGGTTTGATGGATTCGATGTGGTAGTTTACACCATCCTTCAACAATCTACCCGGGCCTCGCTTTGTCTTGCTGTCTGTAGAAGCAGATTTGCTTGATCCGGAGGGCTGAAAGAAGAAAGATTGATTCGTTAATATATCTTCAATAAAAAAACATGTGATGATCACCATGATGCATGCTTATATAAATATACCTCGCCGGTAGTCTTTGTTATTTGAAGATCAGAATTGTATGTGTCATCACAAACATTGTTTGTGTCATAATCATAATCATACTTCATGACTTCATCAGCCCGGTCGTCGAGATCGAATATCTTTTCATCACCCTCTCCGGTATTGTTCAGATATTGGGAGTCGTCATCTGCTTCATTCAGATCATCTAGCCTATGAGGGCTGCGTATGATGTCGAACAATTCCTCTTCTCTCTCTCTGCCGGTATTGTCCGCCATAGCTTTTACTTTACTAATACAGAAGAAATATAAAACAATTTAGTATTCAAATTACAATGCATGGATGCAATTAATCAATAAGGAAAAACTGAATCTCGAATACATTGTCTCGAATATATAATCTCGAATACATTATCGATCGTCTTAATATATATAATCTCGAGTCATTGTCTCGAATATTATATATCAAATACATCACTGGCTAGGTACCTAATAAAGATCGAGTACTACAGAAGAATCTAGGGCGCCACTCGCGGTTCCTGGGGCGCGGGCGGTGCACACCCAAAGAGAAGGAACCATCACAGGATCATATCTCCGGTCATCTGCCCAAAGAACCCGCCAAGTAGTGGAGAACTCCGACGCCGTCCATAGCAGCCATGTAGCGATGGACATGCTCATCTTCCTCCTCGATCGGCGACGCACCACCTCCGGCGGGTCGGCCGCCTCTGCACCGAATGTGGCCCACCCAACGCCACCAAAGAAGATCGAGGTCGACGACGGGACCCGAGGTCGGGTTCTCACCAAGCGCACGCCTTCCGTAGCACCTCCAGTGCCAGCCAGCGGAGCCAGTCCCGACATGGGTCCCCTCAAGCAGGGCGCCGTCCGCGAACGGGTCGACGGCGAGGATGCGGGCGGGCATATCGTCGAGAACAAATACTATATGCCCGCAAAAAGTAACATTTTTAAATGATTGGATTGTGATAACTAAAATTTATATATATGCAAATTCCAACAATTTGACATTAATCTAATTCATGTAACTAAAACTAATTCTAAAATTTCCTGATTATATAACTAACATTTCCATAACAATTCTAATATTTATATAACTAAAAAACAGAAAAATTGCTAACATTTCTATAAATATTTCTATAACTAAAAAACAGAAAACATTTATAACATTTCTATAAAACTAATATTTATATAACTAAAAAACAGAATAATTTCTAACATTTTTATAACTAAATAACAGAAAAATTTATAACAAACAAACTAATGTGTGTGTGTGTGTAGTGTGTGTGTGTGTGTGTGTGTGTGTGTGTGTGTGTGTGTGTGTGTGTGTGAGAGTGGACATGGCGGCCGGGGCGAGCTCACCGGCGAGGCGACGACGGGTCAAGCGACGACGGGCGACGGACGGGCGGCAACGACGGGCGGCGACGACGGGCGGGCGGCGGGCGACGGGAAGGGCGGCGACGAATGTATGGGCGGGCGCGGCGACGGGACGGGACGGTTGGACGGGCATGCCGACGGGCCGGGCGACGAGGCGGCGACGCCGACGGGCAGGGCGACGAGGGCGGCGACGGCCGGGTCGGCGACGAGGGCGGGGCGACGATGATCGGGGCCGGGCGGCGCGAAGGAGGGAAACATAGTGAAGAACAGAGGGAAACTTAATTTTTTTCAAGTGTAGTATATATAGGATGGACCTTTAGTACCGGTTGGTGCCACCAACCGGTACTAAAGGTCTGTTTTGGCCAGGCCAAGCGGCGGGAAGCGCACCCCCTTTAGTACCGGGTCGTGGCACCAATCGGTACTAAAGGGGGGTCTTTAGTACCGGTTGGAGCCACGACCAGTACTAAAGGGGCGCTGCTGGCTCGGCGGTCGCAAGTTTAGTCCCACCTCGCTAGTCGAAGGGCTACCACACTGGTTTATAAGCCCCAGTGCGATAGCTCTCTCAAGCTCCTCTCCTTACCTGGCCTACTGGGCCTACCTGTCCTCTTCGCCCAGTGGGCCTCTCAAGCCTTTATGGCCTGCATCCCGCCCAACAAAAGGTTGTGTTGCTAGTCGTGTGCAGCCGCTTTGGCCCAAAGAGGGCGGGCTTTTTTTTTCTTAATTTTTTTCGCTTTTATTTATTTTTGTTTTATTTATTTTTGAGTTGTTTTTGCTGTATTTAGAGTTTCTTTGTGAATATTTTTGCTTTCGGTACAAAAATTACAAACTTTCTGTTAGTGCCGGTAGTTTTCAAATTTGAATAGTTTAAATTTTGAATTATTGTAAATTTGTGTGAATCGCTAGTTTATGAATAACTTAACTTTGAAAAAAGTTTTTTCAGTGATTCTTTTTTCTTATGTTTAATATTAGTGTGTTTTATCATTATATTCAATTTGGTAATGCTTAGGTTATTAAAAAAATGAAATGCCTTTGTAACAGTTCAGTTTTCGTCGGAAACCCTGATACTTCGAAAGAGATTGTCCATTTTATACACGAAGTGCATCCAGTTTTTGCCGTAACCCTCTATACTTTCTTGCACATGCTATTTGTATGAAATTATGATACCATGCCAACTTTCAACCTTTTCTGAGTTTATTTGAAATGCTTTTCAATTTCAGGGTCATTTAGCTGGAAAAAATCAGTAAATGCATGAAAAGAATTTGTCTGCACATAAAATTTCTTCGTGTTTCAAATGCCAAAACACATAACAAACCTAACTATTACAGACATTCCCTCCTGGGTGTGAAACACAGAAGAAAGTGATGATAGTGAAGCCGATCACATCCCAAATCTTTCGGTGTGAAACTTTTTCTTCGCGTGCGTCCCTTTGCGCCGTAACCATGGAAAATCTTCGTCATTTAAAAGGATGCTCGTGTCAATATTCACTGTGAATGGAGCAATTTCATCAAACTTTTCATAATCTTCTGACATGTCTGTCTTGTCATCCACTCCTATGATGTTTCTTTTTCCTAAAAGAACTATGTGGCGCTTTGGCTCGTCGTATGATCCATTCGCTTCCTTATCTTTTCTTTTTCTCGGCCTGGAAGACATGTCTTTCACATAAAAAACCCGCGCCACATCATTGGCTAGGACGAATGGTTCGTCTGCATACGCAAGATTGTTGAGATCCACTGTTGTCATTCTGTACTGCGGGTCTTCCGTTACCCGCCTCGTGTCATATTGACCCATTTGCACCGAAACAAAGGGACCTTCAAATCACTTGATGCATAGTTAAGTTCCCATATGTCCTCTATGTAACCATAATATGTTTCCTTTCCCGTGTTGGTTGTTGCATCAAAGCGGACACCACTGTTTTGGTCGGTGCTCTTCTTATCTTGGGCGATCGTGTAAAATGTATTCCCATTTATCTGGTACCCTTTGAAAGTCATTATATTCAAGATGGTAATCGACAGCGAGTACAGGTCATTTTGAATATCGCCATCATTCAGGGCACGTTTACGCAACCAACCGCGAAAGTCCTCGCTTGTTCAAGTAATCCAGTCGTCGACTTCTCCGGTGTTTGGACTGTAGAAACTTCTTGTGTTCCTCCATATATGGAGCCACCAAGGCGGAATTCTCAGAAACTGTGTAGTGTGCTTCAGTGAGAGAATGCCCGTCCATACATATTATTTTATGCCCTCCTAGCGTGCCTTTTCCTTCTAGTATGCCCTTATGCCGCGATTCAGGAACATGAATCGGCTTAAGGTCAGGAATGAAGTCAATACAAAACTCAATGACCTCCTCATTTTCATGGCCCTTCGAGATGCTTCCTTCTGGCCTAGCACGGTTATGAACATATTTCTTCAAGACTCCCATGAACCTTTCAAAGGGGAACATATTGTGTAGAAATACAGACCCAAAATGTTAATCTCTTCAAAAGGTGAACTAGGACGTGCGTCCATGATGTTGAAGAAGGATGGTGGGAACACCAACTCAAACCGACAAGACATTGCACCAAATCATTCTCAGAACCTTGGTATGATTTCTGGATCGATTACCTTCTGAGAGATTGCATTGAGGAATGCACATAGCTTCACAATGGCTAATCGAATGTTTTCCGGTAGAAGCCCCCTCAGTGCAACCGGAAGGAGTTGCGTCATAATCACGTGGCAGTCATGAGACTTTAGGTTCTGGAACTTTTTCTCTGCCATATTTATTATTCCCTTTATATTCGACGAGAAGCCAGACGGTACCTTCATGCTGAGCAGGCATTAGAAGAAGATTTCCTTCTCTTCTTTGGTAAGAGCGTAGCTGGCCTGACCCTGATGTATGCCGTCTTTTCCGTGCATACGTTGCTGGTCCTCCCGTGCCTCTGGTGTATCTTTTGTCTTCCCATACATGCCCAAAAAGCCAAGCAGGGTCACGCAAAGATTCTTCTTCACGTGCATCACGTCGATTGCAGAGCGGACCTCTAGGTCTTTCCAATATGCCAGGTCCCAAAATATAGATTTCTTCTTCCACATGGGTACGCGTCCGTCAGCGTCCTTCGGAACAGGTTTTCTGCCAGGACCCTTTCCAAAGATTACCTCCAAATCCTTTACCATATCATGTACATCAGCACCAGTACGGTGGTGAGGCTTTTGAAGGAAATATGCCCTAGAGGCAATAATAAAGTTATTATTTATTTCCTTATTTCATGATAAATGTTTATCATTCATGCTAGAATTGTATTAACCGGAAACATGATACATGTGTGAATGTATGAACAAACAACATGTCACTAGTATGCCTCTACTAGACTAGCTTGTTAATCAAAGATGGTTATGTTTCCTGACCATGAACAAGGAGTTGTTATTTGATTAACAAGGTCACATCATTAGTAGAATGATCTGATTGACATGACCCATTCCATTAGCTTAGCACACGATCGTTTAGTATGTTGCTACTGCTTTTATCCATGACATATACATGTTCCTGTAACTATGAGATTATGCAACTCCGCTTACGGAGGAACACTTTGGTGCTACCAAACGTCCACAACGAATCGGGTGATTATAAAGGAGTACTACAGGTGTCTCCAAAGGCAGATGTTGGGTTGGCGATTTCGAGATTAGGTTTTGTCACTCCGATTGTCGGAGAGGTATCTCTGGGCCCTCTCGGTAATACACATCATCAAGCCTTGCAAGCAATACAACTAATGAGTTAGCTATGAGATGATGTATTACGGAACGAGTAAAGAGACTTGCCGGTAACGAGATTGAACTAGGTATTGGATACCGACGATCGAATCTCGGGCAAGTAACATACCGATGACAAAGGGAACAACGTATGTTGTTATGCGGTCTGACCGATAAAGATCTTCGAGAATATGTAGGAACCAATATGGGCATCCAGGTCCCGCTATTGGTTATTGACCGGAGACGTGTCTCGGTCATGTCTACATTGTTCTCGAACCGTAGGGTCCGCACGCTTAAGGTTTCGATGACAGTTATATTATGAGTTTATGAGTTTTGATGTACCGAAGGAGTTCGGAGTCCCAGATGAGATCGGGGACATGACGAGGAGTCTCAAATGGTCGAGACGTAAAGATCGATATATTGGACGACTATATTCGGAGTTCGGAAAGGTTCCGAGTCATTCGGTATTTTTCGAGTACCGGAGAGTTACGGAATTCGCCGGGAGTATATGGGCCTTATTGGGCCATACGGGAATAGAGGAGAGGGCCAAAGGAAGAAGGGCGCAGCCCCTCTAGTCCGAATTGGACATGGGGTGCAGCCCCTTTTCCTTCCTCCTCTCCCCTCTTTCCTTCTCTCCTACTCCAACAAGGAAGGGGGAGTCCTACTCCCTGGGAGGAGGACTCCTCTGGCGCCGCCTCTGGCCGGCCAACCCCCCCTGCTTCCTTTATATACGGGGCAGGGGGCACCTCTAGACACAAGACACAAGTTTGATCTACGGATCGTTCCTTAGCCGTGTGCGGTGCCCCTCCACCATATTCCACCTCGGTCATACCGTCGCGAAGCTTAAGCGAAGCCTCGCGCCGTGAAACATCAAGATCGCCACCACGCCGTCGGTCGACGGAACTCTCCCACGACACTCGGCTGGATCAGAGTACGAGGGACGTCATCGAGCTGTACGTGTGTCAAGAACTCGGGGGCGCCGGAGTAACGGCGCCGGGATCGGTCGGATCGCGAGGAGAACGTCGACTACTTCCTCTACGCCAGATCGCTTCCGCTTGGGTCTAGGAGGGTACGTAGACAACACTCTCCCCTCTCGTTGCTATACATCACCATGATCTTGTGTGTGCGTAGGAAATATTTTGAAATTACTACGTTCCCCAACAGTGGCATCCGAGCCTAGGTTTTTTCTATGGTTTGATGTTTTGCACGAGTAGAACACAAGTGAGTTGTGGGCGATACAAGTCATACTACCTACCAGCATGTCATACTTTGGTTCAGCGGTATTGTGAGATGAAGCGCCCGGACCGACATTACGCGTGACGCTTACGCGAGACTGGTTTCACCGCCACGAGCACTCGTTGCTTAAAGGTGACCGCGGGTGTCTGTCTCTCTCACTTTAGTTGAACCGAGTGTGGCTACGCCCGTCCTTGAGAAGGTTAAAACGGAGTCTATTTGATGAAGTATCGTTGTGGTTTTGATGCGTAGGTGAGACTGGTTCTTGCTTAAGCCCGTAGCAGCCACGTAAAATTTGCAACAACAAAGTAGAGGACGTCTAACTTGTTTTTGCAGGGCATGTTGTGATGTGATATGGTCAAGACGTGATGCTATATTTTATTGTATGAGATGATCATGTTTTGTAACCGGTTATCGGCAATCGGCAGGAGCCATATGGTTGTCGCTTATTGTATGCAATGCAATCGCTTCAGTAATGCTTTACTTTATCACTAAGCGGTAGCGATAGTCGAGAAGCATAAGTTTGGCGAGACGACAACGATGCTACGATGGAGATCAAGGTGTCGCGCCGGTGACGATGGTGATCATGGTGGTGCTGCAGAGATGGAGATCACGAAGCACAAGATGATGATGACCATATGATATCACTTATATTGATTTGCATGTGATGTTTATCCTTTATGCATCTTATCTTGCTTTGATTGACGGTAGCATTATAAGATGATCTCTCACTAAATTATCAAGAAGTGTTCTCCCGAGTATGCACCGTTGCCAAAGTTCGTCGTGCCCGCACACCACGTGATGATCGGGTGTGATAAGCTCTCGTCCATCTACAACGGGTGCAAGCCAGTTTTGCACACGCAGAATACTCGGGTTATACTTGACGAGCCTAGCATATGCAGATATGGCCTCGAACACGGAGACCGAAAGGTCGAGCGTGAATCATATAGTAGATATGATCAACATAAGATGTTCACCATTGAAAACTACTCCATTTCACGTGATGATCGGTTATGGTTTAGTTGATTTGGATCACGTGATCACTTAAGATGACTAGAGGGATGTCTATCTAAGTGGGAGTTCTTAAGTAATATGATTAATTGAACTTAAATTTATCATGAACTTAATACCTGATAGTATCTTGCTTGTTTATGTTTGATTGTAGATAGATGGCTCGTGTTGTTGTTCCGTTGAATTTTAATGCGTTCCTTGAGAAAGCAAAGTTGAAAGATGATGGTAGCAATTACACGGATCGGGTCCGTAATTTGAGGATCATCCTCATTGCTGCACGTAAGAGTTACGCCTGGATGCACCGCTAGGTGCCAGAACTCTTCTTTGGAGCAACACCAGATGTTGTGAACGTCTGCGAGCAAAGCTGATGACTACTCTATAGTTCATGTGCCATGCTTTACGGCTTAGAACCGGGACTTCAACGACGTTTTGAACGTCATGGAGCATATGAGATGTTCCAGAGTTGAAGTTAATATTCCAACAGTAATGCCCGGATTGAGAGATATGAGGTCTCCAATAAGTTCTATAGCTGCAAGATGGAGGAGAATCGTTCATTAGTGAGCACATACTCGTAATGTCCGGGTACTATAATCACTTGACGCAATTGGGAGTTAATCTTCCGGATGATTGTGTCATTGATGAATTCTTCAATCACCGCCACCAAGCTACAAAGGCTTCGTGATGAACTATAATATGCAAGGGTTAGTAAAGACTATACCGAGCTCTTCGCAATGCTAAAGGCTGCGGAGGTAGAAATCAAGAAGGAGCATCAAGTGTTGATGGTCAATAAGACCACTAGTTTCAAGAAGAAAGGTAAAGGGAAGAAGAAGGAACTTCAAGAAGAACAGCAAGCAAGTTGCTGCTCAGAGAAGAAACCCAAGTCTGGCCATAAACCTGAAACTGAGTGCTTCTCTTGCAAGCGATCTGGTCATTTGGAAGCGGAACTGCCCCAAGTATTTGGCGGATAAGAAGGATGGCAAGGTGAACAAAGGTATATGTGATATACATATTGATGTGTACCTTACTAGAGCTCGTAGTAGCACTGGTATTTGATACTGGTTCTCATTGCTAATATTTGCAACTCAAACAGGACTACGGATTGCTTAACTCGCAAAGGACGAGGTGACGATGCGCGTGGGAAATGGTTCCAAAGTCGATGTGATCGCGGTCGGCACGCTACCTCTACATCTACCTTCGGATTAGTTTTAGACCTAAATAATTGTTATTTGGTGCCCGCGTTGAGCATGAACATTATATCTGGATCTTGTTTGATGCGAGACGGTTATTCATTTAAATCGAGAATAATGGTTGTTCTATTTATATGAGTAATATCTTTTATGGTCATGCACCCTTGAAGAGTGGTCTATTTTGATGAATCTCGATAGTAGTGATACACATATTCATAATGTTGAAACAAAAGATGCAGAGTTGATAATGATAGTGCAACTTATTTGTGGCACTTGCCGCTTAGGTCATATCGGTGTAAAGCGCATGAAGAAACTCCATATTGATGGACTTTTGGAGTCACTTGATTATGAATCACTTGGCACTTGCGAACCGTGCCTCATGGGCAAGATGACTAAAACCCCGATCTCTGGTACTATGGAGAGAGCAACAGATTTGTTGGAGATCATACATACAGATGTATGTGGTCCGATGAATGTTGAGGCTCGTGGCGGATATCGTTATTTTCTCACCTTCACAGATGACTTAAGCAGATATGGGTATATCTACTTAATGAAACATAAGTCTGAAACATTTGAAAAGTTCAAAGAATTTCAGAGTGAAGTTGAAAATCATCGTAACAAGAAAATTAAGTTTCTGCGATCTGATCGTGGAGGTGAATATTTGAGTTACGAGTTTGGTCTACATTTGAAACAATGCGGAATAGTTTCGCAACTCACGCCACCCGGAACACCACAGCGTAATGGTATGTCCGAACGTCGAATCGTGATTTTACTAGATATGGTGCGATCTATGATGTCTCTTACAGATTTACCGCTATCGCTTTGGGGTTATGCTCTAGAGACGGCCGCATTCACACTGAATAGAACACCGTCGAAATCCGCTGAGACGACACCTTATGAACTATGGTTTAGCAAGAAACCAAAGTTGTCGCTTTCTTAAAGTTTGGGGATGCGATGCTTATGTGAAAAAGCTTCAACCTGATAAGCTCGAACCCAAATCGAGAAATGTGTCTTCATAGGATACCCAAAAGAGACAGTTGGGTACACCTTCTATCACAGATCCGAAGGCAAGACATTCGTTGCTAAGAATGGATCCTTTCTAGAGAAGGAGTTTCTCTCGAAAGAAGTGAGTGGGAGGAAAGTAGAACTTGATGAGGTAATTGTACCTTCTCCCTTACTTGAAAGTAGTTTGTCGCAGAAACCGGTTTCTGAGAAACCTACACCAAGTAGTGAGGAAGTTGATGATGTTGATCATGAAACTTCAGATCAAGTTGCTACAGAACCTCGTAGATCAACCAGAGTAAGATCCGCACCAGAGTGGTACGGTAATCCTGTTCTGGAAATCATGCTACTAGATCATGATGAACCTACGAACTATGAAGAAGCGATGGTGAGCCCAGATTCCGCAAAATGGCTTGTGGCCATGAAATCTGAGATGGGATCCATGTATGAAAACAAAGTATGGACTTTGGTTGACTTGCCCGAGGGTAGGCAAGCAATAGAAAACAAGTGGATCTTCAAGAAGAAGACTGACGCTGACGGTAATGTTACTATCTACAAAGCTCGACTTGTCGCAAAGGGTTTTCGACAAGTTCAAGGGATTGACTACGATGAGACCTTCTCACCCGTGGCGATGCTTAAGTCTGTCCGAATCATGTTAGCGATTGCGCATTTTATAATTATGAAATTTGGCAAATGGATGTAAAGACTGCATTCTGAATGGATTTCGGAAGAAGAGTTGTATATGATGCAACCGAAGGTTTTATCGATCCAAAGGAGCTAACAAAGTGTGCAAGCTCCAGCGATCCATTTATGGACTGGTGCAAGGATCTCGGAGTTGGAATAAACGCTTTGATAGTGTGATCAAAGCATTTGGGTTCATCTGAGACTTTTGGAGAAGCTTTGATTTACAAGAAAGTGAGTGGGAGCTCTGTAGCATTTCTGATATTATATGTAGATGACATATTGCTGATCGGAAATGATATAGAATTTCTGGATAGCATAAAGGGATACTTGAATAAGAATTTTTCAATGAAAGACCTCGGTGAAGCTGCTTACATATTGGGCATTAAGATCTATAGAGATAGATCAAGACGCTTAATTGGACTTTCACAAAGCACATACCTTGACAAAATTTTGAAGAAGTTCAAAATGGATCAAGCAAAGAAAGGGTTCTTGCCTGTGTTACAAGGTGTGAAGTTGAGTAAGACTCAATGCCCGACCACTGCAGAAGATAGAGAGAAATGAAAGATGTTCCTATGCTTCAGCCATAGGCTCTATCATGTATGCAATGCTGTGTACCAGACCTGATGTGTGCCTTGCTATAAGTTTAGCAGGAGGTACCAAAGTAATCCAGAGTGGATCATCGACAGCGGTCAAGAACATCATGAAATACCGAAAAGGACTAAGGATATGTTTCTCGTATATGGAGGTGACAAAGAGCTCATCGTAAACGGTTACGTTGATGCAAGCTTTGACACTGATCCGGACGATTCTAAATCGCAGACCGGATACGTATTTACACTAAACGGAGGAGCTGTCAGTTGGTGCAGTTCCAAACAAAGCGTCGTAGCGGGATCTACATGTGAAGCGGAGTACATAGCAGCTTCGGAAGCAGCTAATGAAGGAGTCTGGATGAAGGAGTTCATATCCGATCTAGGTGTCATACCTAGTGCATCGGGTCCAATGAAAATCTTCTGACAATATCGAGCAATTGCTTTAGCGAAGGAATCCAGATTTCACAAGAGGACCAAACACATCAAGAGACGCTTCAATTCCATCCGGACTTAGTCCGGTGGGAGACATAGAGATTTGCAAGATACACACGGATCTGAATGTTGCGACCGTTGACTAAGCCTCTTCCACGAGCAAAACATGATCAACACCAAGACTCCATGGGTGTGAGAATCATTACTATGTAATCTAGATTATTGACTCTAGTGCAGTGGGAGATCAAGGAAATATGCCCTAGAGGCAATAATAAAGTTATTATTTATTTCCTTATTTCATGATAAATGTTTATCATTCATGCTAGAATTGTATTAACCGGAAACATGATACATGTGTGAATGTATGAACAAACAACATGTCACTAGTATGCCTCTACTAGACTAGCTTGTTAATCAAAGATGGTTATGTTTCCTACCATGAACAAGGAGTTGTTATTTGATTAACAAGGTCACATCATTAGTTGAATGATCTGATTGACATGACCCATTCCATTAGCTTAGCACACGATCGCTTAGTATGTTGCTACTGCTTTTATCCATGACATATACATGTTCCTGTAACTATGAGATTATGCAACTCCGCTTACGGAGGAACACTTTGGTGCTACCAAACGTCACAACGTAATCGGGTGATTATAAAGGAGTACTACAGGTGTCTCCAAAGGAGATGTTGGGTTGGCGTATTTCGAGATTAGGTTTTGTCACTCCGATTGTCGGAGAGGTATCTCTGGGCCCTCTCGGTAATACACATCACTGAAGCCTTGCAAGCAATACAACTAATGAGTTAGCTGTGAGATGATGTATTACGGAACGAGTAAAGAGACTTGCCGGTAACGAGATTGAACTAGGTATTGGATACCGACGATCGAATCTTGGGCAAGTAACATACCGATGACAAAGGGAACAACGATGTTGTTATGCGGTCTGACCGATAAAGATCTTCGTAGAATATGTAGGAACCAATATGGGCATCCAGGTCCGCTATTGGTTATTGACCGGAGACGTGTCTCGGTCATGTCTACATTGTTCTCGAACCGTAGGGTCCGCACGCTTAAGGTTTCGATGATGCTTATATTATGAGTTTATGAGTTTTGATGTACCAAGGAGTTCGGAGTCCCGGATGAGATCGGGGACATGACGAGGAGTCTCGAAATGGTCGAGACATAAAGATCGATATATTGGACGACTATATTCGGAGTTCGGAAAGGTTCCGAGTCATTCGGTATTTTTCGAGTACCGGAGAGTTACGGAATTCGCCGGGAGTATATGGGCCTTATTGGGCCATACGGGAATAGAGGAGAGGCCAAAAGGAAGAAGGCGCAGCCCCTCTAGTCCGAATTGGACAGGGGTGCAGCCCCTTTTCCTTCCTCCTCTCCCCTCTTTCCTTCTCTCCTACTCCAACAAGGAAGGGGGAGTCCTACTCCCGTGGGAGGAGGACTCCTCTGGCGCCGCCTCTCGGCCGGCGAACCCTCCCCCTGGCTCCTTTATATACGGGGGCAGGGGGGCACCTCTAGACACAAGACACAAGTTTGATCTACGGATCGTTCCTTAGCCGTGTGCTGTGCCCCCCTCCACCATATTCCACCTCGGTCATACCGTCGCGAAGCTTAAGCGAAGCCCTGCGCCGGTGAAATATCAAGATCGTCCCCACGCCGTCGTGCTGACGGAACTCTCCCTCGACACTCGGCTGGATCGGAGTACGAGGGACGTCATCGAGCTGTACGTGTGTCAAGAACTCGGGGGCGCCGGAGTAACGGCGCCGGGATCGGTCGGATCGCAAGGAGAACGTACGACTACTTCCTCTACGTTGTGATCGCTTCCGCTTCGGGTCTACGAGGGTACGTAGACAACACTCTCCCCTCTCGTTGCTATACATCACCATGATCTTGTGTGTGCGTAGGAAATATTTTGAAATTACTACGTTCCCCAACAGCTTTGTCCGGTGATCCGCCTCACCTTTGAAATGTTTGCCTTTCTTTCTTACGGGATGCCTTGTCGGAAGAAATGGACGATGTCCCAGGTACATATTCTTCCTACAACTATCCAAATATATACTGTCGGTATCATCCAAACAGTGCGTGCATCCGCGGTATCCCTTGTTTGTCTGTCCTGAAAGGTTACTGAGAGCATTCCAATCATTGATGGTCACGAACAGCAACACCTTTAGGTCAAATGCTTCCTGTCCCTGCTCATCCCACGCACGTACACCTGTTCCATTCCACAGCTGTAATAGTTCTTCAACTAATGGCCTTAGGTACACATCAATGTCGTTGCCGGGTTGCTTAGGGCCTTGGATGAGCACTGGCATCATAATGAACTTCCGCTTCATGCACAACCAAGGAGGAAGGTTATACAAACATAGAGTCACAGACCACGTGCTATGGTTGCTGCTCTGCTCCCCAAAAGGATTAATGCCATCTGTGCTTAGACCAAACCATACGTTCCTTGGGTCACCTGCAAACTCCTCCCAGTACTTTCTCTCGATTTTTCTCCACTGCGAACCGTCAGCGGGTACTCTTAACTTTCCGTCTTTCTTACGATCTTCTGCGTGCCACCGCATCGCCTTCGCATGCTCTTTGTTTTGGAACAAACGTTTCAACCGTGGTATTATAGGAGAATACCACATCACCTTGGCAGGAATCTTCTTCCTGGGGCGCTCGCCCTCGACATCACCAGGGTCATCGCGACTGATCCTATAACGCAATGCACCGCATACCGGGCAAGCATTCAAATCCTCGTACTCACCGCGGTAGAGGATGCAGTTATTAGGGCATGCATGTATCTTTTTCACCTATAACCCTAGAGGGCAGACAGACTTCTTTGCTTCATACGTACTCTCGGGCAATTCGTTGTCCTTTGGAAGCATATTCTTTATCATTACCAGCAACTTTCCAAATCCCTTGTCATATACACCATTCTCTGCCTTCCATTGCAGCAATTCAAGTGTGGTGCCCAACTTTTTTTTGTCAGCTTCGCAATTCGGGTACAACAATTTCTTGTGATCCTCTAACATGCATTGCAACTTCGTCCTCTCCAGATCACTTGCGCAGTTTCTCTTTGCATCGGCAATGGCCCGACCTAGATCATCAGCGGGCTCATCTGATGCCTCTTCTTCAGCTTCTTCACGCATTGCCGGCTCAGCTTCTTCCCCCATTGTTGTATCATCGTATTCAGGGAACCCATGGCTAGTATAGCCGTCGTCGTCCTCTTCTTCTTCATTGTCTTCCATCATAACCCCTATTTCTCCGTGCTTGGTCCAAACATTATAGTGGGGCATGAAACCGGACTTAAATAGGTGGATGTGAATGGTTTTTTCTGTAGAGTAACTGTGACCATTCTTACAGCCAGCACATGGACAAGACATAAAACCATCCGCCCGCTTGTTTGCCTCAGCGCCCCCAGAAAAGTATGCACGCCATTAATGAACTCGGGAGAGAATCGGTCATCATACATCCATTGTCGGCTCATCTTCATTACACAACACCAAATAGACCAAATTAATACAAGTTCATACATAAAGTTCATATACAGCACTTAATTAAATGCAACATACAAATAACTCTCTAGCTAAAGAATTTAAATGCAACAACAAATGCGATGAAGATCACAACTAAGGTAACAATTGATCCAACAGCATAATGATACCGAGCCACACTATCAATGGCATATTTTCTAATCTTTCTAATCTTCAACCTCATTTTCTCCATCTTGATCTTGTGCTCATCAACGACATCGGCAACATGCAACTCCAATTCCATCTTCTCCCCCTCAATTCTTTTCAATTTTTCTTTCAAATACTCGTTTTCTCTGTCAACTAAATTTAACCTCTCGACAATAGGATCGGTTGGAATTTCCTGTTCACATACCTCCTAGATAAAAATATCTATGTCAACTTGATGGGCATAATTTGTCATAAACACGAAATGCAACAACTAGTTTTAAAAGAGAATATACCACATCCGAATCATAACAAGGATGAGGGCCGACGGGGACGGATATCAAAACCATGGCACTATGTATAACAAACAACGTACGGGTAAGATAATTATACGAGTAACTATATATCCAAATCACACAAACATCAATTTGGTAATGTAAAACATTCATGAACAAGAGCCTCACCACAAGGTGGTGCCGGCGATGGGATGGTGCGGGCGATCGACGGTGGTTACGATGGAGATTTAGAAGGCACTAAGTAAACCACACCTACATATGCAAACTAAGTGTTATTTTTGACCTCAAATTGCATATAAATCAAATACTACCAAATATAATTCCTCCCAAATTAATCACTATACAAAGCATTGCAAGAGCTAATCTAGCAATGAGAGTTGAAAGGACAAAGTTGCTAACCTTTGTGATCATTTGAATGGATGGGGGCCTTCAAATCTTGACAAATTTTGGGCAAAATTTGTGAGGAGCTCGAGGGGAAAGGGGAAGAACAGAGGAGAAGTGAGGGGAAAGGGGAAGAACAGAGTGGCTCGGGTGGACGAAGGGTTTATGTACGTCAACGTTTAGTACCGGTTCGTGCCACGAACCGGTACTAAAGGTGCTGGACGGGCCCTAGACTGACAACACCCTGCCACCACCCTCTTTAGTACCGGTTTGTGGCACAAACCGGTACTAAAGGTTCGCCACGAACTGGTACTAATGAGGACGGCCGGCTAGCCGTTGGAACCGGCACTAATGGACACATTAGTGCCGGCTCGAAACCAAACCGGCACTAATGTGTCTCATATTAGGTCCGTTTTCTACTAGTGTGCCTTTAGGCCGGTGATAAGGTAGTGGCTAGTCCTTAGCCCTCCTCGCGTCGTCAGGCTCTCCGCCAGCAAGTGGTGCGAGTTCTAGGTCCAGGTGCAGATGTTCAAGGGGCACATGGTGCTCAGGCGTGGCTGGGAGTACTTCTGCTGCTGTCACAAGATCGTCCCCGGCGACCTCCTAGTCCTCAAGCTCGTCGGGCTGGGGCTGAAGGTGTAGATCTTCAATGCAACACCTCGAACATCTGTAGGGTCCATGTTTCAAGCAAAGTTGCGTCGGCGACATCTCACATGCCATGTAGTCTATCTAGTGTTTCAAGTAAGAATTGAAGTAATTTAGGTCTAAACTTATCTTTGAACGTCTTTTTTGTTGTGAACATGTCCATATTTTGCCCAGCGACCAGCACCATGTGGTCCAGTAGGAGCATGGTATGCCCTGATGTTTTAAACTTATGCCTAGTAGTACTTATAATCTGCCAGTTCTTCATGTTTTTGCTTTGTTTTTGTTGTTCTTCTGTTGTTGTTGATTGTAATGTGTTGTGTGTGTTGTGTGCTGCAAAATGGGTGGTAAGTCCACTTTGAAAGGGGTGAGGTGACCAACTACATGCACACAGCCAAACAGCTGTGCTTTGCATCTGCTCATCCCTAAAGCACAAACACATGCAACCTAACTACATGCTTTCACTGGGCCTTGATGAAATGGAGGCAACCAATCAACATGCAGATGCTGGTTTTTTGCCTGCATTACCTCAACAAGGCCCAGATGGAACAAGCATGCAAAGTGGCAAAAAAATGGGGCATGTAACCAAACACATCCCAGCTGACTTGGACACAACATTTGAACGCTCTCGCAGGTGGCCAAAGAGGTTATGATAAAATTTGTAGCCCAGGCTCTCCCAACTTATGTAATGGGAGTGTTCAAAACACCCTTCCTAGTCTGTGATGATCTAACTCGCCTGGTTTGAAACTTCTGGTGGGTTCTTGCCTCGATCCTGTCCGTCCGTCGGCGTGGGCCGTACGATACGAAACCTTTGATCCGGCCGGGAGGTTTGGCATTCGATTCGGCCGTGTATAAGTACCTTTTTATCATGTTCTTTTTCTGTATGATGCGAACGTAGTACGTAAATGGAGGAGGCATAGCGTACATCCGCGTGAGCATCAGATGTTGATCTCCAATTCCAAAAGAGAAAAAAACACCAGCTATTTGACACTTGAAAGCCAATCATGGTCAACAAAAGGAACAGGAACAAAAAATCAAAGCCTGCAAGTGCTCTGAAGCAGCTAAGCTACCACTGTTACCGTTACTATCACGGTCAGCTGGTCAGCTGTCTCTGTGCACTGTCACAGCTTGCGCGAACGACCTGCCGTTGCCATCGGCCTCCTCCCTCCCGTCCCAACGGCTACGGAGCTTTGCTTGCTTGCTTCCTCCGGAGCGTCTCTTGCCCTTTACGCGCGCCGTCGCCGTCCCTATCCGTCTTTTTTCCACTCTTCCTATTTAGTCCGGCACACCTCGGCCTTCCTTCTCCAACCAGCCAGCCATTGCCATTGCCAATCCCCACTCCTCACTTCCTCACTACTCAGTATTCACTCACACGAGGCATATCTCTTCGTTCCACATCTCCGGCTCTATCAATCAGGTCAAGCACGCTACTAAGGCAGGCAGTCTCGATGGACGTGGTGGAATCCTCGTCGCCGCTGTCGCTGCGCCACAAGTTGCGGACAACCGTGTGCGGCTGCTTCGGCTCGCCGGGCAGCGGCGGGGAGAGGCCGCAAAGTGGCAGCAGGGCCAGGTGGAGGAGGCGCGTGGCGGCCGCGGGGGAGTACAGGTACGGCCCGCTCAGCTATGCGCTCAACTTCGACGACGGCGATGCCGACACAGAGGACGCCGCCTTCCGGCACAGGAACTTCAGCTCGCGCCTGCCGCCCTCGCCGGCGCCGGCCTCCCGAGCCGTCACCATCGCCTGAAGTTTTTGCTGCTTCTGTAGCTTTTGTCTCTCTGATTTTCTTCTTCTCCAAGTGAGATTGAATCGTAGCGAGGTAGTAGCAATAGCAGTGTACCAGTACCATGATGCATGTATACATATAGGAATGAATTAATTAATTTTAATATTCCGTCGGTTCTCATTGCAAGACGAAGATTTGGTTTGATTGGGAAAAGGCTTGCTTTTCTTTTGGATGATGAACTGCGAAGGAAGTTTACCCTTGTGCTGGTGGCGGATGGGATCATCTGCCGTCGCCATCCTATTCCTCCGTCTCCGTGTGGGCTGCGCGTATCCAACCATGTACAGTACGTGGGTAGCTGCTGCAAAGGATTAGCGAGTAGCGAACAGTAGCGAACTAACCTGTGGTTGGATGGTTAGAGGAACTGCGGTATCCCCAGCCCACCAGGGTTCAAATCTTGGTGCTCGCATTTATTCCTAGATTTATTTCAGGATTTCTGGCGATGTGCATTCAATGGGAGGAGACGTTCACGTCGACGACGAGGTCGCTACGGTGACCGGCTCAGTCTTTCGGCGGTGCTCATAGGGGTAGGATGTGCGTGTGTGCGTTCATAGAGATGATTGTATGCGCGTGTATATGAGCGCTTGCGTCTGTACTGTGTTAAAAAAAGAATAGCGAACAGTAAAAAAATATCTCTCTTTTTTTCACCTGGGAACAATAAAAAATACGGAGCCAGCTCTTTAATTTTTTGACAATCCTCTCGTATAGTTTGTCACGGCTCACGAGTGGAGCTTTCGCACCGATTATCACATGCTGAGAAAAAAATGAAAATTCTTCCTCTGCATTTTCTTTATTTTCCTTTCTTCCGAAAATGAAATTATTCCTCTGCACTTCTTCTTCTTCTTTTCTTTCACAAGAACAGGGGCGAACCAAAGGTTGACACTGACAGTTACACAAGGTCTATATAGTATGCTAGCGGTGTGCAGAAGCACGGCGTTATGCCGCGTCCGTATTTGAAACCGTTGTTGACTGAATTATAGCTTCAAGCAACCACAAAGTTCTAAAACAAAAAACAGAGCGGAGTCATTAAATCCACAACGCCTTCACATTGGTCTCTCCTATACGGGTAAAGAAAGCAGTTAACCAACGGGACACAGCAAGAGAAGAACACATTACAGAGAAGGCGCAAAAAATACCACCTATAGGCCAAGGGGAACACCAAGTCGATCACCTGACACAGAACCACAAGAAACTTGTTAATGTATATATGGCATATGATCGTATGTGTATCATATCCTGATTGTATAGCGTTTGTAGTGATTCTAGGATCCTGTAGATTGATCCCATAGAGATTTACCTTGCTGTACAAGTTGTAATGCTAACCATATATTGAATGGAATGCCAAGAGGCAATACACGGCAAAACACATTCCATCTCTTTTAACTTGGTATCAGAGCCCGATCCCATCTTCTCGCCATGGCCGGCACCACCGCCGGCGCGCTCGTCACCACCACCGCCGGCCCGATCGTCTCCGGTCCAACCGCTTCCATGCCGTCGCTCGCCGGCCTCATCACCGTCCGGCTCACCCGCGTCAATTTTTTGCTTTGGAAGGCGCAGGTTATCCCAAACCTCACCGGCGCCGGCCTCTTCGGCTATCTCGACGGGTCTGTCCCCGCGCCACCGAAGACGATCGTCGTGGGCACCGGCGATGCCGCCCACTCGGCGCCCAACCCCGAGTACGAGCCCTGGCGGAGGACCGACCAGGCCGTGCTCGGCGCGCTCTTGTCCTCCATGACCGAGGAGGTGCTCGCCCAGATGACGCGAGCAACTTCCGCGGCGACCGTCTGGTCCGCCCTCGGCGCCATGTTCGCCGCCCAGAACCGGGCCAGTGTGCGCCAACTTCGCACGCAGTTGTCGCAGACGAAGAAGAACGACATGTCCGCGGCAGAGTTCTTCCACAAGATGACTGGCTATGCGGACGCGCTGGCCACCGTCGGCGAGGTACTGTCCGATGACGAGATCATTGGGCACATCATCGGGGGGCTGGGACAGGAGTATGACCCGCTCATGACAGCGCTCTCTGTCTTCACCGGCCAAGTGAGCCTCTCCGATTTCTATTCTTACCTTCTCAGTTTTGAAGCCCGTCAAGAACAGCACGCTGCGAACAGCGGCCATTTTTCATCCGCCAACAACGCCATGCGCCATGGCAATGGCAATGGGTCACGTGATGCTAGCCGCAACAGCAACATCAGCCATGGGAGTAGGAATGGCAGCCACAATGGTGGCAATGGTGGCCGCTATGGCAACGGCGGCAACCGCGGCAACGACAATCATGGCAACAACGGTGGACGCCACAACGGCGGCGGTGGCGGCCGAAACCGTCGCCCACCCCGGTGCCAGATATGCCGCCTGGAGGGGCACTACGCCACCGACTGCCGTGATCGCTACAATCACGCCTACCAGTCGGACGAGCATCGCAGCGGCAACATGGTGACATACGGTCACCGCGACAACAACTGGTACCTTGATACCGGTGCCACCGACCACCTCACCAGCGACCTCGATCGTTTGACGATGCACGAGCGCTACAGCGGGAAGGATCAAGTTCAAGTCGCAAACGGTGCAGGTTTGGAAATTTCTCACATTGGTCATACTAAACTAGCTGGCTCACGTGATACCATCCATCTTAATAATGTGTTGCATGTTCCTGAGATTCACAAACACCTTCTTTCTGTTTACCGTCTTGTTTCGGATAACCGAGTGTTTGTGGAATTTCACAAATATTTCTTTTTTGTGAAGGACAAAATCACGAGGAGGGTCCTTCTTCACGGTAGAAGTCGACATGGTCTCTACCCAATTCCGTATGGTCGGCCATCATCGTCATCTTCACATCGAGCGTTTTCCGGAGTTAGGTCTTCATCGAGTCAGTGGCATCATCGCTTGGGTCACCCTTCAAATAATGTAGTTGAGTCTGTCGTTCGGTCAAATAAACTCCCTTGTTCGTCGAGTCATGATACTTTTGTTTGTGATGCTTGTCAACGCGCTAAAAGTCATCAATTACCTTACAATAATTCTTCCCGTGTTTCAACACAACCACTTGAGCTTATTCATACCGATGTGTGGGGGCCTGCCCTCGCCTCCTCTCGAGGTTTTAAATTTTATGTTAGCTTCATTGATGACTTTAGCCGTTTTACCTGGATTTATCTTCTCAAACATAAATCTGATGTCGAACAAGTTTTCTACAATTTTCAGGCCCATGTCGAACGACTCCTCAACACAAAAATTCGTGCGGTTCAATCTGATTGGGGAGGCGAATACCATCGCTTGCATAAATTTTTTCAGCGTGTTGGTATCTCTCATCGCATATCATGTCCACACACATCCCAACAAAACGGTATTGCTGAACGAAAACACCGTCACCTGGTTGAAACCGGGCTTGCTCTCCTAGCTCACTCCAATCTTCCTTTGCGTTACTGGGATGAAGCTTTTCTCACCGCATGTTATTTGATCAATCGCATGCCTAGCCGGACCCTTCACAATATGCCACCACTCACACGCCTCCTTAACATCACTCCCGATTACTCTTTTCTTCGTGTCTTCGGGTGTGCATGTTGGCCTAGTCTTCGCAAATATAATTCCCGGAAACTTGAGTTCCGCTCCAAGATGTGTGTTTTTCTCGGATATAGTCCGTTTCATAAAGGGTATAAGTGTCTTGACAAGTCCACTGGTCGCATTTATATCTCGCGAGATGTTGTCTTCGATGAAAAAGTTTTTCCTTTTGCGACTAGTGTGTGTCCTGATTTGTCTCTCTTAAATCCCCCTGTGACGACTTTTCCTTCCGATGAGCCAGTAGTTCAGGATGCTAATGTGAGGAACTACGATCTGTGCTTTTTGTTTCCTGAATCTTATCCTGCAGGTGCAGCAGCGCAGCCCTCCTCCACGATCGGCACGACCGGCGCGAACGACGTGCATGCTACACCGCCATGCGCCCAGCCAGCCTGCGCCACGCGACAGACAGATGGCCCAGCCCGCGCTCCGTCACCATCGGTTGCTGGGTCTTCTGAGTCCGCTGGTGCTTCCTCGCTGCATGGGCCGGATGTGGCCCAGCCACCCCAACCGACGCGCGCCACCGCTGACGCGCCTGCGGCAGCTGGGCGAGTCACGCCTGCTCCAGACGCGCATGAAGCGTCCACATCCGACGCGCCCTCGCTTGACGCATCTGCTCGCATGCATGTGCATGCAGATGCGACCGAAGGGGGATCGGCGGCAGTTCCTTCGTCATCGCCTGCGTCCACTGTTCCTTCATCGTCGCCTGCCACTTCGGCTGCATCACCGCCGGAGCGTACTCGCACACGCTCCCAGAACAACATCCGACGTCCCAAGATCCTCACGGACGGTACCGTCCGCTACAATCCATATCGACGCGGTTTCAGTGCTATTGTCGCCGTTCCGACTACGCATCGGCAAGCCCTTGATGATCCTGCTTGGACAGCTGCCATGCGCGAGGAGTTTTCTGCTCTTCAGCGCACCGAGACGTGGACGCTTGTGCCTCGGCCCCCCGGCACCAACGTCGTCAGCTGTAAGTGGATTTTTAAACTCAAGGAACGGTCGGATGGCTCTCTTGATAAGTACAAAGCTCGACTAGTTGCTCGTGGGTTTACTCAGCAATATGGTGTTGATTATGTTGCCACTTTTAGTCCGGTTGTTAAACCGGCCACTGTTCGGCTTGTGCTATCCCTTGCTGTTTCACAAGGCTGGTGTTTGCGTCAGATTGATGTCAGTAATGCATTTCTTCATGGTCTGCTTGACGAGGATGTGTACATGCAGCAGCCCCCGGGGTTTGAGGATGCTCGGTATCCCAATCATGTTTGCAAGCTTCGGAAGTCTATTTATGGACTCAAACAGTCCCCTCGGGCATGGTACTCCCGTCTCAGTACTCGGCTGCACCAACTTGGTTTTCATTCATCCAAGGCTGACACCTCCCTCTTTATTTTTCGACAAGGAGCTGTGGTCATTTACATGTTGGTCTATGTTGACGATATTGTTATTGCTGGCTCCTGCCCCCGTGTAGTGGATCGTTTGCTTCGCACTTTGGCTGGGTCTTTTCCCATCAAAGATCTTGGTCGTCTTTCTTACTTCCTTGGGATTGAGGCCACCTACAATCCAGGGGGAATGGTGTTGTCTCAGCGAAAGTACGCTGATGATCTTCTTCATCGTGCTCATATGGAGAATTGCAAGGAGGTCTCTACTCCCATGTCAGTCACCGATAAGTTGGCAGCGAATCTTGGTACTCCCCTCACGGATGATGATGCCTTCCGCTATCGCAGTATGGTTGGAGGACTGCAGTATCTTACTCTTACACGTCCGGATATTTCATTTGCTGTCAACAAGGTGTGCCAATATTTGGCCAAACCCACTAATGTGCACTGGGAGGCGGTCAAGCGCATATTGAGGTACATTAAGGGTACTCTGGCCACTGGACTCTCCATTCGCCGGTCAAGCTCCACACTTCTTAGTGTCTTTACGGATGCTGACTGGGCAGGATGTGTTGATGACAGACGCTCTACGGGAGGTTTTGTGGTTTTCCTTGGCCCTAATTTGATTTCATGGAGTGCTCGAAAGCAACCCACTGTTTCACGATCTAGTACCGAGGCGGAGTACAAGGCGCTTGCCAATGGCACAGCTGAAGTCACTTGGGTACAAACTGTGCTTAGGGAACTGGGAGTGTTCCTACCACGACCACCGGTGTTATGGTGTGATAATTTGGGTGCCACCTATTTGAGTGCAAATCCAGTATTTCACGCGAGGACAAAGCATATTGAGGTGGATTTCCACTTTGTGAGAGAAAAGGTGGCGCAAGGAGCTTTGGATGTTCGTTTTGTGTCCTCTGGTGATCAAGTGGCAGATGCCTTCACTAAACCTGCTACAAAGATCATGTTGGAGAAATTACGACGCAATCTCAACCTTGTGGCCGGTTGAGATTGAGGGGGAATGTTAATGTATATATGGCATATGATCGTATGTGTATCATATCCTGATTGTATAGCGTTTGTAGTGATTCTAGGATCCTGTAGATTGATCCCATAGAGATTTACCTTGCTGTACAAGTTGTAATGCTAACCATATATTGAATGGAATGCCAAGAGGCAATACACGGCAAAACACATTCCATCTCTTTTAACTAAACTGATATCCTTCTTGTATAGATGTCCTTTGTTACATTGGTCTAAACCTCATAGATCATGAAACTGCTACATATAATTGTTCGAAAGAGAAAATTGGTATAAACACGGATTTTCATAAGTCTTTGCCACTGATTTTTGTTGATTGTCATACTACACTACAACACAAATGGACAGGAATTGACAGCGGCGCTATGTGAATAGCCATTTAGTACTCGGCATATTTAGAAAGATTCAGGTAATACAACCACATCTATCTATATTAGCCTCAGTAATAATCTCACGCTTCCACCACTTAACACCATATACACGTCATGTATATCGGCAATCTTCGAGCGGAAGCCTGACGAGGCTGTCGGCCACAACCTGACTAACCATGACTCTAGCCTCACCGAATACCCTCTTGCCAAGACTAGTGATCAATAGACATGTACAATTTGCAGACTCTCAATGATCGATTCATAATTGTCAGAAGTAGAACAGGCAAAACCAATCTTCAAACTAATTTCATTCCGTGGAAAATTATCAATGACTATAGAATGCAAAAACCATGGACAAAATGACAGATCAGCATTGCCAACATAATCAGTACCCTTTCACATAGTATCACAACTGAGGAATGCTCTGAACAACCATGAACACGCTTATAGACAACCTCATTAATATCAACCATTGTATTACTTGGGCACACAATACCAAGTTGTCCAAGCTAATCTCTATCAAAATAGAATAAATCATACTCCCTCCATCCATATATATATTCAACATGCCAATTATACCCGTATGCCAAATATCCAGCATAAAAGCCTAATAAGTTGTCTAAATTTTTGTACAATTAAACTTAGTAACTACTATGCATTGTTGTAGTATTTATTCATAAACTTATCTATATGATTGATTTATTATATGATGCACGTTGATTATTTTGTATGATCTGGTTATTCTCTTATTTCCTTTAATTAATATGTCACTATTATTCGTATCCGCTCCGAATCGAGTAAACATTGATATGTATCCGCATCCGAGTAAAATCTGATCCGCATTCGTATTTGAGAATATTCATATTCGCGTTCGTATTTCTTTTGAAAATTTGAAAACGAAACTGGTAAGAGCACCCTTGTCTCTTTTCGCCCCTAAGAGCATCTCCAACGTGGACCCTCAAACCGCCCATTTTATGTCGGGACCGCGTGATCCGGACGTATTGTACCATCCAACATGAGCTTGTATCGGTTTGCCTGGCGGTCCGGACATATTTTTTCCGCAAACCGAAGACAAAGTAAGAGAGGGGCTTTGCTGGTATCCGGACCGATGTCACGCCCGCGTCTGAACACCCTGGCCCACCCGAAACACCCACCCACACCCACACGCATTCTCGCCCAGCGCCAGCTGCCCATATTCATGCTGCTGGAGAGCTGCTGCTCCGAATTGACGTCGAGAGAGCGCAGCCCGCTGCACGCCCGATTGAACACAACTCATCGTCGCATTCAAACGGCCACACACTGCCCGCGTTCCTCCATTAAACCCCCGTGTGTGCCGAGAAATCTACTCCCACCACAAGTCCGTCAGCGAGCCGCCCGTCATTAAACACAACACCGGTCGGCTCTGGCCATCCGTCTGCTATTTAAATGGTGCCAGACGTTGGGAAGAAATCGCAACACACCACACTCTACTCCCATCTCCTACTTGCACAATTTTCTCCACAATCTCGAAGGCATCAGACGAGCAAAGAAGAGGAGTTCTCCGGCATAAAGCCCGACTGTGTGACCCATCGAGCACGCCGAATACGAGCTAGACAACTTTCTACTCCACCACCGTCGATGCTCTAAGGCAACTCGCCGAGGAGCGGCGAGTTGCTCTAGGCCGGCATGGGGGTGGGGGAGCACGGCGGCACACACATTATGGCTGCCATGGACGACGCTATGTCTTACCGCTCCTCCGATGCCTGCGACCGTGCCATCCACCATCAATGAATGCATAACCACGCTCTGTCAGCGGAGAAAGAAGCCGGTTTCGCGGAGATTGACGAAACGCTGGCCAGCACGTCCGCACCAGCCACCATCATCGAGAAGTAGAACACGGGAGGCCATCGTCGCTTGGGTCCCATGAAGGCCACTGCCGAGGTGACGCTGGCTTACACAATTTGTGTCTTGCCCGGTGGCAGGCCACCGTCGTCCCTCGGCCCCAAAACCAACCTTGATCAGTGTTTCACGGAAGCGGAGGGCACCCTTCCCCTCCGGCTGAAGCACAACCCGGCGGTGCCACTCCGATGAGCAGCGCTGCCGAACATGGGGAAGCGAGTCGCACTTTGCGCTGAAGCATATACCTCTGGGGCTCAAGGCAGTCCGATGAGCGGGCTGCTGGACTGGCAAACCAATCTTCAAATTAATTTCATTCCGTGGAAAATTAGCAATGACTATAAAATGCGGAAACACCATGGACAAAATGATAGATCAACATTGTGAACATAATCAGTACCCTTTCATATAGTATCACAACTGAGAAATGCTCTGGAACTACCATGAACACGCTTGTAGACAGCCTCATTAATATCAACCATTGTATTAGTTGGGCACACAATACCAAGTTGTCCAAGCTAATCTCTATCAAAATAGTTGACGAAGAATAAATCATACTCCCTCCATCCATATATATCCAACATGCCAAATATACCAATATGCCAAATATCCAGCATAAAAGCCTAATAAGTTTTCCAAATTTTTGTATAATTAAACTTAGTAATTACTATGCATTGTTGTAGTATTTATTCATGAACTTGTCTATATGACTGATGTATTATATGTTGCATATTGATTATTTTGTGTGATCTGGTTATTCTCTTATTTCCTTTAACTAATATGTCACTATTATTCGTATCCGCTCCGAATCGAGTAAACATTGATATGTATCTGCATCCGAGTAATATCTGATCAGCACTCGTATTCGAGAATAGTCATATTCGCGTTTGTATTTCTTTTGAAAATATGAAAACGAACCGGTAAGAGCACCCTTATCTGTTTTCACGGAAGCAGAGGGCACCCTTCCCCTTCGGCTGAAGCACAACCCGACGGTGCAACTCCGATGAGCGGAGCTACCGAACATGGGGAAGCGAGCCGCCCTTTGCGCTGAAGCATATACCTCCGGGGCTCAAGGCTGTCTGATAAGCGGGCTGCCAGACATGGAATAGACAATGGAGATTGCGAGGCGACTCCACGATATCGCCGCCGGACTCTCCGGCCACGGCGCCCACTGATGGGGAATGTAGTAATTTCAATAAAATTCCTACGCACACGCAAGATCATGGTGATGATATAGCAACGAGAGGGGAGAGTGTTCGTCCACGTACCCTCGTAGACCGTAAGCGGAAGCGTTAGCACAACGCGGTTGATGTAGTCGTACATCTTCACGATCCGACCGATCCAAGCACCGAACGTCACGGAGCCTCCGAGTTCAGCACACGCTCAGCTCGATGACGATCTCCGCCTCCGATCTAGCCGAGCCCGGAGATGAGTTCCGTCGGACGACGGCGTGGTGACGATGATGATGTTCTACCGGCGCAGGGCTTCGCCTAAACTCCGCGACGATATGACCGAGGTGGAATATGGTGGAAGGGGGCACCGCACACGGCTAAGGAACGATCACGAAGATCAACTTGTGTGTCTATGGGGTGCCCCCGCCCAGATATAAAGGAGCCAGGGGAGGAGGCCGCCCGGCCTAAGGGGCGCGCAGGGGGGAGTCCTACTCCCACCGGGAGTAGGACTCCCTTTTCCAAGTTGGAGTAGGAGAGAAGGGGAAAGAGGAAGAGGAGGGGAAGGAAAGGGGGGGCTCCGCCCCCTTCCCTTGTCCTATTCAGACTAGGAGGGGGAGGGGCGCGCGGCCCCCTCCTGGCTCCTTCCTCTTCCCCCGCTTGGCCCATGTAGGCCCATTAACCCCCCGGGGTGGTTCCGGTAACCTCCCGGTACTCCGGTAAAATGCCGATTTCACCCGGAACCATTCCGATGTCCAAACACAGGCATCCAATATATCAATCTTTATGTCTCGACCATTCCGAGACTCCTAGTCATGTCCGTGATCACTTCCGGGACTCCGAACAAACTTCGGTACATCAAAACTTATAAACTCATAATAAAACTGTCATCCAAATGTTAAGCGTGCGGACCCTACGGGTTTGAGAACTATGTAGACATGACCTAAAACCATTCTCGGTCAATGTCGTGGAATTGTCACGGCAGATGTCCTTAGTGTCAGGACTTAGTCGCGGGGCCAACGCATCTATGTGGTAGCTTGGGAGGGGTTGAGCAGAATCGAGAGACGCAACACAAGACAGGGATTTAGACAGCTTCGGGCCCAGGGAAACATCATCCGGTAAAAACCATACATGCTGTTTGAGGCTAGGTCTCATTATGATCAAGAGGGAGTCGCCGTAAACCGGCTCCCTTCTTTGTGTCTAGCCCTAAGATTGTTTCTCTTGCTTGTAGCCTGTCCCTCTTTGGGGAGCCCTGCCCCTCCTTATATATGTTGAAGGGGCGGGTTACATGACTAGTCCTAGTAGGATTAGGATTACTCTATTACAAGTGGAGTCCTAATCTTGCTTCCTTTGTAGGAGAATAGTCCTTATGCTTTCCTCATAAACCGGCCCACCATTAAACATGAACCGGCCTTCTGGGCCATGGGCCTCGTTATCCATCTGACCCGCCCGCCGGGTTACGAGTGAACCACCAAGACCGGGCGGGTATCCCATGAACCGCCAAGCTCCGGGCGGGTTACCAGTGAGTCGTCCAGTCCAGCCGGGTTAAACTTCCGGCCGGTTTACACCGCGGGGTATATCCCCGACATTAGCCCCCAGTTTAATTTGGATTTATCCATGATTTATCCATGTTAAACTGATCCTGTAAAATAAACACAAGAAAAAACTTGATAGGTTGTGCTCCGGGTTAAGAATTCTTGTAAACCGGCACCTGGTCATCCTTAAGTCCTTGTCATTTCCTCCTTCTAGAAAATCCAGGTCAATAAGCCAGCGTCATACTCAAATTGCTGACGCTGGTTTCTCATAGAAAAATATTGTGAAGAATAATCCACTTGAGTCGGCTTCCAAAGCGCCGGTTTAAGAAATATTGGTCTTGAAATACTCATCTGATATTCAACCGGTTTGAAGATGCAGAACTTGCCGGTTTTATCATTGCCAAAGACTGTCTGGTTATAAAAACTTGATAATTTCGAGTCATGATTGTTGCAGACACCGGTTCATGATTGTTGCCAACGCCGGTTCATGATTATTAATGACGCCGAGTTGCAGCCACAGGGTCATAATGATTGGTGACGCCGGGTCAACCTAGTTTGCTCAATCAGAGAATTTGAAAATATTTCTTCGATAATAATATAATACCTGTAGCCCCTAAGTCTTTGAGCAGAACAAAGTGGTGGCTTAAGACTTTGCTTCAATATAAATATCACAATCTTGAAGAAATCTA
This sequence comes from Aegilops speltoides, assembly GCA_021437245.1. Classification (NCBI taxonomy): domain Eukaryota; kingdom Viridiplantae; phylum Streptophyta; class Magnoliopsida; order Poales; family Poaceae; genus Aegilops; species Aegilops speltoides. The sequence goes on from CM038147.1 coordinate 565,075,557, forward strand.
GGTTGTTCATCTCAATTACTAGACAGAATTGAGTATTCCCCATATGTAGCCCCCAAGTGTCGGGTTGTCATGCTTGCAGTAACCTGGGACTTGTAATTTCCTGATGCTCATAAAAACTTCAACCAGTGTAGCCCCCAAGGGCCGGGTCATTACGCAATAATGAGCAGGGACTTTGTAAATATAATCATGTAATCTTTAAACAGCAACGGTGTAGCCCCCAAGGGCCGGCTCAGTAAGATAATATTGGGCTGGGACTTTGATATATACTTCAATGAAAATAACATCATATGATATAACCCCCATCATGGGGCTTGAATCCATGTCCACAAGGTTAAGAGCCTTGTGCTTTACCAACTGAGCAGTGGACCCTTCAATATAATGAATAAAAAGCTTTGTACCTTGAATTGTTTGACAGGAGCAATTGGTATCCCCCAAGGGCCGGCTCATTATAATGTGATGAGTCGGGTCTTCAATAAGATGAACAAAGAATGACTTTGCATTAGCCCCCAAGTGTCATGGTGCATGCTTGCAGCAACATGAGACTTGCATGTAATCTCAATTTGAATAATGTAGCCCCCAAGTGCTGGGTCGTAAGCCTGCAGCGACTCGGGACTATTCCTTCCATTGCAGAATAAATCATATTCATCAATAAAATAATATCCATTACGCTAAAGCGACTTTGAAAACCTCAATCATAATATTAATAACCATAATAAAAATCCAGCCATGTTGGCTATTCAAGATAATATAATCTGGTATGAAAACCTTATTCATTCAGTATCATAATGAAAATTTAGCCAAGTTTGGCTATTTGAATAATATAACCCAATGATTTATAAGCGCATGATTCCAATGGCGCAATCCAAATATATACTGGCGACTTATAATCAAAAGCCAGGCCGGTTTAACAAAACACCGGATAATTTCTCATCATATACTGGCGACTTATCGTCTTAAAGCCAGGCCGGTTTAATAAACACCGGATAATTTATAATCATGCTTTATTCAACCTATTTCTGCATACAACAAGTTAAAGTGTCCTGACGGTTTACCGTCGGATGGGTCATAATGCCCAACATATAACCCAGGTTTATAACCAAGGCTGCACTTAAGAATAATCAAATATGAAATATATCATACCTGTGACATTGAATAACATCATTGGTTTACCAACCTTTTGTAGTAAGGGAATTTTGAGTAATGATAACTCCTTTCATACTGTGCCGTTTATGATAAAACCGCATCGGGTTGTGATAAACACCGGTTTAACCATATATATATCGGCGACTCAGAGTCAAACCGCACCAGCCGATAGTCTCGGATTATGATTTGATCATGTAATCGACAACTTGTAATCGAAAGTCAAACCGGTTAATGAACACCGGTTTACTCCTAATAAGATGGTAACATAAAATCAAAAATCAAACCGCAAATAGTCTCCGGATTAAGAATTGACCGTGTTCCGTCAATTGACAATGAACCGGTCTGTGAATTTTGTCGGTTTAAGAACGCAACAAAGAAGAAATATTTATTAAAGAAAATTTCAGGCAAAGGCAATGATAAAACCGTTTGCAAAAAACATGCTATACTGAACTGATCAGATGGTGTTACCATGTTCGGACAGGACCAAGCCCCCAATTGGAGTGACAATGGTTCAAGTCAGCCAGGTCCCCAAATGAAACCGTGGCATATATGCCAATCAAAAGGCGTGGCAATGGTTCGGGTTCGACCAAGCCCCCAAGTGATTTTGTGGCCTTAGGCCGATCAAGAGGCGTGACTGGTTCAGACTTGACCATGTCCCCAAGTGATCTGGTGGCTTTCGCCTATCAAAAGGCGTCGCGTTGGTTCGGATACGACCAAGGCCCCAAGTGATATGAAAAGCAAATTTCAAGGGGTAAACCGAGGCGCTTTAGATGTAACCTCCGTAACCACGCATGATCTAAAAAGAACAGAGACCCCGCTTTATGAAGCAGAAGCCCCCATGTGATAAATAATATGTTAGGCCAATAAGGCATGATACCCATGTTTGAACCGCGCATCATGGCAGCAGGTCCTCTTCGGTAATTTTTAACTTTTTTGCAAGAGATAAATTTTTCTTGAACCGGGATCTTGAACCGGATATTGAGAGCTTCAAAGCTTTGTGGGAGAATACATTTCCCTTGAACCGGATTGTAAACCGGAATCCTCATTTTCAGCCGGAAATTTTCTGACGGCCTTTAAACTTGAACTTGCAAGAAGTTAAATCCTTTCTGAACCGGACATTCTTAAACCGGATTTGAGAGCTTCAGTGAGACTGGCTTCCCTTGAGCCGGATTTTTAACCGGAATCTTTTCTGATGACCCGGAACTTCTTCATTGAGTCGGGATTTTGTAATTGTCATATACTTTCTAAGCCGGAAATTTTCTGACGGCTTTCAAATAACAGTAGCCTCCGGACCGGGTTATCTTTCCTCCATTGTCCCGGGTATTTAAATTTGCTGAAACCGCAAGACTTGTTGCGCCATATCATCATAGCCCCGAGTCTCAAGGTGACTCAAGAGTTGGCTTGAGATTCTCCATATTTGACCGCCATATAAACCGCATAACTTGTATATCATTGGTGTTGATAGCATGATGTCAATCCACGTAAGGTTGAGGTGATCATGGCGGGTTATAAATGATCCCGTATGAGCCGTGTCAAGAACTCGCCAATGTTTTCTTCCAACTGGTGATTTGAAGTTAACCAAACTGTAACGGCGGCGACTTGTGCGCCTGCCCGATGAACCACCCAAAGGCAGACAGCGGTTGATAGTATATGATAATTTGCCTCCAATTTGAAAGAAAACCGGGCTACCCAAGCTGTGACTTGCTCATGCAGACATGTGCGGCCTGGTATGTTGATGTAGACCAGGCCGCGAGAGACGGATGGCAAGGACGACCGCATCATCAGAAGCGGCTTAGACAGATGAACCGGACACGGCGTTGTAAGCCGGCGCGGACGGGAGAGTATGTGAACTTGTGTTTTGGTAACGAACAAAGTCCATTTTTTCACAAATTCTGGCTTGATAGCCCCCGAGGCTTGAGGCGACTCGAGGAGTCATCTTCAAGCTCTTTGTTCCTGAAATAAAACACATGAATGCATTACACCGTTCATGATATATAAAACAAAATTAAATAATAATTTTGATGACTTTGTCAACTTGTGTTCAAGTTTGTTAATCGTTTGACTCGACTAAGTAGGCTCTCGCGTGGACTTTTTTCATGGAATATGATATGTTCAGGGTCGACAAAGTCCATGATAGGCATGAGAGTGGATTGACAATACCATACCCACTACTTGGTCGGTTACGAGTTGCATCTGACTTAGTAAAGAACGAACATAAAATTATTTCACTGATATGTAGGGCACCCATGTTTGAACTATGCATCGTGGCAAGTAGTCCTCTTTGGTAACCTTACGAGTCAACTTTATGAGAAGAAACGATAGACCCCAAGATTAACTCAAAGATGCTGGATATATTTAATTGACTGAAAAAATGAAATTTAAATATAAAAGTGACTTAGCTTGTTTTTGTGATGTGGCATAAGCCAGCGGACCGTTGAGGAAGCCCCCGGCAAGGCGGAACCCGGCGGGTTGAAGAAGGCGCGGCAGAGAGGGAGGCAACCAGGCGACGGCGTCTCACGACAGAGGAGGCGACGGAGTGACCGGGTCGAGACTCGCGCCGATGGTTTCAGCGGCTTAGAAGGCCGCCTCGAGCAGGCCCATGGCGGGGGCTCGAGGCGACGGTCGCGATCGCTCTCACCGGAGGCGACTCAGAGTGCACAAACTAGAGGCGGAGCGAGGGACTCGGGGCCCAGTGGAGGTAGTAGAGATGGCCTGACAGTTAGGTGCAGCTGAACCGGCGTCGGTTTGATGAGAAATGCAAACGGGTTGAGATGGTAATCCGGCGAGGCAAGGACACTCCGGCGTGAGGCGATAAGCCGGCAAGGTGGGCTGGCGGCGATGGAGGCACAACAAGTGCAGTAATCCGAATGCAACAGCAAGCGAGGGCTGATGAGTCCACGGCGGAGGCGAACCAGGTGGCTCGAGGCGTGAGTCGCAGCTGCAGCGCTTAGCAGAGACCGCGGTGGTGTCACAACCGAGCCCACAACCACATCCACTCCGGTCGTGGCTGTTTTGATTTTATTTTTCTTTGGTCTTGATCCATGTCCGAGTCAAAGTAGCACTTCACCGTCACGCACTAGTTGGAGGTACTACGTGCTAGTAGTATTTTTCCTTCGGTTTCCCGCTATGAAGTAGTAGCAGCCACGTATGCGAAGCACGCACCCGTAGCCGACGGGCTGATGGATACGACTCGGAATAGTACATGGACTGTCACCCACACGTGAATAGTGCAGACCCTGTTGGTCCTTTGTTAGTAGTAGTAGTAGCGACAAAACGCCTCGGGATTCCCTGTGCCGGTGAGAACGTGTTGCCACAGGAAACCATGGTTTCGGCGACTCGACCCTTGCATTGATGCATCGCGGACACGTCCTCAACTTGCTATGGCGACAATGCAGTCGGCACAAGCTTATTTTCCTTGATCTTTAAATCTTCCAGATTATGAACTCGGACCGATAAGCTACAACTCGGCGCCGGTGAATCCGTATCGTGGTCGTTGACTTTCCAATTATATCTGTCTCGCTCTGATCTTGGCCCTTCAAACATTGCATACCAAGAAAAAATTCCTTCTAATATTTCGATGAACCATTACGGACTTGATCCATCGTAAACAACCGCGGATCTCTTTAAGCAATAATAATCGGACTTTGACGGATCCATAGCAGAAAATACCATCAATCATAAATCTGGACTGATAAACTTGAAGTTGATGCAGATCTTTCAAAACCGGCTCTTCTTCATCTGAAAAATCATGAATTTCTCGATCCCTGGGAGAGATCCCTCCAAAAACTCAACACCACCGTGCGCGAGCCCATGGTGGACGCCAACTGTCGTGAAATTGTCACGGCAGATGTCCTTAGTGTCAGGACTTAGTCGCGGGGCCAACGCATCTATGTGGTAGCTTGAGAGGGGTTGAGCAGAATCGAGAGACGCAACACAAGACAGGGATTTAGACAGCTTCAGGCCCCGGGAAACATCATCCGGTAAAAACCATACATGCTGTTTGAGGCTAGGTCTCATTATGATCACGAAGGAGTCGCCGTAAACCGGCTCTCTTCTTTGTGTCTAGCCCTAAGATTGTTTCTCTTGCTTGTAGCATGTCCCTCTTTGGGGAGCCCTGCCCCTCCTTATATATGTTGAAGGGGCGGGTTACATGACTAGTCCTAGTAGGATTAGGATTACTCTATTACAAGTGGAGTCCTAATCTTGCTTCCTTTGTAGGAGAATAGTCCTTATGCTTTCCTCATAAACCGGCCCACCATTAAACATGAACCGGCCTTCTGGGCCATGGGCCTCGTTATCCATCTGACCCGCCCGCCGGGTTACGAATGAACCACCAAGACCGGGCGGGTATCCCATGAACCGCCAAGCTCCGGGCGGGTTACCAGTGAGTTGTCCAGTCCAGCCGGGTTAAACTTCCGGCCGGTTTACACCGCGGGGTATATCCCCGACAGTCAATAACCAATAGCGGGACCTGGATGCCCATATTGGTTCCTACATATTCTACGAAGATCTTTATCGGTCAAACCGCATAACAACATACGTTGTTCCCTTTGTCATCGGTATGTTACTTGCCCGAGATTTGATCGTCGGTATCCAATACCTAGTTCAATCTCGTTATCGACAAGTCTCTTTACTCGCTCATGTACGTCATCTCATAACTAACTCATTAGTTATAATGCTTGCAAGGCTTAAGTGATGAGTATTACCGAGAGGGCCAGAGATACCTCTCCGACAATCGGAGTGACAAAACCTAATCTCAAATATGCCAACTCAACATGTACCTTTGGAGACACCTGTAGTACTCCTTTATAATCACCCGATTACGCTAGACGCTTGGTAGTACCAAAGTGTTCCTCCGTAAACGGGAGTTGCATAATCTCATAGTTACAGGAACATTTATAAGTCATGAAGAAAGCAATAGCAACATACTAAACGATCAAGTGCTAAGCTAACGGAATGGGTCAAGTCAATCACATCATTCTCCTAATGATGTGATCCCGTTAATCAAATGACAACTCTTTTGTCCATGGCTAGGAAACATAATCATCTCTGATAAACGAGCTAGTCAAGTAGAGGCATACTAGTGACACTATGTTTGTCTATGTATTCACACATGTATTATGTTTCCGGTTAATACAATTCTAGCAAGAATAATAAACATTTATCATGAAATAAGGAAATAAATAATAACTTTATTATTGCCTCTAGGGCATATTTCCTTCAGCCTCCCACTTGCACTAGAGTCAATAATCTAGTTCACATCGCCATGTGATTTAACACCAATATTCATATCTCATATGATTAACACTCATAGTTCACATCATCATGTGACCAACATCCAAAGGGTTTACTAGAGTCAATAATCTAGTTCACATCGCTATGTGATTAACACCCAAAGATTACTAAGGTGTGATCATGTTTTGCTCGTGAGAGAAGCTTAGTCAACGGTCTGTCACATTCAGAGCCGTATGTATTTTGCAAATATTTTATGTCCACAATGCTCGCATGGAGCTACTCTAGCTAATTGCTCCCACTTTCAATATGTATCCAGGTTGAGACTTAGAGTCATCGGATCGGTGTAAAAGTTTGCACCGATGTAACTTTTACAACAAACTCTTTTATCACCTCCATAATCGAGAAACATCTCCTTAGTCCTTACTAAGGATATTCTTGACCAATGTCCATGATCTACTCCTAGATCACTATTGTACTCCTTGCCAAATCAGAGCAAGGTATACAATAGGTCCGGTACATAGCATAGCACACTTTATAGAACCTATGATCGAGGCATAGAGAATGACTTTTCATTCTTTTTCTATTTTCTGCTGTGGTCGGGATTTGAGTCTTACTCAATTTCATACCTTTGCAACACAGTGCAAGAACTCTTTCTTTGACTGCTCCATTTTGAACTATTTCAAAATCTTGCCAAGGTATGTACTCATTGAAAATCTTATCAAGCGCCTTGATCTATCTCAATAGATCTTGATGCTCAATATGTAAGTAGCTTTTCTCGAGGTCTTTTCCTTTTAAAGAACTCCTTTAAAACACTCCTTTTGCTTTGCATAAAATTCTACATCATTTTGATCAACAATATGTCACTCACATATACTAATCGAAAGGCTGTAGTGCTCCCACTCACTTTATTGTAAATACAGCTTCATCGTAAGTCCATATAAAACTATATGCTTTGATCAACTTATCAAAGCGTATATTCCAACTCCGAGATGCTTGCACCAGTCCATAGATGGATCGCTGGAGCTTGCACATTTTGTTAGCACCTTTAGGATTGACAAAACCTTCTCGTTGCATCATATACAACTCTTCTTTAATAAATCCATTAAGGAATGCAGTTTTGACATCCATTTGCCGATTTCATAAAATGTGGCAATTGTTAACATGATTCGACAGACTTAAGTATCGATCTGAGTGAGAAAATCTCATCGATTCAACACTTTGAACTTGTTGAAAACCTTTCGCAACAAGTCGAGCTTGGTAGATAGTAATACTACTATCGTTGTCCGCCTTCCTCTTGAAGATCCATTTATTTAACATGGCTTGCTGATCATCGAGCAAGTCAATCAAAGTCCATACTTTGTTCTCATACATGAATCATATATCAGATTTTATGGCCTCTAGCCATTTTTGTGGAATCTGGGCTCATCATCGCTTCCTCATAGTTCGTAGGTTCATCATGGTCAATTAACATGACTTCCAGAACAGTATTACCGTACTACTCTAGTGCGGACTGTACTTTGGAAGACCTACGAGGTTTTGTAGTAACTTGATCTGAAGTTTCATGATCATCATCATTAGCTTCCTCACTAATTGGTGTAGGAATCACTGGAACTGATTTCCGTGGTGAACTACTTTCCAATTCGGGAGAAGGTACAAATTACCTTATCAAGCTCTACTTTCCTCCCACTCACTTCTTTCGAGAGAAACTCCTGCTCTAGAAAGGATCCATTCTAGCAACGAATATCTTGCCTTCGGATCTGTGATAGAAGGTGTACCCAACAATTTTCTTTGGGTATTCTATGAAGACGCACTTCTCCGATTTGGGTTCGAGCTTATCAGGATGAAACTTTTTCACATAAGCATCGCAGCCCCAAACTTTAAGAAACGACAACTTGGGTTTCTTGCTAAACCACAGTTCATATGTTTGTCGTCTCAACGGATTTAGATGGTGCCCTTTTAACGTGAATGCAACTGTCTCTAATGCATAACCCCAAAACAATATTGGTAAATCAGTAAGAGACATCATAGATCGCACCATATCCAATAAAGTGTGGTTACGACGTTCGGACACACCATAACGTTGTGGTGTTCCAGGTGGCGTGAGATGTGAAACTATTTCACATTGTTTTAATTGAAGACCAAACTCGTAACTCAAATATTCGTCTCCACGATCAGATCGCAGAAACTTTATTTTCTTGTTACGATGATTTTTCCACTTCACTCTGAAATCCTTTGAACCTTTCAACTATTTCAGACTTATGTTTCATCAAGTAGATATACCCATATCTGCTCAAATCATCTTGTGAAGGTCAGAAAATAACGATACTTGCCACGAGCCTTCATACTCATTGGTCTGCATACATCAGTATGTATTATTTCCAATAAGTCAGTAGCTCGTTCCATTGTTCCAAAGAACGGGGTTTTAGTCATCTTGCCCAAAAAGCACGGTTCGCAAGCATCAAATGATTCATAACCAAGTGATTCCGAAAATCCATCTTTATGGAGTTTCTTCATGCGCTTTACACCGATATGACCCAAACGGTAGTGCCACAAATAAGTTGCACTATCATTATTAACTTTGCATCTTTTGGCTTCAATATAATGAATGTGTGTATCACACGATCGAGATCCAACAAACCATTTTCATTGGGTGTATGACCATAGAAGGTTTTATTCATGAAAACAGAACAACAATTATTCTCTAACTTACATGAATAACCGTATTGCAATAAACATGATCAAATCATATTCATGCTCAGCGCAAACACCAAATAACACTTATTTAGGTTTAACACTAATCCCGAAAGTATAGGGAGTGTGCGATGATGATCATATAAATCTTGGAACTATTTCCAACACACATCGTCACTTCACCCTTAACTAGTCTCTGTTTATTCTGCAACTCCCGTTTCGAGTTACTAATCTTAGCAACCGAACAAGTATCAAATACTCAGGGGCTACTATAAACACTAGCAAGGCACATATTAATAACCTGTAGATCAAATATACCCTTGTTCACTTTGCCATCCTTCTTATCTACCAAATATTCAGGGCATTTCCGCTTCAAGTGACTATTTCCTTTGCAGTGTAAGCACTTAGTTTCAGGCTATGGTCCAGCTTTGGGCTTCTTCGCATGAGTGACAACTTGCTTGTCTTTCAACTTGAAGTTCCCTTTCTTTCCCTTTGCTCTTTTCTTGAAACTAGTGGTCTTGTCAATCATCAACACTTGATGCTCTTTCTTGATTTCTACCTTCGTTGATTTCAACATCATAAAGAGCTCGGGAATCGTCTTTGTCATCCCTTGCATACTATAGTTCATCACGAAGTTCTACTAACTTGGTGATTGTGACTAGAGAATTCTGTCAATCACTATCTTATCTGGAAGATTAACTCCCACTTGATTCAAGCGATTGAAGTATCCGCATAATCTGAGCACATGCTCACTAGTTGAGCGATTCTCCTCCATCTTTTAGCTATAGAACTTGTTGGAGACTTCATATCTCTCAACTCGGTATTTGCTTGAAATATCAACTTCAATTTCTGGAACATCTCATATGGTCCATGACGCTCAAAACGCCCTTGAAGTCCCAATTCTAAGCCGTTAAGCATGGTGCACTAAACTATCAAGTAGTCATCATAATGAGCTAGCCAAACGCTCATAACGTCTCAGATCTTCTCCTGCAATAGGTTTGTCACCTAGCGGTGCATCAAGGACATAATTCTTCTGCGCAGCAATGAGGATAAACCTCGATCACGGATCCAATCCGCATCATTGCTACTAACATCTTTCAACAAAGTTTTCTAGGAACATATCAAAATAAACATATGAAAGCAACAACGCAAGCTATTGATCTACAACATAACAGTACCTAAATGATCTGACCTATAGCGATTCATGCTACAATACACCAATGTGAAATCAAAACTGCTTCAAAGTTGGAACCAAAAATCATAAGAATCATGTGTTTTGTTGTTCTGGTGGCATAGCACAGTATGCAGATGATGTATATGCTGAAAGTAGCAGAATACAAACAGTTCTGGAAAAGTACACTGATGTGATTTATTAGACTTATAATAGTAATTCATACATACAGTATAACCATGGTAGGAATTCTTGCTCCCTGGGAGGCAGCATCACTGGTTCTAGAAGAAGAGTACAATTGTGAAGGCGCAGTCACTGTTTCATTTATAATTTGCTCTGCCCAAAGACACCAGAGGCGCAATAATTCAGCCTTCTTTTGCTGTTCTCATCCTTTCAGCACCATGTTTGTTTCCTGAACTCCTGTATCTACCACACTGCGTGGGCGGAGCTATCATTTGCGTTAATTGCACGAACTTTTAGTGTTATTGTCTTGAGTTTTCAGCTAACTGTATTCGCAACTCTGACGATGCAAACATGTGTGGATCCAACATTGCACACACTTTGCTCAATAATCCTAACCTGCACTCTGTTTCTCGACAACGTAGCAAACTAGCAATCATAAGGCACATTTATTAGGCAGTGTATCATGTTTTTTCTTGTTACAATAGTACAAATATGAAATATGTCCTACTCCTTTATATGGCATTAAACCGTCTATGCATTTTTCCGAACAGGGTTTTCTGTGCTTGAGGAGCAATACTGGTTCAGGTGCAGCACACCCTCCATATTCATCCTGGCAGCTTCATACTTATGTTAACGATATTACCCACATCCATCGCATTGCTGCTCATGTACTTTGTTGACGTCCACAACCCTCATCGGCGGTACAACAAGAAGTTCCTTGATGCTTTCTTTCTCATGGCCGTTACTGTCGCTGGGTACCTGATGGTTGTCATAATCTGCGACCAAGTATTCGTGATAGGTTCAGCTGGGCAGAGTGTTTGCTTCGCGATACTCCTGCTGTTGATCATGTCTCCAGCAGCTATTGTTGTAGTAGTAACTCTTAAGGGCTCAGAAGACGGAGTCAAAACAACAAGAAGAGCCAGCTCTAGCACTGCGTTTATGGGATCTGGTCAGGATATGTTGTCGCACAAAGAAAACCTGAATGTGATGCAGGCCATTTGGCTGCTCTTCTTGCGATGGCCTGCGGATGGGATCGGGCTAGCCAAGGTGAACAACCTCAGCCATATCAGGGGCTCCCTCTGGCTACACGATTAGGAGACCAGCACCCTGGTGTCGCTCTGCAGCATCTGGAACTTCTCGGGAGGTTCGCGCAGGCTACGCCTCCGATCACTTCCTCCAGTTGCGAGGAGGGCAGGCCTTTCTTCATAGGAGCGACGCTTCTAATCATGGATGTAGGCGACACCATCATCTCCCCCGGTTTCCATGCGTCGGTCTACATGGGCTCTGGTTTCCAGAGGCGCTTCTATGACAAGGAGTTGCCACAAGGTGTGTATGACATGACACTCAGTTTTTGTTCTGTTCTTACAACAATAACATTTGCTATTATAACATAATGTACTAGTATATAGCAACACTATAATGGCTACTTCCTATCTGAATTAATAGTTGAGAAGAGAAACCAATATTATTTTATTCAGTTCAGTGATACATACTCCTCCGTCCTGAAATACTTGTCTGAGGAATGGGTGAATCTAGATGTATTTTAGTTCTAGATACATCCATTTGTATCCATTTTTTCGACAAGTATTTTCGGACGGAGGGCATATTTTATTTAAACAAACACTGCATCTGTTTGTGTTTGTAAGAGAACACTAACATGCTCCCTCTACTCCTGTCACTTCACTCGTCACCTTATTTGATGTCTCGTTTAGCTTCCTCCGGTATTGCGCCCTTCCTGTCATCTTTCTCCTTTTCTTTCTTCTCCTTTGCTTCTCTTTCTCCTCGGCTTTCTCCGCTTCTGCCTCCTCTTCCTCATTCGCCTTCGGCTTTGCCGCTGCCGTGTCTTCCTTGGCCTGCTTGAGCGCCTCAATGAGGCCTAATAAACAATAATCAGGGTCCCTCTTCTTCTTTTTCGTCGACATTGGCATCAGGCTCTCTGCCACATCGGTGGGCGACATGTCGGTCTCCTCGAGCAGCCGTCGAATCTCCCCAAACAGCCCTGCTCCATGATGTCCAGGTAGTACTTGGCGAGCACCTTGAAGCCCTCGAAGAGGCAATAGGACATCTCGATGTGCTTGTCCATTCTGCCCTTCCGGACCGGTGCTGGGTCCGGTTTCTCCTTGTGGTTCGTCATGAAGATGATGATTCTCTCATGGCCGCATGCTGACCATAGCCCGTTGATGAAGTTAAGCAGGCCTGAGAGCATCAGCTTGCTTTCATTGTCCTTCAGTTGGTCTTGTTAGCATTTTGTATTGTTGCACGCTTTATATGTAGCAGCATTACAAGTGAGATCACTGCATTTTTCTTTTGCAAGGGAGCACTAGTGAACAAGCTCACTCTTTTTCCTTGGCTTCCTGGCTTGAGATCACTTCACTTGTTGATATCTCCATTGGTTCCTCCGATGCTTTGTCCTTCCCTTTGTCTTCCTTCACCTCTACCTCCTCTTTATCCTTGGCTTTCATTGCTGCAGCCTCCTTGGCCTCCTCTACCTCCTTCACCTTGGCCGCCGCCGCGTCCTCTATGGCCTGCTTGAGCACCTTGACGAGGCATGTCAAGCACTCGTCGGGCTCCCTCTTTTTCTTCCTCGACATAGTCATCAGGTTCTCTGCAATGTCGGCGGGCGACATGTCCGAGCAGCTGCTAAATTTCCCCAAAGAACTTGTGCTCGATGACATCAAGGTAGTTTTTGGCGAGCACCTTGAAGCCCTTGAAGCGGCACTTGGACATCTCGATGTGCTTGTCCATCCTACCCTCCGGATCAACGCCGGGTCCAACTTCTCCTTGTGGTTGGTGGTGAAGATGATGATCCGCTCACCTCCATGAGCAGACCACAGCCCGCCGATGAAGTTATAAGCAGGTCTGAGAGCGCCACCTTGGTGACCTCGCCCTTTCTCCTGCTCTATCGGTAGCTTGGGCTTGTCATCATTGTCGGAGTCCTTGTCGCGTCGCGCCTTCTTGTCCTTGTGGCCTTTTCCCGTGAGGTTGACAGAGCAGTCAATGTCCTCTATGACGATGATGGACTTGCCCATGGTCTCGATGAAGAACTTCCGCAACTAGGTGTTGTTCTTGACCGTCGTGAGCTCGAGGTCGTAAACGTCGAGTCAAGGAAGTTGGCCATGGCGGTGACCATGGTGGACTTGCCGGTGCCAGGCGGTCCGTAAAGAGGTGCCCACGCTTCCATGCCTTGCTGACCTTTGCGTAGTATTCCTTGCTCTCCTGGAATGCCATGAGGTCGTCGATGACGGCCTCCTTCTCATCAGGGTGCATGGAGAGCGTGTCAAAGGTGGCGGGGTGCTTGAAGGGGACGTGGCTCCAGACGCTTTTGCCCCGGTAGGGGTTCCAACTGCCATTGGCATTGTTGGTGAAGAGGCGGCGTTGGCGGTTCTTGACGGTGACAACACGGCCCTCGCCGTGGATGAAAGGAAGGTAGGAGTTCCAGAGAAGTCATCAATGACCTCCTCACGGTGGTCCCGGAGAAGTTGTCAATGACCTCCTCACGGTGGTCCCGGAGAAGTTGTCAATGACCTCCTCCTGGTTGTCAACGGATACTCTAAGGTTCTTGCTGTCCTTGCCGAGCTCGGCTTGAGCTTGCGCACGGGCGCAGGCATCACTGAGGTAGGCTTCGTCAGCGGGGAAGAAGTCACTGCGCTGGAAGCGCTCGACACCATACTAGGGCTAGGAGATGGCGATATGGAGGTAGGGGTTGAAGCATGCGCGAGCTTGTCGGCCCATGTGGTGAGGTAGAGGCGGAAGGTGGGAGGGGGGGGACGCAGTTCTGCACCAAGGAACAGAGGAAGATGATGGTCGCCACCACCGATCCGAGCCCCGCCCACCTCTCCACGATCGCCATCATCGCAGACCTGGAGCTCCTCTTGGTATCGTGGTCTTGATAAAAATCCGTAGTGACCTAGAGACTTATTTTGTCCACAGGTTCAAACAGTCCAATCCAGTATTTTATAAAACCCAAATCACACCAAATTGCTTTAGATTCTCAGCCCATTTAAACCAACCAGACACAATGTATCAGGAAAACCAAACTGAAACTAAGGTTCAAGTCCAAACTATTCCCAGGCTTACCTGGACTGGACCGTATATGCGTGTGCGCGTGTTATGATATAATGCCAATGATTCCTGTGGTGCTGTGCTTAGGTTGAATCTAACTAGCTGCAAGCCGTCGTTGTTGACGCCGGGCAGGTGGGGAGGAGCTGTGAGGAGAACCGGTTGAGCAGGTTAGCTGTTTTTGTTTTTGAGCAGGTTAGCAGGTTTGCTGGTGGGTGGACGAGGAGGTGGCCCAGCGAGCGTTTAGCTGCTGCTGGGCCGGGAACGAGCATACCGCTCGGTTCGCCCTGTGCGTTTTAGTACCACATCGCTAGTGTTGGAGCCCATCGCGGTCTAAATAGTCTGGTAGTGACCCCGTATCGCCGATGACGCAAAGCATATACACCGGCTTGCCGGTCAGGGTCTGTCGAGGCAAAAGCAGTCATCACATACTTCTGGCTGGCCAGGCCGTGGGCCTGTCACCTGAAGTTGCTGTTAAGTCGTGCATGAAAGGGCCAGAAGTATGGATTGGCGTCAGTCTTTTTCATGAGCTTTCACTTTTCTTTTTTCAATGTACCAAGACCTATTATAAAATGGTCGATGCTAGGCGCCGGTCAAGTCGCCCAAACATTTTTGCCGGGTTGAAGCAAAAAAATTCGTCAGTTCCAGCAAAAAAATAAGCCAATACCAGCAAAATTGCCTCGTCGTCGCCGCCCACAACAAAAAGACTAGTCGGTTCCAGCTAATGGAAAAGCCGGTTCTAGCTCAAAACCATGCCGGCTGTAGCATGTCGACTCCACACCACCAGAAACGCACCTCGCTCCAGCACAGGCTGCTGCCGGTTGCAGCTCCTATGACCGCCATCTGCAGCAACGACGGCTATCGGGTTGCAGCACTGCGTCGGGGCGAGCTTGTAAGTTGTGGCCTCGAGCTCGCCAGTGTTTGTTGTGCTCACGACAAGGCCGGGAGTACACAGCGAAGCGCGGGCTGGTCGCAGCAAATCCGCGCGGGGCGGCTTAGTGGGTGCGACGTTGGAGAGCAGGAGGTGGGCGGCCCCCACGCTGGGAGAAGGAGGTGGGCGGCCGCCCACGCTGGGGAGAAGGAGGTGGGCGGTCGTCGGCAGGGAAGATCAAGATGCGGGTGAGGGAGATGATGCGGATCGGCTGAGGAGATAAGGTAGTAGTTGTGAGATGCACGATTAGTTTGGATTGAGCGACACACAAGCGGCCGGGCGCAAACTTGGGCGGTCCTACAAATGTTTCCTGATAAAATTTGACGGAAGTAGAAAGTATCACAAACGTAATAAATATTAAATCAAGGTTTTTGGACCATCAAATGACCAACCGTCGTCAGAACAACCCACTGAAACGCCAACTTCCCCTCTCTTATGTAAGCATTTGCTTCTCTTTCAAATGGTTGAACTTCAAGTTCCTAATCACATTAGCTTGTGCACATTGATGATGCTTCCATATGCCAGCCTTTTCTCGCAGCTTGGTGTCTCCTCTTTCTCTGCCAGCTCTCCCTTCAAGTTGCCCACTGAATTGTCCAGCTAGCCATCTTCTTCTATTCATTGGACCTCTTAAACTGCTGGTAGTTGAACTCCATGGCCATCTGTTCCTGGGCATCCAAGAGGTAGTTGACATCGACAACTAACTTCTGATAGTTCTTCTCTAGTTTGCTTTTCTCTCGTTTCAGATTGTGAACTTGAAATGAGCTCCCCAGATCGTCCCTTATCCTATAGGTCTTGCTGTCTTAAAGGGGCCAGTGCCTTCTCCATTGAGTCTGGCCACTCTAAACCAATCCACTAAATTCCTTCCTGCAAAATTATGAAAAAAAAAACATGGCAATAAGCTAAATGACTTAGATATGTTATAGTAAACTAGAGGAGAGCAGATAAGTTATAAAAAATGACAAGGGCAGTTGTTTTGAAACTTGGTATAAAAATATGACTACTTGAGCACCATCTGACAGTTTCCATATTCACTGACAAACGAAATGATAACTATTGACCTGGGCAATTATTTGAAACATGGTTAATTAAGCACCGCCAAAAAATGAGCATTGAAATTCAGCAAAAAACAATGATCGATATACAATCAACACTAAAGAATTAACACAATACAATCTCAATGAGCAATGAACAATTAACAACGACCACTTCACAGTCAGCCACCTTATTAAAGTAATGAACTATCTAAACAACAAAACACTGAAAGTCAAACACTAAGCATGTAAACAATTAGCAAAGTATAAATTTTAATTAATTAATAACCACATGATTGCAAACATGCAACAAATGAACAGTACAATACAAATACCAACTAATTAAACTAAGACCACACTTACCAAATTTCTAAGCACACTTAACAAATATAAATGAGCTTGAATTAGCACAGCTTCTCAGCAAATGCGAGGAACCTCCTGCCTGTGAGAATCCCTTCAAATGCAATGCATCTCTCCGAGGGCTTGCCTTGGTCACACAAAACTCAGATATGGGTCACTGCCGGTGAAATTCACATCATGCATGGTAGTAGGGATCTATACAAGCAAACAACATGAAAAGATAGGAAGGAACAGTTGAGATAGAGCTCCTAGTGAAAATCCCGAAATAAGAATACCCTAGCCGTAGCAAACTAACCTTGAGGATGTCGCTGTGGGAGGAGGAAACATGCTAGATGGAACCTCCTTGGTTTTTTTCTCTTCAAGTCATTCCAAGACACTGATGCGGCATGGCATCGGCCGCGGTCGGGCGACGATGTGAAAAGAACAGAAAGAGAGTTCACGAGAGGAGAGGGCTCATCATGAGAAGGGGGGAGTGAGTAGGGTTTGACCCTATAACGATTCGCTCGGTTTTGACAAAATGTTTCGGTCGGTGGCCTTATAATGGAGCCTGCACATGAACAGTTATACTACGCCACCATTTGCAGGTCCCAATTGTCATAGTCACGCCAAAATGGTCTAACCCACCAACCAGTTTTCCCTAGGAAAAAATAGGTGCAGAATTTGAATTTTGGCACAAAAATGTAAACATGTGTTTCCTGCAAACCAAGCAGGCATTCTTTGTCGATGGTTTTTGCTATTCACTCCCCTAGTAGGGGTTCCAGCTTTCATTGGCATTGTTGGTGAAGAGGTGGAGTTGGCGGTTCTCGATGGTGACAGAGCGCCCTCGCCGAGGACAAAAGGAAAGTAGGAGTCCCAGAGTAGTCGCCAATGACCTCCACATGGTAGTCCCAGAGAAGTCGCCAATGACCTCCTCGTGGTCGCCAACATGGTCATCAACAAAGACCTGGAGGTTCTTCTGTCTTTGCCGAGGTAGCTCGGCCTTGAGCTTGTGCGTGGCGCTGGCACAGGCATCGCTGAGGTAGGCTTCACGGTGGGAAGAAGTCGCCACGCTGGAAGCGCCATCGCCGCACTCGGGATGGTGATCTGGAGGTAGGGGTTGAAGCAGGCGGCGAGCTTGGCGGTCCAGCTGGTGAGGTAGAGGCGAAAGATTGGGGGGCACGTATTTCTGCACCATGGACCAGAGGAAGAGGACGGTCACCACCGCCGATTCGAGCCACGCCCACCTCTCGACCACCGCCGCCGCCATGGCCGTTCCTGGAGCTCCTCTTGATATCATGTGTTGATGGAAAGCCGTAGTCACCTGGACTGGACATGCGTGTACGTGTTGCGTGCCAATGACTGTCATTCGTGTGGTGATTTGCTTCGGTTGAAGCTTAGCTAAGCACGTGTAGTCGTCGTCGTTGGCGCCGGAGCAAGTGAGGAGGAGCACATGTCGTCGTGCCGGAGCACGTGCAGTCGTCGTCGTCGGTGAGGTAAACCGGCGAGCATTGACGATCCAACAGTCCATGGAAATGAGATTACTTAATTGATGCAGAGTTGGCTATAGCTCAGTTTGTAGGCAACCCGATGCGTCAGGATTCCGATTGTTAGTTGCATCTTGTCATTTTATTTAGACGATTGATTGCATCTTGTCACAACAGGTAGTATACTTAATATGCATGTGTATAATACTACTATAATACAAGTGGCTTTGAAAGTGATATGCATGGTGCTCAGTCGTCGGCGAGACGAAGCATGCAATACTTTTCTTCGTGTAGCTGCTGCTGGGCCGGGAACGACCATACATCGATTCGCCGTATGTCGCCCTATATCGCCATATGTTTTTAGTACCACATCGCTAGCGTTGGAGCCTACTTCGCGGTCTAAATAGTCTGGTAGCGACGCACGTATCGCCGATGACGCGAAGCATATACACCAGCTTGCTGGTCCAGGGTCCGTCGAGGCAAATAGCAGTGTTGCTGTTAAGTCGTGCATGAGGGGGACCAGAAGTATGGATTGGCGTTAGTCTTTTTTTTTTCCTTTTCTGTACTTTCAAAATACCAAGATTTGTTATAAAAATGAGTTAATTACACAAAACCACAACTTCAGGATAACTTATAACACTTTACCACAACTTTTGAGTTTTTTAACAAAAAACCACAACTTCAGGTCAACTTATAACACTTTACCACAACTTTTGAGTTTTTGTAACACAAAACCACAACTTCTGAACTAATTCTCAACACTGAGCCCAAATCTATCAGCCAACTTCTTTTAATATACAATCTGATTGACTGGACCCACATGTTAGGAACTAAGCAGGAAAAAGGTGGCATGTGCGCATCTCCGATGTGGCCTACCATTTCCTCCTCTTGCCATCCCGTACCGGCGCTATAAACTCCACCGACGCATTGAGCAGGGAGCTGGGTGTTGTTGGGGGTGGTCAAAATTCTGCCACAGGATAATCACTCCAAGCGTCCTCAATGGCGAGGTTCCTAGTGTCGCAAAGCCGCACCCGCATGTCACTATCGTTGGCGGTGGAGTTCCAAAATGATCTCGACATCGTAATCAGTGAGGACGAGCACGTTGCAGTGGTCGTTAAGCATGAGGTGGCAGCCCTGATTGTGCACAACGTGGCGGCACGGATGTGCTGGCAGCGCCCGTCCGACTATGGCATGGTCGGGCGGGCGCGAACTAGACAGAGAGGTCCCGGGGAGGACGAGCGCGCCTCTCGGAGGTGGAGCACAAGGCAAGAGCCTTGTCTATGCACGACGTGGTATAGTGCATGTGTTAGCTGCGATTGTCCGAGACGACAACATGGTTGGGCGGAGGCGCCTGCACAAAGAAGGTGAAGATGACAGATCTTTTTCTTTTTTGGGGTAGATGGCATAGAAGTTGCAGTGAACGCGTCGTCGAGGAGACGACGATGTTGTATGCACACTGCTATTTTACACACATTCAGTCAGCGCCACATAGGAGGGAACTTGTCGCCTAGATCCTGACATGTGGGCCCAATCATTCAGATTGGCTGTTAAAAGAAGTTGACCTATAGAATTGGGCTCAATGTTGAGAATTAGGCCAACAGTTGTGGTTTTATGCTAAAAACTCAAAAGTTGTGGTAAAGTGTTATAAGTTGCCGCTGGTTGTGGTTTTGTGTTAAAAAACTCAAATGTTGTGGTAAAGTGTTATAAGATATCCTGAAGTTGTGGTTTTGTGTAATTAACTCTATAAAAATGGCCAATGTGACTTGCGTGGGCCGTTGATTTGCAGAATCTGTTATAGAAATTCCGCAGGCGTTGCCGGTTTGAAGCAAAAAGTTCCGTCGGTTCGAGAAAAAAAACCACGCCAATTCCAATTGGCTCGCCGCCGGCGGCCACAACAACAACAACAACAACAACTCGTCGGTTCCAGCAAAAGGAAAAGCCGATTGTAGCTCAAAATCGTGCCTGTTGTAGCATGTCGACTCTACGCCACCAGAAACGACCTCGCTCTAGCGTCAGCTGTTGCTAGTTGCAGCTCCCGTGACCGCCATCTCCAGCAATGACAGCTGCCGGGGTTGCAGCACACAGCACCGCGTCGGGGGCGTAGCTCGTAACTTGTGGCCTCGAGCTCATTGGTGTTTATTGTGCTCGCGACAAGGCCGGGGGAGCACGCTACGAGCGTGGGGCTGGTCGCAGCAAATCCAGTGCGTGGCGGCGGCTCCATGGGTGCGACTCAGGGGAGTAGGAGGTGAGGCCATCGACACGGGGGAGGAGGAGGTTGGCTGCCGTCTACGCGGGGGAGCAGGTGGGCGGTCGTCGGCGCGGGGAAGAGGGAGATGCGGGTGAGAGAGATGGCACTGATCGGCTGAGGAGATAAGGTAGTAGTCTTGAGACGCACGATTAGTTCGGATCAAATGTAAGTTGGGCTGGTCGGCCATATTTAAATGTTTTCCTATAAAAAAATCATAGAAAATACAAAGTATCTCAAACGTAATAAGTATTACATCAAGGTCTTTGGACCACCGAATGACCAAACGCGCCAAACGACCCACAGAGATGCCAAGTTCCCTCTCTCATGTAAACCTTTCTTTCTTTTACAAATGATTGAACTTCAAGTTCCTAATGACATTAGCTTGAGCACATTGATGATGATTCTATATGCCAGCCTTATTGACGTGCGGTACGTGTTGCGTATATAATGCTAATGGTTGGTGTGGTGATTTTGCTGATGTTGAAGCTTAGCTAAGCACGTGTTATCGTTGTCGTTGGCGCCATAGGAGGAGAGGAGAAGCTGTACTTTCGATGTAATTTTATTACGCTTGGGATGTTTTGTACTTCGATGAATCTTTATACTAGATCTGATATTTTCGTTAAAAAAGCTCACACCAATACATCAACAATTTTATATCTGGTAACTCTAATTGATGGGCTAATTATATATCAGGCTTGCCGATAGGGCTGAACTTATCAGTTAATCATATTTCACAACCTCAGATAATCCGTAAAAGTACATGATAATCCACATCCGATGGATATTATTGATACCATATCCGCTGGATATCCAGTTGACCAAAATCAGATTCGTATCCGCATCCGACGGATTCGCAAGTGCGACACTACTAGGGAAAACCTTATACAAAGAAATGTAGCAACAACGCTGGTCAAAAACTGCGCTTAGTGCTATATAGCAGTAGCGAGCAAATAAAACCGCGCTATAGACATTAAACTTAGCAGTAGCGCTTGTGGTAAAGAAAGCGCTACTACTAATATTCCCATTGGCAGAATGCTAGAACGCATAGCAGTAGCGATCTTCTAATAAACGCGCTACTGCTAGAGCACGCTTAGCAGCTTCTGGGAAGAGCGCTACTACTAACGAAAATAAAATAAGATGAAAACAAATAGAAATTTAAATGAAAATGAAAGAAATAGAAAAGGAGAAAGGGGAAAATAAAATGTAAAGCAAAATAAACGAAAAAGCGAAAAATCGGAGGAAGGCATAGCAGCAGCGTTTGTTTGTAAGAGGCGCTATAGCTAAGGTAGCTGCAGCGCATGTCCTAGACCCCCGCTATAGAAACAGAATAGGAAATTAAAAAAGGAAGAAATTTACATAGCTATAGTAGCAGCGCTTTTGATGAAAGCGCTTATAGTTATCTTAGCTATAGCGCTGCTTTGCGAAACGCGCACCGCTAAGTTTGACTTAGCCAAAAATCGCTTCGCCACCACTTCCCCAAATCGTCCCTCAAACCCACCTCAGGCGCGCGCCATCTCCCGATTTCGCCCACTTGCACGCCGCCCGACGCCACTCAGAGCCACATATTGCCGACGACACCGAGCCGCCTCAACGCCACGGAGCCACGCAGCTCGCTAACGCCACCGAGCTGCTGCCGACGCCACCTTCCTCGCCACCGGAGACGCCTGCCTCCTCGCCACCGGAGACGCCTGCCTCGCCACCACCGCCTCCGCCGCCACCACTGGAGCCATATCATCTGAAGCCCCACCCTCCTCTCTCTCTCATGCATAGGTTAGCCAGTTTAATTAGGTTAATTATCTAGGTTAGGGCAAAAATTTAGTTAGGGCATTGACAGAGAAGTAGTTAGGTTAACTAGTTTAATTAGGTTAATTATCTAGGTTAGTGCAAAAACTTAGTTAGGGCTTTGACAGAGAACTAGTCAGGTTAACTAGTTTAATTAGGTTAATTATCCATGTTAATTAGTGCAAAAATTTATTTTAGGCTTTGACAGAGAACTAGCTATGCTAACTAGTTTAATTAGGTTAATTACCTAGGTAAATTAGATTAACTAACTAGGTTAAATAGGTAGGTTAATTAGGTTCGTTGGATTAACAAGCTAGGTTAAGTAGATTGGCAAAGGTTTTTGATTTTGAAAAGACCACTATTTTTCTAGGAAAAGAATTTAGGCAAATTTTATTTTTCATTGAAGTGGTCATGTTATATCTTTTCATTGAAGTTGTTCGATTGTGCCCAAGTGGCTTTGTTGTTTCTAGGAATGATGCAGTGGTTTATAGTTTTTGTCGAATGTTGATTCATTTCTGTTCGGCAAATTTCAGGTTCTCGATTTGTCCACTTTTTAGCAAAGGTCACGCCAAAATTTCCCGTGAATTTCGGCATGACTTGTGCTACAAACTAGGACATATCGAGTGCCCGGGCTTTGCCGCACCAGAAAGGAGTCAACATTCCTGCAAAACAATAGTCCTTTTTTATGTCGTTATTCATTTTATTAGGTCTAGAATTAATTGACTAGATTTAATCATAGGAAACATGGCTAGCAACGATGAAGGGCAGGGTTCTGGTGATTCCGACGACGTCTACCGGGCGGCAGACGAATTTTTTAGCTTTACCGACGATCAACAGATGTTGTTGCTGGGCCCACCAGTGGCATCGGGGGCTGAGACCGACACGCAGACCGGTGCTGAGACTGACACCGGCGCTGAGATTCAGACCGGCATCGAGACCGGCGGCGCTGAGACCGGTGCTGCCTCGGGGAGCGGAGCCGGTGTAGAACCGAAAGCAAAGAGGCAACGGGTTTCTAACAAACTCAGGACTACTAGACTGGTGGTCACGGAGGTGGACGACAGCAATTTTGAGCCAAAGGCGCCGAGGAAGATGCCAAGGCTACGGCAATCAAATAGGCTGCATCATACGGACAACCGCCACCATCAACGATGAGAATCTAAAGAAGATAGAAAATATGAGGAGCTCCCTCCTAAAGAAGTTTCACCAGATATTATTGTTCCCGGGCCGGAATGAGAAGGATTATGAAGATCCAGACAATGACCCGGCAATGAAGAAGATAAACAAACACGCCATGACCAAGTTTAGCAACGCGTTGGCCGCCTTGAAAAATCGAGTGAAAGCAAAGATCAATGACAGGGAACCCTACTCCGAGATTGTAAAGGAAAGTCCGACAATCACGGAAGAGCAGTTTCAAATATTCAAGGAGGCGCGCGAGGCCAAAGCTGCCAAAGAAAAGTCTAAGTACATGAAGGGGCTTCAAAAGAGGAACATTGGGACCCACCACCTCGGAAGCCGTGGTTACGGCGGAAAGAGGTCCAAATGGGCCAAGGAGGACGCTGAAGCCATGAAGTCTGGGCATGCCTGCCCTTGGTGGATTTCACCGCCCGCAGGAGCGTGACGCCCCGAGGGCCCACCACCGTTGGGACCCACTGAAGAAGGTTTATGAGACAACACCGGTCATTACGGAGTTCATGAGACTGCTAGTAATATTAGTTTTCGATCAATTCGACCGCACACGTTAGTCATATTTGTAAACGATCCTTGTGCCTTTTGCAGAGAGAAAACACCGATTGCGGCGAAAGCGACTCGCCGTCGAGGCATTGGCGAGGCCTGTGGGACACTCCATTCAACCGGGCGTTGAATATATTGAAACGACAACCGTGGATACTCACCGTCAGATGGACGCGGCACGGCGTCGGAGACGGCGCCACGTGGAAGAAGTACTACCGTGAGACCAATGGCGAAGGAGAAAAAGGAATGACGGAGGTTAATCAAGAAAGCATCGACAAGAAGGTTGAGATTGCGGTTGAGAAGAAATCATCTCGCATAACAAGAACAGCGGTAGCTGCCGCAAACAAAGCGATTGCAGATATATCTACTTCCTTGGTGACGGGCGCTCACACTTGGACAAGGGAAAATCCAAAAAATGCAGAGGACTTTCCTCATCGACTTCTTGGCAGCACATGCTCCCCGACCGGCTCTCCGCGACCTGCTCCCCGCACCAGCTCCCGCACTGCTCCCGCACCTGCTCAAGATCGCTCCGTGACCGGACGTGCTCGGTGGTGCCTCCTCTTGGCTGAGCTCGACGCCTCACGGTATCTCGCCACACCGCCCCTTCAATATAAATGTATAATCTCCTGCTGCTGCCTTCGGATGTCTCACGCCGCAGACTTTTCTTTGCAGGTCGATTTAAACCCGTGCACCATATTGTACACCATCGGCGAATGTAAGGTGGACGGGGGAAGGGATGATAATGGAGCCGAAGGAACCATTGTTCCACAGCCGCCGATCCCCGAACGTCTTCAAGGTTTCCGTGGCTGCTGTCAAACCGGCCACGAGAATTTGCTTCCTCTAATACTAGTGGAGGATGACGATGAGACCCAGCGCGCTTGGTGATTGTTGCAATGGGTGGGTCCTGTTGTGGCCAAAGAGTATGCTTCGCCTGCGAGGCGGCCGAGCACACCCACGAGCACGCAGCCTCAGAAGGTATGAACATCAACACCCCACCTACCCAATTAGCGCGGGGTGTCGGGTTGGGTGATAGCGGACGGGGTAAGCAGGTGGCTCCATTAGAGGTTGATGACGTCGCCATGGATGAGGATGAGGATGACGATGGCGCTAAACATTATGTCTACACTGGCGCCTCCTCAGGGTTTGAGCATCATGAGTCGGTGCCTGAATTACCGTCTCAACATGTTATTGACGACCATCCGGTGGTAAAGAAGCCTAGGAAGAGAGCGAGGAAAGGCAAAAAAGCTGATTCTATGATCCAGCCGCCTCAGCAGCCTCGGCTTCAGGACGTGTAGATATCCCCGATGCGGATAAATGGCATATCCTCAAATGACCAATCCTACCAAACAGCGCCACGGGCCAGATTCGCGATCTAAGGAGACTTCATGACGATGTGCTGCGGTAGAGAAAGGCCTCATCGCCGAAGATCCAGATACCCACTCTACGTGGTTAACGCTCCGCAGCAAATGTCGTGACGCCGAGGGCTTCCCGCGGATAAGTTCTTCCTCCGATTCGATTACATATTCGACATGTTTCACGTGAAGAAGCTGGATTTTACTTTTGTCCGCCTTTATGCCTTGCACATGAGCTACATCATTAGGGTTGAGCAGATATGTTTTATCTGTGTCGCTGACCCGTACTACATGCACGAGGGCTTCTTGGGAGTCTGTGCACAGCATCGTGAATACGCGAGGGATTACATCGCGAGTTTCATGCTCGCCAATAAGGACAAGGAGGCGATTCTCGTGCCTTATCATCCCGTGTAAGTCATCCGTGCTGCTATCCTTCCTTCGATTTCAATAATTCATTTGCACGGTGGAGGCTAATTAATTTGAGGTGTACTTATTTGGCGCAAGGGCGCGCCACCGTCCTCATCATCCTCTACCTCCCGATTCTCCCACGCTCTTACTTGGACTCACCAAAGAACATTCACAAAAGGATTACACCCACATCAAAGATGTTCTCGATATGCTATGTTTTACTACCAAGCAAGGTGGAGAGGTTAGGGACAAGAAGAGAAGGGCGGAAGGGCCGCCTTCAGCCATAAGACCGACTTCGCTGCATCCAGAACCAAACGATTCTCTTAATGATGGATTCTATGTCCTACACCACATGCTGGAGTACCGACGGGATCACCAGAACCTTCACATGGCACCTAGATCTAGTGATGCCCATATTCTGCAATGGGCAAAGGACATAGGAGATCTCGAGGATCATCGACTTCGAGCTGAGTTCTATAACATCCAGCGAACTTGCCCAAATCATCATGAATGAGGTCGCCGGAAAAACAGGGATGTTCCATGATTCCCCTTGCTGGCTTTTTCTTACTCTGCTAGCAGTATACAGTCTCTGCTCTGCATCAGTCAGTACCTAAATGATCTGACCTATAGCGATTCATGCTACAATACACCAATGTGAAATCAAACTGCTTCAAAGTTGGAACCAAAAATCATAAGAATCATGTGTTTTGTTGTTCTGGTGGCATAGCACAGTATGCAGATGATGTATATGCTGAAAGTAGCAGAATACAAACAGTTCTGGAAAAGTACACTGATGTGATTTATTAGACTTATAATAGTAATTCATACATACAGTATAACCATGTTAGGAACTCTTGCTCCCTGGGTGGCAGCATCACTGGTTCTAGAAGAAGAGTACAATTGTGAAGGCGCAGTCACTGTTTCATTTATAATTTGCTCTGCCCAAAGACACCAGAGGCGCAATAATTCAGCCTTCTTTGCTGTTCTCATCCTTTCAGCACCATGTTTGTTTCCTGAACTCCTGTATCTACCACACTGCGTGGGCGGAGCTATCATTTGCGTTAATTGCACGAACTTTTAGTGTTATTGTCTTGAGTTTTCAGCTAACTGTATTCGCAACTCTGACGATGCAAACATGTGTGGATCCAACATTGCACACACTTTGCTCAATAATCCTAACCTGCACTCTGTTTCTCGACAACGTAGCAAACTAGCAATCATAAGGCACATTTATTAGGCAGTGTATCATGTTTTTTCTTGTTACAATAGTACAAATATGAAATATGTCCTACTCTTTATATGGCATTAAACCGTCTATGCATTTTTCCTAACAGGGTTTTCTGTGCTTGAGTGAGCAATACTGGTTCAGGTGCAGCACACCCTCCATATTCATCCTGGCAGCTTCATACTTATGTTAACGATATTACCCACATCCATCGCATTGCTGCTCATGTACTTTGTTGACGTCCACAACCTCATCGGCGTACAACAAGAAGTTCCTTGATGCTTTCTTTCTGCGGCGTTACTGTCGCTGGGTACCTGATGGTTGTCATAATCTGCGACCAAGTATTCGTGATAGGTTCAGCTGGGCAGAGTGTTTGCTTCATGATACTCCTGCTGTTGATCATGTCTCCAGCAGCTATTGTTGTAGTAGTAACTCTTAAGGGCTCAGAAGACGGAGTCAAAACAACAAGAAGAGCCAGCTCTAGCACTGCGTTTATGGATCTGGTCAGGATATGTTGTCGCACAAAGAAAACCTGAATGTGATGCAGGCCATTTGGCTGCTCTTTCATGCGATGGCCTGCGGATGGGATCGGGCTAGCCAAGGTGAACAACCTCAGCCATATCAGGGCTCCCTCTGGCTACACGATTAGGAGACCAGCACCTGGTGTCGCTTGCAGCATCTGGAACTTCTCGGGGAGGTTCGGCGCAGGCTACGTCTCCGATCACTTCCTCCAGTTGCGAGGAGTGGGCAGGCCTTTCTTCATAGGAGCGACGCTTCTAATCATGGATGTAGGCGACACCATCATCTCCCCCGGTTTCCATGCGTCGGTCTACATGGGCTCTGGTTTCCAGAGGCGCTTCTATGACAAGGAGTTGCCACAAGGTGTGTATGACATGACACTCAGTTTTTGTTCTGTTCTTACAACAATAACATTTGCTATTATAACATAATGTACTAGTATATAGCAACACTATAATGGCTACTTCCTATCTGAATTAATAGTTGAGAAGAGAAACCAATATTATTTTATTCAGTTCAGTGATACATACTCCTCCGTCCTGAAATACTTGTCTGAGGAATGGGTGAATCTAGATGTATTTTAGTTCTAGATACATCCATTTGTATCCATTTTTTCGAAAGTATTTTCGGACGGAGGGTTTTATTTAAACAAACACTGCATCTGTGTTTGTAAGAGAACACTAACATGCTCCTCTACTCCTGTCACTTCACTCGTCACCTTATTTGATGTCTCGCTTAGCTTCCTCCGTATTGCGCTCTTCCTGTCATCTTTCTCCTTTTCTTTCTTCTCCTTTGCTTCTTTCTCCTCGGCTTTCTCCGCTTCTCTCCTCTTCCTCATTCGCCTTCGCTTTGCCGCTGCCGTCTTCCTTGGCCTGCTTGAGCGCCTCAATGAGGCCTAATAAACAATAATCAGGGTCCCTCTTCTTCTTTTTCACGACATTGGCATCAGGCTCTCTGCCACATCGGTGGGCTTACATGTCGGTCTCCTCGAGCAGCCGTTTAATCTCCCCAAACAGCCCTGCTCCATGATGTCCAGGTAGTACTTGGCAGCACCTTGAAGCCCTCAAGAGGCAATAGGACATCTCGATGTGCTTGTCCATTCTGCCCTTCCCGACCGGTGCTGGGTCCGGTTTCTCCTTGTGGTTCGTCATGAAGATGATGATTCTCTCATGGCCGCATGCTGACCATAGCCCGTTGATGAAGTTAAGCAGGCCTGAGAGCATCAGCTTGCTTTCATTGTCCTTCAGTTGGTCTTGTTAGCATTTTGTATTGTTGC
The DNA here is from genome assembly GCA_021437245.1 of Aegilops speltoides. NCBI lineage: Eukaryota > Viridiplantae > Streptophyta > Magnoliopsida > Poales > Poaceae > Aegilops > Aegilops speltoides. The sequence goes on from CM038147.1 coordinate 565,104,365, forward strand.
ACGCTTTATATGTAGCAGCATTACAAGTGAGATCACTGCATTTTTTTTTTGCAAGGGAGCACTAGTGAACAAGCTCACTCTTTTTCCTTGGCTTCCTGGCTTGAGATCACTTCACTTGTTGATATCTCCATTGGTTCCTCCGATGCTTTGTCCTTCCCTTTGTCTTCCTTCACCTCTACCTCCTCTTTATCCTTGGCTTTCATTGCTGCAGCCTCCTTGGCCTCTACCTCCTTCACCTTGCCGCTGGCCCTCTATGGCCTGCTTGAGCACCTTGACGAGGCATGTCAAGCACTCGTCGGGCTCCTCTTTTCTTCCTCGACATAGTCATCAGGTTCTCTCAATGTCGGCGGGCTACATGTCCGAGCAGCTGCTAAATTTCCCAAAGAACTTGTGCTCGATGACATCAAGGTAGTTTTTACAGCACCTTGAAGCCCTTGAAGCGCACTTGGACATCTCGATGTGCTTGTCCATCCTACCCTCCGGATCAACGCCTGGTCCAACTTCTCCTTGTGGTTGGTGGTGAAGATGATGATCCGCCACCTCCGGAAAGCAGACCACAGCCCGCCGATGAAGTTATAAGCAGTCCGAGAGGCCACCTTGGTGACCTCGCCCTTTCTCGCTCTATCGGTAGCTTGGGCTTGTCATCATTGTCGGAGTCCTTGTCGCAGGCGCCTTCTTGTCCTTGTGGCCTTTTCCGTGAGGTTGACAGAGCAGTCAATGTCCTCTATGACGATGATGGACTTGCCCATGGTCTCGGCGAAGAACTTCCGAACTAGGTGTTGTTCTTGACCGTCGTGGAGCTCGAGGTCGTAAACGCCGAGTCAAGGAAGTTGGCCATGGCGGTGACCATGGTGGACTTGCCGGGCCAGCGGTCCGTAAAGAGGTGCCCACGCCCATGCCTTGCTGACTTTTGAGTATTCCTTGCTCTCCGAATGCCATGAGGTCGCCGATGACGGCCTCCTTCTCATCAGGGTGCATGGAGAGCGTGTCAAAGGTATGGGTGCTTGAAGGGACGTGGCTCCTGACGCTTTTGCCCCGTAGGGGTTCCAACTGCCATTGGCATTGTTGGTGAAGAGGCGTTGGCGGTTCTGACGGTGACAACACGGCCTCGCCAGGATGAAAGGAAGGTAGGAGTTCCAGAGAAGTCATCAATGACCTCCTCACGGTGGTCCCGGAGAAGTTGTCAATGACTCCTCACGGTGGTCCCGGAGAAGGTCAATGACCTCCTCCGTTGTCAACGGATACTCTAAGGTTCTTGCTGTCCTTGCCGAAGCTCGGCTTGAGCTTGCGCACGGGCGCAGGCATCGAGGTAGGCTTCACTGGGAAGAAGTCACCGCTACCTGGAAGCGCCGACACCATACTAGGGCTAGGAGATGGCGATATGGAGGTAGGGGAAGCACAAGCAGCTTGTCGGCCCATGTGGTGAGGTAGAGGCGGAAGGTGGAGGGGGGGACGCAGTTCGCACCAAGGAACAGAGGAAGATGATGGTCGCCACCACCGATCCGAGCCCCGCCCACCTCTCCACGATCGCCATCATCGCAGCACTGGAGCTCCTCTTATCGTGGTCTTGATAAAATCCAGAGTGACCTAGAGACTTATTTTGTCCACAGGTTCAAACAGTCCAATCCAGTATTTTATAAAACCCAAATCACACCAAATTGCTTTAGATTCTCAGCCCATTTAAACCAACCAGACACAATGTATCAGGAAAACCAAACTGAAACTAAGGTTCAAGTCCAAACTATTCCCAGGCTTACCTGGACTGGACCGTATGCGCGTAATGTTGCGAGTATAATGCCAATGATTCCTGTGGTGCTGTGCTTAGGTTGAATCTAACTACAAGCTGCCGCCGTTGTTGACGCCGGGCAGGTGGGGAGGAGCTGTGAGGAGAACCGGTTGAGCAGGTTAGCTGTTTTTGTTTTTTGAGCAGGTTAGCAGGTTTGCTGGTGGGTGGACGAGGAGGTGGCCCAGCGAGCGTTTAGCTGCTGGGCCGGGAACGAGCATACCGCTCGGTTCGCCCTGTGCGTTTTAGTACCACATCGCTAGTGTTGGAGCCCATCGCGGTCTAAATAGTCTGGTAGTGACCCCGTATCGCCGATGACGCAAAGCATATACACCGGCTTGCCGGTCAGGGTCTGTCGAGGCAAAAGCAGTCATCACACTTCTGGCTGCCAGGCCGTGGGCCTGTCACCTGAAGTTGCTGTTAAGTCGTGCATGAAAGGGCCAGAAGTATGGATTGGCGTCAGTCTTTTTTCATGAGCTTTCACTTTTCTTTTTTTCAATGTACCAAGACCTATTATAAAATGGTCGATGCTAGGCGCCGGTCAAGTCGCCCAAACATTTTTTGCCGGGTTGAAGCAAAAAATTCGTCAGTTCCAGCAAAAAATAAGCCAATACCAGCAAAATTGCCTCGCTGTCCGCCCACAACAAAAAGACTAGTCGGTTCCAGCTAATGGAAAAGCCGGTTCTAGCTCAAAACCATGCCGGCTGTAGCATGTCGACTCCACACCACCAGAAACGCACCTCGCTCCAGCACAGGCTGCTGCCGGTTGCAGCTCCTATGACCGCCATCTGCAGCAACGACGGCTATCGGGTTGCAGCACTGCGCCGGGGCGAGCTTTAAGTTGTGGCCTCGAGCTCACAGTGTTTGTTGTGCTCACGACAAGGCCGGGAGTACACAGCGAGCGCGGGCTGGTCGCAGCAACCGCGCGCTGGGCGGCTTAGTGGGTGCGACGTTGGAGAGCAGGAGGGCGGCCGCCCACGCTGGGAGAAGGAGGGCGGCCGCCCACGCGGGAGAAGGAGGTGGGCGGTCGGCGCAGGGAAGATCAAGATGCGGGTGAGGGAGATGATGCGGATCGGCTGAGGAGATAAGGTAGTAGTTGTGAGATGCACGATTAGTTTGGATTGAGCGACACACAAGCGGTCAAGCAAACTTGGGCCGGTCCTACAAATGTTTCCTGATAAAAATTTGACGGAAGTAGAAAGTATCACAAACGTAATAAATATTAAATCAAGGTTTTTGACCATCAAATGACCAACCGTCGTCAGAACAACCCACTGAAACGCCAACTTCCCTCTCTTATGTAAGCATTTGCTTTCTTTCAAATGGTTGAACTTCAAGTTCCTAATCACATTAGCTTGTGCACATTGATGATGCTTCCATATGCCAGCCTTTTCTCGCAGCTTGGTGTCTCTCTCTCTGCCAGCTCTCCTTCAAGTTGCCCACTGAATTGTCCAGCTAGCCATCTTCTTCTATTCATTGGACCTCTTAAACTGCTGGTAGTTGAACTCCATGGCCATCTGTTCCTGGGCATCCAAGAGGTAGTTGACATCGACAACTAACTTCTGATAGTTCTTCTCTAGTTTGCTTTTCTCTCGTTTCAGATTGTGAACTTGAAATGAGCTCCCCAGATCGTCCCTTATCCTATAGGTCTTGCTGTCTTAAAGGGCCAGTGCCTTCTCCATTGAGTCTGGCCACTCTAAACCAATCCACTAAATTCCTTCCTGCAAAATTATGAAAAAAACATGGCAATAAGCTAAATGACTTAGATATGTTATAGTAAACTAGAGGAGAGCAGATAAGTTATAAAAAATGACAAGGGCAGTTGTTTTGAAACTTGGTATAAAAATATGACTACTTGAGCACCATCTGACAGTTTCCATATTCACTGACAAACGAAATGATAACTATTGACCTGGGCAATTATTTGAAACATGGTTAATTAAGCACCGCCAAAAAATGAGCATTGAAATTCAGCAAAAAACAATGATCGATATACAATCAACACTAAAGAATTAACACAATACAATCTCAATGAGCAATGAACAATTAACAACGACCACTTCACAGTCAGCCACCTTATTAAAGTAATGAACTATCTAAACAACAAAACACTGAAAGTCAAACACTAAGCATGTAAACAATTAGCAAAGTATAAATTTTAATTAATTAATAACCACATGATTGCAAACATGCAACAAATGAACAGTACAATACAAATACCAACTAATTAAACTAAGACCACACTTACCAAATTTCTAAGCACACTTAACAAATATAAATGAGCTTGAATTAGCACAGCTTCAGCAAATGCGAGGAACCTCCTGCCTGTGAGAATCCTTCAAATGCAATGCATCTCTCCGAGGGCTTGCCTTGGTCACACAAAACTCAGATATGGGTCACTGCCGGTGAAATTCACATCATGCATGGTAGTAGGGATCTATACAAGCAAACAACATGAAAAGATAGGAAGGAACAGTTGAGATAGAGCTCCTAGTGAAAATCCCGAAATAAGAATACCCTAGCCGTAGCAAACTAACCTTGAGGATGTCGCTGTGGAGGAGGAAACATGCTAGATGGAACCCTCCTTGGTTTTTTTCTCTTCAAGTCATTCCAAGACACTGATGCGGCATGGCATCGGCCGCGGTCGGGCGATTTATGTGAAAAGAACAGAAAGAGAGTTCACGAGGAGAGGGCTCGCATGAGAAGGGGGGAGTGAGTAGGGTTTGACCTATAACGATTCTGCTCGGTTTTGACAAAATGTTTCGGTCGGTGGCCTTATAATGGAGCCTGCACATGAACAGTTATACTACGTCACCATTTGCAGGTCCCAATTGTCATAGTCACGCTCAAATGGTCTAACCCACCAACCAGTTTTCCCTAGGAAAAAATAGGTGCAGAATTTGAATTTTGGCACAAAATGTAAACATGTGTTTCCTGCAAACCAAGCAGGCATTCTTTGTCGATGGTTTTGCTATTCACTCCCCTAGTAGGGGTTCCAGCTTATTGGCATTGTTGGTGAAGAGGTGGAGTTGGCGGTTCTCGATGGTGACAGAGCGGCCTCGCCGAGGACAAAAGGAAAGTAGGAGTCCCAGAGTAGTCGCCAATGACCTCCACATGGTAGTCCCAGAGAAGTCGTCAATGACCTCCTCGTGGTCGCAACATGGTCATCAACAAAGACCTGAGGTTCTTCTGTCTTTGCCGAGGTAGCGGCCTTGAGCTTGTGCGTGGCGCTGGCACAGGCATCGCTGAGGTAGGCTTCACGGGGAAGAAGTCGCCACGCTGGAAGCGCCATCGCCAGACTCGGGATGGTGATCTGGAGGTAGGGTTGAAGCAGGCGGCGAGCTTGGCGTCCAGCTGGTGAGGTAGAGGCGAAAGATTGGGGGCACGATTTCTGCACCATGGACCAGAGGAAGAGGACGGTCACCACCGCCGATTCGAGCCACGCCCACCTCGACCACCGCCGCCGCCATGGCCGTTCCTGGAGCTCCTCTTGATATCATGTGTTGATGGAAAGCCGTAGTCACCTGGACTGGACATGCGTGTACGTGTTGCGTGCCAATGACTGTCATTCGTGTGGTGATTTGCTTCGGTTGAAGCTTAGCTAAGCACGTGTAGTCGTCGTCGTTGGCGCCGGAGCAAGTGAGGAGGAGCACATGTCGTCGTGCCGAGCACGTGCAGTCGTCGTCGGTGAGGTAAACCGCGAGCATTGACGATCCAACAGTCCATGGAAATGAGATTACTTAATTGATGCAGAGTTGGCTATAGCTCAGTTTGTAGGCAACCCGATGCGTCAGGATTCCGATTGTTAGTTGCATCTTGTCATTTTATTTAGACGATTGATTGCATCTTGTCACAACAGGTAGTATACTTAATATGCATGTGTATAATACTATAATACAAGTGGCTTTGAAAGTGATATGCATGGTGCTCAGTCGTCGGCGAGACGAAGCATGCAATACTTTTCTTCGTGTAGCTGCTGGGCGGGAACGACCATACATCGATTCGCCGTATGTCGCCCTATATCGCCATATGTTTTTAGTACCACATCGCTAGCGTTGGAGCCTACTTCGCGGTCTAAATAGTCTGGTAGCGACGCACGTATCGCCGATGACGCGAAGCATATACACCAGCTTGCTGGTCCAGGGTCCGTCGAGGCAAATAGCAGTGTTGCTGTTAAGTCGTGCATGAGGGGACCAGAAGTATGGATTGGCGTTAGTCTTTTTTTTTCCTTTTCTGTACTTTCAAAATACCAAGATTTGTTATAAAATGAGTTAATTACACAAAACCACAACTTCAGGATAACTTATAACACTTTACCACGACTTTTGAGTTTTTAACAAAAACCACAACTTCAGGTCAACTTATAACACTTTACCACAACTTTTGAGTTTTTGTAACACAAAACCACAACTTGAACTAATTCTCAACACTGAGCCCAAATCTATCAGCCAACTTTAATATACAATCTGATTGACTGGACCCACATGTTAGGAACTAAAGGTGGTATGTGCGCATCTCCGATGTGGCCTACCATTTCCTCCTCTTGCCATCCCGCATCGGGCAACTCAATCCGGCGCATTGAGAGGGATGGGTGTTGTTGGGGGGTCAAAATTCTGCCAGGATAATCACTCCAAGCGCCCTCAATGGCGAGGTTCCTAGTGTCGCAAAGCCGCACGCATGTCACTATCGCCGGCGGTGGAGTTCCAAAATGATCTCGACATCGAATCAGTGAGGACGAGCACGTTGCTGGTCGTTAGCATGAGGTGGCAGCCCTGATTGTGCACAACATGGCGGCATCGGATAGCCGGGCAGTCCCGGGACTATGGCATGGTCGGGCGGGCGCGCGAACCAGACAGAGAGGTCCCTGGGGGACGCTGCCTTCACGGAGGTGGAGCACAAGGCAAGAGCCTTGTCTATGCACGACGTGGTATAGTGCATGTTAGGCTGCGATTGTCCGGACGACAACATGGTTGGGCGGAGCCTGATAAAGAAGGTGAAGATGACAGATCTTTTTCTTTTTTGGGGTAGATGGCATAGAAGTTGCAGTGAACGCGTCGTCGAGGAGACGACGATGTTGTATGCACGCTGCTATTTTACACACATTCAGTCAGCGCCACATAGGAGGGAACTTGTCGCCTAGATCCTGACATGTGGGCCCAATCATTCAGATTGGCTGTTAAAAGAAGTTGACCTATAGAATTGGGCTCAATGTTGAGAATTAGGCCAACAGTTGTGGTTTTGCGTTAAAAAACTCAAAAGTTGTGGTAAAGTGTTATGTTGCCGCGGTTGTGGTTTTGTGTTAAAACTCAAATGTTGTGGTAAAGTGTTATAAGATATCCTGAAGTTGTGGTTTTGTGTAATTAACTCTATAAAATGGCCAATGTGACTTATGGGCCGTTGATTTGCAGAATCTGTTATAGAAATTCCGCAGGCGTTGCCGGTTTGAAGCAAAAAGTTCGTCGGTTCGAGAAAAAACCACGCCAATTCCAATTTGTTTGCCGCCGGGCGGCCACAACAACAACAACAACAACTCGTCGGTTCCAGCAAAAGGAAAAGCCGATTGTAGCTCAAAATCGTGCCTGTTGTAGCATGTCGACTTACGCCACCAGAAACGACCTCGCTCTAGCGTCAGCTGTTGCTAGTTGCAGCCCGTGACCGCCATCTCCAGCAATGACAGCTGCCGGGTTGCAGCACACAGCACCGGCCGGGGCGAGCTCGTGAATTTGTGGCCTCGAGCTCATTGGTGTTTATTGTGCTCGCGACAAAGCCGGGGAGCACGCTTACAGCGGGCTGGGCTAGTAAATCCAGTGCGGGCGGCGGCTCCATGGGTGCGACTCAGGGGAGGGAGGTGAGGCCATCGACACGGGAGGAGGAGGTTGGCTGCCACGCTGGGGAGCAGGGCGGTCGCCGGGCGCGGGAAGAGGGAGATGCGGGTGAGAGAGATGGCACTGATCGGCTGAGGAGATAAGGTAGTAGTCTTGAGACGCACGATTAGTTCGGATCAAATGTGTTGGGCTGGTCGGCCATATTTAAATGTTTTCCTATAAAAAATCATAGAAAATACAAAGTATCTCAAACGTATAAGTATTACATCAAGGTCTTTGGACCACCGAATGACCAAACGCGCCAAACGACCCACAGAGATGCCAAGTTCTCTCTCATGTAAACCTTTCTTTCTTTACAAATGATTGAACTTCAAGTTCCTAATGACATTAGCTTGAGCACATTGATGATGATTCTATATGCCAGCCTTATTGACGTGCGGTACGCGTTATGTATATAATGCTAATGGTTGGTGTGGTGATTTTGCTGATGTTGAAGCTTAGCTAAGCACGTGTTATCGCGTTGTCGCTATAGCCAGAGAGAGGAGAAGGTACTTTCGATGTAATTTTATTACGCTTGGGATGTTTTGTACTCCGATGAATCTTTATACTAGATCTGATATTTTCGTTAAAAAAGCTCACACCAATACATCAACAATTTTATATCTGGTAACTCTAATTGATGGGCTAATTATATATCAGGCTTGCCGATAGGGCTGAACTTATCAGTTAATCATATTTCACAACCTCAGATAATCCGTAAAAGTACATGATAATCCACATCCGATGGATATTATTGATACCATATCCGCTGGATATCCAGTTGACCAAAATCAGATTCGTATCCGATCCGACGGATTCGCAAGTGCACACTACTAGGGAAAACCTTATACAAAGAAATGTAGCAACAACGCTGGTCAAAAACTGCGCTTAGTGCTATATAGCAGTAGCGAGCAAATAAAAACCGCTTATAGACATTAAACTTAGCAGTAGCGCCAGGTAAAGAAAGCGCTACTACTAATATTCCCATTGGCAGAATGTTAGAGCGATAGCAGTAGCGATCTTCTAATAAACGCTTACTGCTAGAGCATAGCTTAGCGCTGCTTTCGGGAAGAGCGCTACTACTAACGAAAATAAAATAAGATGAAAAACAAATAGAAATTTAAATGAAAATGAAAGAAATAGAAAAGGAGAAAGGGGAAAATAAAATGTAAAGCAAAATAAACGAAAAGCTTAAAATCGGAGGAAGGCAAGAGCAGCGCTTTGTTTGTAGAGGCGCTATATAGGTAGCTGCAGCATGTCCTAGACCCCGCTATAAACAGAATAGGAAATTAAAAAGGAAGAAATTTACATAGCTATAGTAGCAGCTGCTTTGATGAAAGCGCTATAGTTATTCTTAGCTATAGCTGCTTTTATAAACGCGCTACCGCTAAGTTTGACTTAGCCAAAAATCGCTTCCTGCCACCACTTCCCCAAATCGCCCTCAACCCACCTCAGGCGCCATCTCCCGATTCTTCCACTTCGCCGCCACGACGCCACTCAGAGCTGGGCGCTGCCGACGACACCGGAGCCGCCTCTAACGCCACGGAGCCACGAGCTCGCTAACGCCACCGAGCTGCTGCCGACGCCACCTTCCTCCCACACGGAGACGCCTCGCCTCACCGAGACGCCCTCCTCGCCACCATCGCCTCCGCCGCCACCACCCGAGCCATATCATCTCAGAAGCTCCCCACCCTCTCTCTCTCATGCATAGGTTAGCCAGCTTTAATTAGGTTAATTATCTAGGTTAGGGCAAAAATTTAGTTAGGCATTGACAGAGAAGTAGTTAGGTTAACTAGTTTAATTAGGTTAATTATCTAGGTTAGTGCAAAAACTTAGTTAGGCTTTGACAGAGAACTAGTCAGGTTAACTAGTTTAATTAGGTTAATTATCCATGTTAATTAGTGCAAAATTTATTTTAGGCTTTGACAGAGAACTAGCTATGCTAACTAGTTTAATTAGGTTAATTACCTAGGTAAATTAGATTAACTAACTAGGTTAAATAGGTAGGTTAATTAGGTTCATGGATTAACAAGCTAGGTTAAGTAGATTGGCAAAGGTTTTTGATTTTGAAAAGACCACTATTTTTCTAGGAAAAGAATTTAGGCAAATTTTATTTTTCATTGAAGTGGTCATGTTATATCTTTTCATTGAAGTTGTTCGATTGTGCCCAAGTGGCTTTGTTGTTTCTAGAATGATACAGTGGTTTATAGCTTCGGAATGTTGATTCATTTCGTTCCGCAAATTTCAGGTTCTCGATTTGTCCACTTTTTAGCAAAGGTCACGCCAAAATTTCCCGTGAATTTCGCATGACTTGTGCTACAAACTAGACATATCGAGTGCCCGGCTTTACGCACCAGAAAGGAGTCAACATTCCGCAAAACAATAGTCCTTTTTATGTCGTTATTCATTTTATTAGGTCTAGAATTAATTGACTAGATTTAATCATAGGAAACATGGCTAGCAACGATGAAGGGCAGGGTTCGTGATTCACGACGCTCACCGGGTGCATTTAATTTTTAGCTTTACCGACCATCAATGATGTTGTTGCTGGGCCCACCAAGGCATCGGGCTGAGACCGACACGAGACCGGTGTGAGACCGACACCGCGCCGAGATTCAGACCGCATCGAGACCGCGCTGGCCGAGACCTGTCTGCCGGGAGCGGAGCCGTAGAACCGAAAGCAAAGAGGCAACGGGTTTCTAACAAACTCAGACTACTAGACTGGTGGTCACGGAGGTGGACGACAGAATTTTGAGCCAAAGGCGCCGAGAAGACAAGCAAGGTACGGCAATCAAATAGGCTGCATCATACGGACAACCGCCACCATCAACGATGAGAATCTAAAGAAGATAGAAAATATGAGGAGCTCCTCCTAAAGAAGTTTCACCAGATATTATTGTTCCCCGGAATGAGAAGGATTATGAAGATCCGCATAATGACCCGAATGAAGAAGATAAACAAACACGCCATGACTAAGTTTAGTAAACGGCTGGCCGCTTTGAAAAATCGAGGAAAGCAAAGATCAATGACAGGAACCCTACTCCGAGATTGTAAAGGAAAGTCCGACAATCACGGAAGAGCAGTTTCAAATATTCAAGGAGGCGCGAGGCCAAAGCTGCCAAAGAAAAGTCTAAGTACATGAAGGGGCTTCAAAGAGGAACATTGGGACCCACCACTTCTGGCCGCGTGGTTACGCGGAAAGAGGTCCAAATGGGCCAAGGAGGACGCTGAAGCCGCGAAGTCCGCATGCTGCACCTTTGGTGGATTTCACCGTCCCGCAGGAGCTGACGCCCCGAGGGCCCACCACCGCTGGGACCCAGAAGGTTTATGAGACAACACCGGTCATTACGGAGTTCATGAGACTGCTAGTAATATTAGTTTCGATCAATTCGACCGCACGCTAGTCATATTTGTAAACGATCCTTGTGCCTTTTGCAGAGAGAAACACCGATTGCGTTTAAAGCGACTCGCCGTTCGAGGCATTGGCGAGGCCCATGGACACCATTCAACCGGCGTTGAATATATTGAAACGACAACCGTGGATACTCGACCGTCAGATGGACGCTGCACGGGCGGCCGAGACGGCGCCACGCGGAAGAAGTACTACCGTGAGACCACGAAGGAGAAAAGGAATGACGGAGGTTAATCAAGAAAGCATCGACAAGAAGGTTGAGATTGCGTGTGAGAAGAAATCATCTCGCATAATAAGAATAGCCAGCTGCCGCAGAAAACAGGCGATTGCAGATATATCTACTTCCTTGGTGACGGGCGCTCACACTTGGACAAGGGAAAATCCAAAAAATGCAGAGGACTTTCCTCATCGACTTCTGGCAGCACATGCTCCCGCGACCGCTCCCGCGACTGCTTCTCCCACCAGCTCCCGTGACCGGCCTCCGACCTGCTCTCAGACTGCTCCCCGTGACCGACGTGTTTCGGTGGTGCCTCTTGGCTGAGCTCGACGCCACAGATTCCGCCACACCGCCCCTTCAATATAAATGTATAATCTCCTGCTTTGATGTCTCACGTCAGCATTTTCTTTGCAGGTCGACGAAACCCGCGGCACCATATTGTACACCATCGGCAATGTAAGGTGGACGGGGAAGGGATGATAATGGAGCCAGGAACCATTGTTCCACAACCGCCGATCCCCTAACGCCTTCAAGGTTTCCGTGGCTGCGTCAAACCGGCCACGAGAATTTGCTTCTAATACTAGTGAGGATGGATGATGAGACCATGGCGGCTTGGTGATTGTTGCAATGGGTGGGTCCTGTGTGGCCAAAGAGTATGCTTCGTCTGCAGGCCGAGCACACCCACGAGCACGCAGCCTCAAAAGGTATGAACATCAACACCCCACCTACCCAATTAGCCGTGGTTCGGGTTGGGTGAAATCATATGTTACGGGGCGGTTAAGGGATGACTTACTCAGGAAAGTAAGCCACAAGGAAGTTATCCTTATCTGGGTTTGCCAGAATGACGCCTTCGAGGTGTGAACTCGCAACTTGGCGGTCCCCAGCGCTGCTCAAGTGCTTGGCATGCATGTAGAAGGGGTCGACTATCACGATGTCCGGGGTCTTGTCTCTAATGATCCACATCTCCATACTCAGCGAAAACAGCCGAACGAAGGTGTAGTGCAGCGGATGAAGGTTAAACATAGCAAAGATGTCATCAAACCGCAGGACGATCGTACCCCCGATGTCGCCATCCACAAAGCCCTTGCCCTCTGGCACCTTGGCCACGAAAACCGGGTATGCCACATCCTTCTCTCTGAGACGCCGCTTCTCCAAAGAAAGAACACTATCGTGCAGACTCCGTATAGCATCGGTGCAACATTCAGCATATTTGGCGGTAGCATCGCCCTACCCGCCACATGCACCCTCCTCGAGATATCCTTAGGTGAAGGTGGCCCGTCTTGAGCACGGATCGAACTCGGTGCCAGCTGGCTCGCACCAGCGCCCTTGTTAGTCATTCGTTTCCGTCCCTTCTTCTTGATCTCCTGTAATGGGACCGAGTTCTGCTCACAGACCGCCTTCTTGAGCGTGTTGGGGCTGATAATATTTCGCACCTCAGCTATCTGAGGCTCGGTGAAGGTGGCAGCTGGAGGCGTCTCCTGAGAACTGAACGCCAGACGACGCCTGTTGCAATTGGATTTCTCCGCCGTACCAGCTAGATTGCGGTCGTCTTGGTTGGGTTCTTGAGAAAGAGGCCCGTAGAACTCGTCAGCATACCCATGTTCGGCAAAGTACTTATCGACTTTGGTAAATGCACCGTCGTCGTTGTCGTCGTCGTCCGGATCCTGTGCCATAGGGCTGTCCGGATCCTGTGCCATAGGGATGTCCGACATACGGATGTCCGCAGGTCCGTAGCGTTCGGGCGTTCTTGCCATGGCTTGGCGCCGCACGATCGGGCGGTCTTGTCGTGGGGTGGTCTCCCCGCCCCAAAACGAATCGCTCTTCGCCAAAGCAGGGCCGATTCTGCGCAGCGCCGAGGGTTATCTCATCTTCTTCGCTGCCCCAGCCGGTCGAACCGAGGTAACAGCTCGTCGCAGCTGGCAGCACCAACCACTTCAACCCTATACATTGTGGGTGGCATCGGATTACCGTGGAACATGGGGTTGCCGGTTGAACGATTCGCCCTTGGCGACATCGACCAACTCGGCGCCCACGGCGCGAAGAGTGCAAGGAACGCCGGCGGTGCCTGCGAAAACATGTACTGGCGTCGAGGATGCCCGATCAAAGGCAAGGAGATGAAGTCATCGGCCAAGAGGCTTAGTTACCGTGATGCCGTCGAGCTCGGCTAATGTCGAGGCACCGCCAACGGTGGGCGTGCAACTGACGGAGGGGGCGCTTGCTGGCGAGGTGCCGGCCGGCGTACACCCGGGTGCATTAAGCTCCAATGCCCGTGCCGACACCGGAGCCACGAATACCACCTCCGCCGGATACACCAATGGCGCCGCCGCCAGAGACACCAATGGCGCCGCCGCCGGAGACACCAATGGCGCCGCCGGAGACACCAATGGCGCCGCTGCTTGTTGTCGAAGTTGCTTGGCCGTGAAGCTGGGAACCGGGAGGCTCTGTTGGCCGCCCGCAATCCACGTCGTCAGCCCATGAATCAACGTAGGCACCATGGCGTTGAGCTTCGTTCCCAGTTGTTGTTCCACTTGCTCTTGGACAAGCTCCAGAATCCGCGCCACTTGTGCCTTGAGTGCTTCAACCTCGCGCGTCTGGCTTTCTGAGCTGGCCTTTTTCTCCTTCCGCACACCAGCGGTATAGTATGACCCCCATTTTGTGGACAAGCCTTTGCCGGCCACACGACCAGCTGACGTCGGCTTAGTGAGCTTATCCCTGCTTTTCATTATATTCAACGCCCTATTTAAAGGGGTGTCGAAAGGGGAGCTCTGAGATGACCCCGCGCTACTGCTTTTAGTTTCCTGCGAAAGGAACGTGAACCATTTAGAAATACTGGGGATTAATTAGAGTGCAACCATATGGAGCTAATTACGCGGGGGTGTATTCCTTACCTGAACAAGCTCAAGCGCCCTGGTCTTCGGATCCGTGGTAAGCTCCTTTGTTATCAGGTCCTCCTTGTAAAGGGCCCTGACTTAGTTCCTGGTCTGCTTGTTACCGCTGTATTTCTCGAAGCGGGGCGGTAGGCCTTGCTCGGCACGCTCCGCGTCCTCCTTGTCCCATATAGGCTCCGCCACTCTGTAACCGTCGGGACCGAGTTTCTGTTCCCCTAAGTTCAACTCCCGCATTTCTTTCCCGCACTGACTTGATTCGGAATTGCGCTGCTCTCGCACTTGATCTTGAACTCCTTGTACTCATCTTCGCTCATCAAAGGATATTTCGCCTTGATCTTCTCATAAGTATCACCTTTATCAATCATTCTCTTCACCGCGCTTCTCCAAGTAGACAGGGCCGTGCTCATCTTCGTGAGGGCGGCACTGTTCACTTTATTCCCTGAGAGGCGTGTGTTTTCAAATCCGGCGGGGAACTTGTATCGTTCGTGCAGCTTCGTGAAGAGGAGGTTGCGCAAATTCCCGTGGTCCTTATTCCTAAGGTTATCGGTGTTGATCGAGACGGTGCTCCGAATAATGCACCCGAGCTGAAGCGCGTACCCCTTGACTATATGTTTGGGCTCCGTTGGATTCCCGTCGGAGTCCACTTGAGTGAATTCCTCCTTGAGGGTGCGGAGCGCATTCGGGCGCCGGTCCTTCCTTTGCTTCTTCAGTTGGCTGCCATCTGTGTGTGTGCCGCCATCATCAGTGGTGGCATCCACGGCAGCACCATCAGTGGTGTCATCCCCGACGCCACTAGGGGTTGTGTAATCAGGATCGGTGTCTTCCACGGCGTCCTCATAGCGGTGAGGTTGTTCCTCCATCTCCTGGGACAGCTCCCAGAGTTGGTTGCCGCCCGAACCACCGGCCTCATCGTTGTGGGCCATGTTTCGCTCTAAATAGGAAAAAAGTTTGGTCAAAAAGTTGGTTATTGTCAAGGAACAAGATCATGGTCTCATCATTTAGGGTTTGTCGACATCGAGGCATCCTAAAAGCTAAGCTTTTATCATTTAGGGTTTGTCGACGCCGAGGCACCCTAAAAGCCTAAGCCGAGGCACCCTAGGTTGGGCCTAATCACTTGGCACTAATCACTTGGCTCTAATATCAGTACAACTAATTAGCAGTACTTAAAAAAGTTAAGCTACTAACTACAGTACTATGGGAATACACAACTGGGGCTATTGTCAAGGAACAATTGAGAGATGTTTGTGATATTACCTAGGTGTTTTGGGATGGAACCTGTTAGTGTGTTGTAGCAAAGCCACAACTCCTCTAAGTTCTCAAGATAACCTAGTTGTCGAGGGATGTGTCCAGAAAGTTGGTTGATGTCAAGATACATGCTGATTAATTTTTGTTTCGGTTGAGAATCGTGCGGACCATGGTCGCCTGTGGGGTAGAGCAAAACGATATTTTAGAACCAAGAAAAAATTTGGCATGACCTTCCCTAAAAATAGGACCAAAAAGAATGCATAGTGCCAAAATTCTCGCCGAAACGGAAATGAATCAACATTCCGGCAAAATATTGGCAACTATCGCATTTCAAATACCGGTACCTGCAAACACAAACATATATGCAACACCACAAACACAAACAACACCACAGACATACATAGATCTAGCTAGGCCACAAAAAGTGCATGTGCACGTTGTTGGAGCGAGCTAGGGAGAAAAAAAGTAGATCTACATCATGAAGATAGCTTTCCCCTTACTTACCTATCAAAAAAAGGTAATTTCACCACTTAATTTTGATGAATCTATGGTGGAAATGAGGCGAGGAGGAGGAGGCAGCCGAGACAAGCTTGGAGGAGGTGGAAAGAATGAAGTGGGGAAAGTGAGTGGGTAGGTGGGCTGTCCAAAATATCTTGTTGGTCCCAGATTACTAATGGCGCACCTGCGGGTAGTGCGCCATTAGTAGTTTATGCAGAATAGTAAAAATATATATATATATACTAATGGCGCACTGTGGAAAAGTGCGCCATTAGTAGTTTAAACTAGTAATGGCGCACTTTTACATGGTGCGCTATTAGTAGTTTTGCAAAAAAGTAATATATATATATACACACACACACACACACACACACACACACTAATGGCGCACTGTCTATAAGGTGCGACATTACTAGTTAGAACTAGTAATGGCGCACTTTGACATCATGCGCCATTAGTATGTATGGAAAAATGGAAAAAAAAAATCAGTACTAGTGGCGCACCGTGTGTCTGGTGCGCCATTAGTGTCTTCCACACTAATGGCGCACCTCCAACAGGTACGCCATTAGTATATAGTAGTGGCGCACTACTTACCTGGTGCGCCATTAGTATCAATCCTATCTATAGCCCTATTCCTAGTAGTGGCCATTACTAGTTGACATAGTAATGGCGCACCACACCCACCGTGCGCCATTAGTAGTTTTAAAAAAATTGTTAGTAATGGCGCACCTGTGGACAGTGCGCGCGCATTGTCCACTGGTGCGCCATTACTAAGTTTTTTTCAAAAATATTCATTTTTTTTTTTTTCTTTTCAAAACTAGTAATGGCGCACCGTGGGTGTGGTGCGCCATTACTAGTTTAACTAGTAATGGCGCACCACCCCACGGTGCGCCATTACTAACTTGGCCCAAAAGTTCCTGAATGCACCCCCCCCGGACCGCCTTTTCAGTTTTAAAAAAAATAAAAGAAAATGATAAAAATGTCAAAAAAAGAAAATAAGTTTCCCATGTGATATGTGGTCTAGTTGTTGGGAAAATTTACAAATATGAATTTCGACTTTATATGCAAAATATCTTTGAAAATTTGTAAAATGGCCATAACTTTTGCATACGAACTCAGATTTAAAAGTTTTTTATATGAAAAATCATCTACTCGAACCCGTTAAACATTTTCAAAATCCCCAAAAACTTAAAAGAAAAAAAAGTTACGGGGCTTTCAAGATCTAGAGGCAAAAAAATTCAAAAAATTAAATTCAAAAAATTTCAAGATCCATGGTGCGCCACTAGTAATAGAAAAAAATTGGTTTTGAATTTTTTTGAATTGTTTTCAAAAATGATACGTAATATGACCGGGAAGTTTGAAATATTTTTCAAAATTTCATCATAGTCATGAACATGAACAAAGTCCTAGACATCAACAAGGTATAATAGGATTGATATGCTAGATATATCAACAAGTGCCGTAAAGTAAGCTGTTGTTGGGGTTGGATAGAACTCTGAAGTTAAGCGTACTTGGGCTGGAGTAGTGTGAGGATGGGTGACCTTTCGGGAAGTTTGACCATGGAGTGCGATTTGACCTGAGTTTAAGCATATTGACCCGAGATTAAGCCATATTGACCTGTAGTATACCAGATACTAATGGTGCACCGTGGGCTATACTAATGGCGCACTGGTGCGCCATTAGTATACCAGATACTAATGGCGCACCAGCGCCATTAGTAGGCAAAACTGGTGCGCATTAGTAGGCCTTTTCCTAGTAGTGTAGTTGACGATAGTCGGACGGGGGTAAATTGGAAGTTAGAGTTATGGTTTAAGCTTAGTAGAACTAAAACCGAGTACATGATGTGTGGTTTCAGTACTAATAGGTGTGAGGAGGAGGAGGTTATCCTTGATGGCCTGGTGGTACCTCAGAAGGACACCTTTCGGTATTTGGGGTCAATGCTGCAGGAGGACGGGGTATTGATGAAGATGTGAACCATCGAATCAAAGCCGGATGGATGAAGTGGCGCCAAGCTTCTAGCATTCTCTGTGACAAGAGAGTGCCACAAAAGCTAAAAGGTAAGTTCTACAGGACAGCGGTTTGACCCGCAATGTTGTATGGCGCTGAGTGTTGGCCGACTAAAAGGCGACATGTTCAACAGTTAGGTGTGGCGGAGATGCGTATGTTGAGATGGATGTGTGGCCGCACGAGGAAGGATCGAGTCTGGAATGATGATTGATAACCCACAAGTATAGGGGATCGCAACAGTTTTTGAGGGTAAAGTATTCAACCCAAATTTGTTGATTCAACACAAGGGGAGCCAAAGAATATTCTCAAGTATTAGCAGCTGAGTTGTCAATTCAACCACACCTGAAACTTAGTATCTGCAGCAAAGTGTTTAGTAGCAAAGTAATATGATAGTGGTGGTAACGGTAACAAAGTAAAGACAACAAAAGTAATGTTTTTGGTATTTTTGTAGTGATTGTAACAGTAGCAACGGAAAAGTAGATAAGCATAAACCAGTATATGGAAAACTCGTAGGCACCGGATTAGCGATGGATAATTATGCCGGATGTGGTTCATCATGTAACAGTCATAACATAGGGTGACACAGAACTAGCTCCAGTTCATCAATGTAATGTAGGCATGTATTCCGAATATAGTCATATGTGCTTATGGAAAAGAACTTGCATGACATCTTTTGTCCTACCCTCCTGTGGCAGCGGGGTCCTAATGGAAACTAAGGGATATTAAGGCCTCCTTTTAATAGAGAACCAGAACAAAGCATTAGCACATAGTGAATACATGAACTCCTCAAACTATGGTCATCACCGGGAGTGGTCCCGATTATTGTCACTTCGGGGTTGCCGGATCATAACACATAGTAGGTGACTATAGACTTGCAAGATAGGATCTAGAACACACATATATTCATGAAAACATAATAGGTTCAGATCTGAAATCATGGCACTCGGGCCCTAGTGACAAGCATTAAGCATAGCAAAGTCATAGCAACATCAATCTCAGAACATAATGGATACTAGGATCAAACCCTAACAAAACTAACTCGATTACATGATAAATCTCATCCAACCCATCACCGTCCAGCAAGCCTACGATGCAATTACTCACGCGGGCGGTGAGCATCATGAAATTGGTGATGGATGATGGTTGATGATGACGACGGCGACGAATCCCCTTTCCGGAGCCCCGAATGGACTCGAGATCAGCCCCCGAGAGAGATTAGGGCTTGGCGGCGGCTCCATATCGTAAACGCGATGAAACTTTCTCTCTGATTTTTTCTCCCAAAGCCAATATATGGAGTTGGAGTTGGCGTCGGAGGGCCTCGGGGCCCACGAGGTAGGGCGCGCCCCACCTCGTGGACAGGTGTGGGCCCCTGGTCTTCATCTTTGGTGAGGATTTTTTATTATTTATTCTGAGATATTCCATGGAGTTTCAGGTCATTCCGAGAACTTTTGTTTTCTGCACATAAAACAACACCATGGCAATTCTGCTGAAAACAGCGTCAGTCCGGGTTAGTTCCATTCAAATCATACAAGTTAGAGTCCAAAACAAGGGCAAAAGTGTTTGGAAAAGTAGATATGACGGAGATGTATCAAATCCCCCAAGCTTAAACCCTTGCTTGTCCTCAAGCAATTCAGTTGACAAACTGAAAGAGAAAAAAAAAATTACAAACTCTGTTTGCTCTTGTTGTTGTAAACATGAAAAGCCAACATTCAAGTTTCAGCCATTATTATGAACTAACCATACTCACAATAACATGTAGGTCTGACAATTACTCATATCAATAGCATAATCAGCTAGCGAGCCATAATAATAAAACTCGGATGACAACACTTTCTCAAAATAATCATAACATGATATAACGAAATGGTATCTCGCTAGCCCTTTCTGAGACCGCAAAATATAAATGCAGAGCACCTTTAAAGATCAAGGACTGACTAAACTTTGTAATTCATGGTAAAAGAGATCCAGTCAAGTCATACCCAATATAAACCAATTATAATGAATGCAAACGACAGTGTGCTCTCCAGCGGGTGCTTTTTAATAAGAAGGGTCATGACTCAACACAAAAGTAAATAGATAGGCCCTTCGCAGAGGGAAGCAGGGATTTGTAGAGGTGCCAGAGCTCGATTTTGAAATAGAGATAAATAATATTTTGGGCGACATACTTTCACTGTCAACGCAGCACCTATGAGATGGCTGTATTTTCCATACTACATGCATTATAGGAAGTTCCCAAACAGAATGGTAAAGGTTTATACTCCCCCTCCTCCACAAGCATCAATCCATGGCTTGCTCGAAACAACGAGTGCCTCCAACATTCAAGGGGCCCCAAGGGGAGTTTTGTTTAATTATTTTGATTTGCTTTGATCTTTTTGGATCATGGGACTGGGCATCCTGGTTACCGGCCCTTTCTCGTGAATGAGGAGCGGAGTCCACTCTTCTTGAGAATAACCCACCTAGCATGGAAGATATAGGCAGCCCTAGTTGCACATGAGCTGCTCGAGCATACAAAACAGAATTTTTATTTGAAGGTTTAGAGTTTGGCACATACAAATTTACTTGGAACGGCAGGTAGATACCGCATATAGGAAGGTATAGTGGACTCATATGGAACAACTTTGGGGTTTAAGGAGTTTCAATGCACAAGCAGTATTCCCGCTTAGTGTAGGTGAAGGCTAGCAAAAGACTGGGAAGCGACCAACTGAGAGAGCGACAACAGTCGTAAACACGCATTAAAATTAATTTACACCAAATATAAGCATGAGTAGGATATAATCCACCATGAACATAAATATCATGAAGGCTATGTTGATATGATTCAACTACATGCGTGAACATGTGCCAAGTCGAGTCACTCAATTCATTCAAAGGAGGATACCATCCTGTCATACCACATCATAATCATCTCAATAGCATGCTGGCACGCAAGGTAAACCATTATAACTCATAGCTAATCAAGCATGACACAAGCAACTATAATCTCTAAATGTCATTGCAAATATGTTTACTTCATAATAGCTGAATCAGGAACGATGAATCATCTTATTTACAAAAACAAGAGAGATCGAGTTCATACCAACTTTTCTCTTCCCAATAAGTACATTATATATCATCATTATTGCCTTTCACTAGCACGACCGAACGGTGTGTATAATAATAAGAGTGCACGTGCATTGGACTAAGCTGGAATCTGCAAGCATTCAACTCAAGAGAGAAGACAAGTAATATGGGCTCTAAGTTAAACAAACGATCATGCATATGAGAGCCACTAAGCATTTTCAATATAGTCTTCTCGACCCCCAAAGAAAGAAAAAGAAATAAAAACTATTTATACGGGAAAGCTCCCAACAAGTAAAAGAAGAACTGGAAATATTTTGGGTTTTCTTTTTAATTCTACTACAAGCATGGAAAGTAGACTAACTAAATCTTTTTTTGGTTTTTCTTAAAGTTTATCAAACACACAAGAAGAAAGCAGGAAAAAGAAAATAAACTACCATGGATATTACAGTGAAAGAGTATGAGCACCGACATCTAGCAATGAGTGTGTGTGAACATGAATGTAATGTCGGTGAGAAATATGTACTCCCCCAAGCTTAGGCTTTTGGGCTAAGTTGGTCTAATGCCAGGGATGGCCTGGCGGATATCCGTAGGTGAAGCTGGGGTCGTACTGTGATGAAGAAGACTCCAGCTGCCACTGGCTGGCAGCCTCCTCTGGATCCCAAGAATAAACAAATAGTCGTGGAGGCTCATCTTGTGGCTCCGGCTCCGGGGCTGGTGCAAGGTTCTGATAGGGTTGAACAGCCGACCACGGAACGATGTGAGGTTTCTTGTAATCTAAATAAACGCGGGGCAACAGTTTCTTCTCTTCTTCCTTTTGTTTTTCCTTAGAACTTCGGCTCGACGAGCCCCTCAAAAGTCTCTTCATTATTTCTGAAACAATCTGAAATTTTTAGTAACTTCAAATAAAAGTGAACCAACTTCAATAAAACTGATAGCAACAACTCCCACAAGTGCCTAGGGCATATATCAAGCATTAGAACTACTTGGAACCATATAAATTTGACATGCAAGCTCAAGAACATGGTCACCTATGCAGCACAAATTTGCAATGAATAAAGCACTAGAACAAAAACTAATTGGACCAATGGAGGAGTCACATACCAAGGAACAATATCCCCAAGCAGTTTTGCAAGAGGTGCTTTGAGCAAGGAGATCGAAAATCACAGCAACGGGGGCTGGAACTCGTGCTTGAGTTGGTTTTTCCTGTTTGTGTGAGACAGAGGAAGAAGATGGGTGCAGGAATAAGTGGAGGAGGGCCACCGTGGGCCCACGAGGCCGGGAGGCGCGCCTAGGGGGGTAGGGCGCGCCCTCCACCCTTGTGGCCATGTGGCAGCTCCCCCTATGGTAGTTTTTGCACAGTAAATTCTCAAATATTCCCAAAAAATCATATTAAATTGGCATGACATTCTGAGGACTTTTATTTTTGGGATATTTTTATATTGCACGGATAAGTCAGGAAACAGACAGAAAAATATTATTTTACTTTATTTCTACTAAATAACAGAAAATATAAAGAGGGTACAGAAAGTTGTGCTTCTAGTTTCATCCATCTCGTGATCATCAAAATGAACCCACTAACAAGGTTGATCAAGTCTTGTTAACAAACTCATTTCGAATAATCACGGAACCGGAGAAATTTCGAATAACACTAAGTTACCTCAACGGGGATATGAAAATCCCCAACAATAAGAATATCATACTTTTTCTTGACAGTAGGGAGAGGAAATTCAAAACCTCCAAATATAATCGATGGAATTTTCCAATAGAGTTGATACTATAAACTTGAGGTTGTTTCCTCGAAAAGTGTATCGTGTGCTTATTGCCGTTAACATGAAAAGTGACATTGCCTTTGTTGCAATCAATAACAGCCCCTGCAGTATTAAGGAAAGGTCTTCCAAGAATAATAGACATACCATCATCCTCGGGAATATCAAGAATAACAAAGTCCGTTAAAATAGTAACGTTTGCAACCACAACAGGCACATCCTCACAAATACCGACAGGTATAGCAGTTGATTTATCAGCCATTTGCAAAGATATTTCAGTAGGTGTCAACTTATTCAAGTCAAGTCTATGATATAAAGAGAGAGGCATAACACTAACACCGGCTCCAAGATCACATAAAGCAGTTTTACCATAATTTCTTTTAATGGAGCATGGTATAGTAGGTACTCCTGGATCTCCAAGTTTATTAGGTATTCCACCCTTAAAAGTATAATTAGCAAGCATGGTGGAAATTTCAGCTTCTGGTACCTTTCTTTTATGAGTAATAATATCCTTCATATACTTAGCATAAGGATTTGTTTTGAGCACATCAGTTAATCGCATACGCAAAAAGATGGGTCTAATCATTTCAGCAAAGCGCTCAAAATCCTCATCATCCTTTTTCTTGGATGGTTTCGGAGGAAAAGGCATGGGTTTCTGAACCCATGGTTCTCTTTCTTTACCATGTTTCCTAGCAACGAAGTCTCTTTTATCATAACGTTGATTCTTTGATTGTGGGTTATCAAGATCAACAACAGGTTCAACTTCTACATCATTATCATTACTAGGTTGAGCATCAACATGAACATTATCATTAACATTATCACTAGGTTCATGTTCATCACCTGATTGTGTTTCAGCATCAGACATAGAGATATCATTTGGATTATCAGGTGGTTCAGAAATAGGTTCACTAGAAGTTTGCACAGTCCTAACATTTTTCTTTTTCTTCCTCTTAGAAGAACTACGCATATCAATATTATTTCTCTGAGAATCTTGCTCGATTCTCTTAGGGTGGCCTTCAGGATACAAAGGTTCCTGAGTCATTCTACCAGTTCTAGTAGCCACTCTAACAGCATAATCATTTTCCTTACTATTCATTTCATCAAGCACTTCTTTCCGAGCTTTAAGTACTTGTTCTACTTGAGTGGTAACCATAGAAGCATGCTTGCTAACAAGTTTAAGTTCACCTCTAATATCAGCCATATAATCACTCAAGCGCTTAATCATAAAGGTATTCTGTTTTAATTGTCTACCAAAATAAGCATTAAAGTCATCTTGCTTAAACATAAAGTCATCAAACTCATCCAAGCACTGACTAGCAATTTTAGTAGGAGGAACTTCAGCTTTATCATATCTATAAAGAGAATTTACCTTTACTACCTGTGTCGGGATATCGGGAGGTTCTTCAGTAAATAAGTAATTGATATCATATACTTCTTCAACAGGCGGTAAATTAAGACCATGTATTTCTTCAATAGGAGGTAAATTCTTAACATCTTCAGCTTTAATACCTTTTTCTTTCATAGATTTCTTTGCCTCTTGCATATCTTCGGGACTGAGAAATAGAACACCTCTCTTCTTCGGAGTTGGTTTAGGAATAGGCTCAGTAATAGGCTCAGGAGCTGGCTCAGGAGTTGGCTCAGGAGCTGGCTCGGGAGGTGCCCAATTATTTTCATTAGCCAACATATTATTCAATAGAAGTTCAGCATCATCCGCTGTTCTTTCCCTGAAAAGAGAAACAGCACAACTATCCAGGTAATCTCTGGAAGCATCAATTAGTCCATTATAAAAGATATCAAATATTTCAGGTTTCTTAAGAGGATGATCAGGCAAAGCATTAAGTAACTTGAGAAGCCTCCCCCAAGCTTGTGGGAGACTCTCTTCTTCAATTTGCACAAAATTGTATATTTCCCTCAAAGCAGCTTGTTTCTTATGAGCAGGGAAATATTTAGCAGAGAATTAATAATCATATCCTGGGGACTTTGCACACAACCAGGATCAAGAGAATTAAACCATTTCTTAGCATCACCCTTTAATGAGAAGGGAAATATTTTAAGTAAATAAAGGTGGCGCGATCTCATATTATTAGTAAACAGGGTAGCTATATCATCTAACTTATGAAGATGTGCCACAACAGTTTCAGATTCATAGCCATAAAAAGGATCAGATTCAACCAAAGTAATTATATCTGGATCGACAGAAATATCATAATAATCATAATCAGAAACACAGATAGGTGAAGTAGCAAAAGCAAGATCGGATCTCATCCTTCCTCTAAAAGATTCTTTACTCCACTTAATTGGCAACCTCTTACGTTCAAGACTATCCTGGCAAGCAACAACAGCTTCAAAAGATTCAACACTAAAAAGATAACCCTCGGGAATAGCAGGCATAGGCTCATCATCACTAACATCATCTTGTTCAGGTTCAATAATTTCTCCTTCTCTAGACCTAGCAATTTGCTCATCAAGAAATTCACCGAGTGCCATAGTAGTATCAAGCATAGAAGTAGTTTCATCATAAGTATCATGCATAGCAGAAGTGGCATCATCAATAACATGCGACATATCAGAATCAATAGCAGTAGTAGGTTTAGGTGTCGCAAACTTACTCATAACAGAAGGAGAATCTAGTGCAAGGCTAGATGGCAGTCCCTTACCTCCCCTCGTAGTTGAGGGCAAAATAGTAGTTCGATCATCTTTCAAGTTCTTCATAGTGTCCAGCAAATATAAATCCCAAGTGACTCAAAGAATAGAGCTATGCTCCCCGGCAACGGCGCCAGAAAAAGGTCTTGATAACCCACAAGTATAGGGGATCGCAACAGTTTTCGAGGGTAGAGTATTCAACCAAATTTGTTGATTCGACACAAGGGGAGCCAAAGAATATTCTCAAGTATTAGCAGCTGAGTTGTCAATTCAACCACAACTGAAACTTAGTATCTGCAGCAAAGTGTTTAGTAGCAAAGTAATATTATAGTGGTGGTAACCGTAACAAAGTAAAGACAACAAAAGTAATGTTTTTGGTATTTTTGTAGTGATTGTAACAGTAGCAACGGAAAAGTAAATAAGCGTAAACCAGTATATGGAAAACTCGTAGGCACCGGATTAGCGATGGATAATTATGCCGGATGTGGTTCATCATGTAACAGTCATAACATAGGGTGACACAGAACTAGCTCCAGTTCATCAATGTAATGTAGGCATGTATTCCGAATATAGTCATACGTGCTTATGGAAAAGAACTTGCATGACATCTTTTGTCCTACCCTCCCGTGGCAGCGGGGTCCTAATGGAAACTAAGGGATATTAAGGCCTCCTTTTAATAGAGAACCGGAACAAAGCATTAGCACATAGTGAATACATGAACTCCTCAAACTATGGTCATCACCGGGAGTGGTCCCGATTATTGTCACTTCAGGGTTGCCGGATCATAACACATAGTAGGTGACTATAGACTTGCAAGATAGGATCTAGAACACACATATATTCATGAAAACATAATAGGTTCAGATCTGAAATCATGACACTCGGGCCCTAGTGACAAGCATTAAGCATAGCAAAGTCATAGCAACATCAATCTCAGAACATAATGGATACTAGGGATCAAACCCTAACAAAACTAAATCGATTACATGATAAATCTCATCCAACCCATCACCGTCCAGCAAGCCTACGATGCAATTACTCTCGCACGGCGGTGAGCATCATGAAATTGGTGATGGATGATGGTTGATGATGATGACAGCGACGAATCCCCCTCTCCGGAGCCCCGAACGGACTCCAGATCAGCCCTCCCGAGAGAGATTAGGACTTGGCGGCGGCTCCGTGTCGTAAAACGCGATGAAACTTTCTCTCTGATTTTTCTCTCCCCGAAAGCCAATATATGGAGTTGGAGTTGGCGTCGGAGGGCCTCCAGGGGGCCCACGAGGGGAGGGGCGCGCCCCCCACCCTCGTGGACAGGGTGTGGGCCCCCTGGTCTTCATCTTTGGTGAGGATTTTTTATTATTTATTCTAAGATATTCCGTGGAGTTTCAGGTCATTCCGAGAACTTTTGTTTCCGCACATAAAACAACACCATGGCAATTCTGCTGAAAACAACGTCTGTCCGGGTTAGTTCCATTCAAATCATACAAGTTAGAGTCCAAAACAAGGGCAACAGTGTTTGGAAAAGTAGATACGACGGAGACGTATCAATGATATACGAGATAGAGTTGGGGTAGCACCATTTGATGAGAAGCTTGTCCAACATCGTCTGAGATGGTTTGGGCATATTCAGCGCAGGCCTCCAGAAGCTCCAGTGCATAGCGGACGGCTAAAGAGTGCGGAGAATGACAAGAGAGGGCGGGGTAGACCGAATTTGACATGGGAGGAGTCCGTTAAGAGAGACCTGAAGGATTGGAGTATCACCAAAGAGATAGCTATGGACAGGGGTGCGTGGAAGCTTGCTATCCATGTGCCAGAGCCATGAGTTGGTTGCGAGATCTTATGGGTTTCACCTCTAGCCTACCACAACTTGTTTGGGACTAAAGGCTTTGTTGTTGTTGTTGTTGTTGTTGTTGTTGTTGTTGTTGTTGTTGTTGTTGTTGTTGTTGTTGTCGTTGTTGTTGTTGTTGTTGTTGTTGTTGTTGTTGTTGTTGTTGTTGTTGTTGTTGTTGTTGTTGTTGTTGTTGTTGTTGTTGTTGTTGTTGTTGTTGCTGACATCATGGGTGAAGCCATCATATGCACAACCCGGATTGCAGCTAACTGATGTTCTTTATATTTTATTTTAAATCTGAATAGTTTAGCTTTTGTGGATGATTGTAGTGGCTTCTTTGCCTCTTGTTTTAGTAATTAATATGATAAATTTTGCATTGCTTGGGATGTTCAGGGCTCATTTTTTATGTATATACATGCCTTTGTCTATCTATATGTTCCATTTTTGTAAGAATATATATTCCAGTTTACAAGTATTGCAGAATTAATGATGAGCACATGACGTTTCTGGTCGGTTTTGTTCAGATCTAATGTAGTCAATATAGTCAGGTCAACATTCATGTTCTCGGAGCTCAAAGTGAAGTATTTCAGTAGCGTGGATTTCTCTCAGAAGCCAGGTGGTCACGTTGCCTACAAGATGAGAATCTGTGCGGTGCTACACTTGGTAGTACTGGTCATCTGCCATTCTTGTTCATATGGCTTAGTAGTGGTTGGTTTTTCTTGTGCTTGTGGGAAACTTATCAAGCTCCGGAATATAACTGGTTTCCTGTTATGTTGTTTTGTTGAAACTGTTATTCAAGAGAGAATCAGACAAGAGAAATAATGGGTGTGGTACAAAACACTGTAAACCCAGCAATCTTTTATGGTTCTAGTGAAGTACAGTTTATCTTGCCTGCATCTATAAATTCAAGTTGTGTCGCTGTTTTGAAATGAATCTCTCACTGCTTTGAATGGAAAGAGTGATTTGTGCTGACAAGGCGTGTGATTTAAACCAGCCTCATAATTTCAGTTATAGGCAGGGCACCCAGTTTTTTTCTTCTCTGTTTTAGACAGCTCATGACAATGATAGAGAAATCATGCTGATTTTTTTACCCGGATATGGGGCCTGGCTTAGAGCTAAGATTGCCTCTTAATACTACATGTTTTTAGAACAAGGCTTCAAGATGAGCCTGACTTTGAATTAACAAAGCCATCAGCCAGCTAGGAATTACTACGTCATATTGATTCATAACAAAAAAAAGAGAAAACAATGATAACGAAAACAACAGATACAAGATGATGCCAAAATATCATGCATACACGAAAACAACAAGCACACATGATATAAACAACTGAGAAGCTAGC
Source organism: Aegilops speltoides (assembly GCA_021437245.1). Taxonomy (NCBI): domain Eukaryota; kingdom Viridiplantae; phylum Streptophyta; class Magnoliopsida; order Poales; family Poaceae; genus Aegilops; species Aegilops speltoides. Next base: position 565,132,922 of record CM038147.1, read on the forward strand.
TTGATGTTGATGGAGCCCATCGACGTGCTTCTAGCGCATTGACGCGAGCACACTTCAGTTGGAGAGACCACCCAACGATGATGGACACGCCCTTATCTACCCCTAAAGGTGAACATTGTCACCATACTACCTACCTTCTCCAATTCTAAAGGGGACCCTTGCCCCTCGCTTTGGGTTGAACGATGTCAGACCATCGAAAGCTGGAGAAGCTCACTCTAGATCAAAGATCGATAATGATTTTGGAGCCCCATGAGAAATTCTCAGCCTGATAAACCCACTGTGTAAAGATCATCGACCAAAGCCACGACAAAGCTCATTCGTCTACCGACTAAGAAACAAAGCTGCTATTGGGTGAGCTCGCTGAAGAAACATACATCAGAGGAGTTGAAACAACCAGTGTTGAGAGAATATCAGAGCCCGCAGTTATTGGCACCATGTCCAAGCACCCACACCTTGTTGCTAACGAGCCAGCGGAACCATATCCCCTTACCGTCCAAGGCGATGGCGCCGACCAACCAAGAAGCAAACACACACAGATCGGGCTTCTAACAACCACAAGGAGCCATGAAAGACTACTGATCTAGCGACATAGAGCACCTCGGCGCCACCGTCAATTGCGATTCTGTTGTACGCCAGACAATCACACCACAAAGCCAACACACACCCCAATTCACACACGACGTCACCTTCAAGGAAATGATGACGCATGCCACGCCGGGGCCACCTAGTACGGATCAAACTAGGGTTTTCACCGAGTATGCGCGTGGGAGGGAACGGGGTCAAACCTCTACGGCTCTTCATAGAAGGGGGATGACACCGCAGGTGTCGTCACCGTCATGACTAGATAGCTAGCCAAAGATTTCTCTTGGTTAGAGTCCGCACCTCCAGCATCCCTACCATCAGTGCATTTTGCGATCGATGGCCATCGAGGACCAGATCCGGCGAGGAGTTGGGCGTTGGGAGTGCAGAAGGCGACCTTCCGATTTGGCGCACCCAGGGATACCAGGGCACCTATCATGATCAATGACCGCTGCCACTCGCCGCCGACATGACCAAGGAATAGGAGCATCCGTGAGTGCCGCTCGCCATAGAGTCGACATCCCTGCACTACCCGAGGCTGTCGCCTCAGCATCTGTAGCCCTCGACACGAAGATGAAGTAGCCAGACCTCGTCGCCGCCATCCTTAGCGGTCGCTCGGTCTTTGCTGGCGGCCCCTCTGGGAGTGACGAGGAGGAAGGGCGGGGGAAGGGAGCTCCGAGGCTAGGGTTGTGTCGGCTCCCATGTCGCCCCGAGCGGAGTGATATGTTTAACTCAAGTACTGCAATGTTTGGTGGCAAAGCTGGAAGACATCATAGAAAGGCATGATTGTCGCTTCCATTATCACATTGAACTCTCACTTGTGATCCATAGCCAGTTGCGATGGAACTTCCATTAGTTTATGCAGTAAATTAACTGTGATTTGTGTCCCCATAATCAGTAAATTAAGCTGAGATTTTATTCCCAAGGTTGGAATTTTTTTTAGGGTTTCAACAGCTTTCCCTACACAAAAAGAAGACTTTTCGTTTTCTGAGACACAGCACAAAAAGAAACTGAGATGCCGGGCCTGCAAAGAGGCCACACAGATGGCCGGCCTGGACGTAGTGGGCAAGGCCCATTTCGACAGCTCACGAGGAAATCGCTGTCCCCAAAAGAAACTGACGGACAAATTGTGTCTTCACTCCAGCGGCAAAGCATCCAAATTCCAAACACAGCCGACTCGATCTCAGTCTCATCCCCTTGCCAACGCGTCGCCGTCGAGGGTTCCCGGCGGCGGCTCCTCCGATCTCTTACCACCGGATCTTCCGCGCCTCACCGGCCGTTGACTCCCTACTCCTCACCACCCTCCCTCGCCCACCTCGCTCGCCGGCCAAGAAATGGCGACGCAGCTGATGGATATCCCCGAGCACCTCCTCCAGGCCGAGATCTTCCTCCGCCTGCCCGCACCGGAAGACCTCGCCCGCGCCTCCGCCACCTGCGCTACCTTCCGCCGCCTCGTCGCCGACAGATCCTTCCTCCGCCGCTTCCGCCGCCTCCACGCCCCGCCATTCCTCGGCTTCCTCGCCCACGGCCGGTTCCACGAAGCCCTCTCGCCTCATCCCTCCGCGCCCGCCGCCTACAGGCTCACCCTAAAAGCTGACTTCACCTTCTCTTTCGTCCCATCACCCCATCGTCGCCGGACCGGCCGCTCGGCGGTTGTTGGTCCGTTCAGGACATCCGCACGGCCGCCTCCGCCTCCGCCGGGCCCGCGGTTCTCGCCTCCCCACCGCCGCCGGGCGGCCGTTGGGCCGTTCAGGACATCCGCGACGGCGCGTCCTGCTCCGCCACTCCCCAACGATGATCGTCGTCTAAAATTCACAGAGCTCGCGGTGTGTGACCCGTTGCACCGGCGATACATCCTGCTTCCCGCAGTGCCTCAAGAGCTTGCCGCTCTGGTGGAGGACCCGGACGTGGTGTGCAATCCCTGGTGCCATCCTTTCCTCCTTCCCCTCGACGACGCGGAGGAGGAGGAGGAGGAGGGGGACGCGGCGATGGCATTCGGAGTGATCTGGATGGTACATTGCCTAAGTAGGGTGGCCGCCTTCGTCTTCTCTTCGAGCAGTGGACGATGGCAAACTGCGGGTGAGTTCACCATGATCTCACTCGTCGACTATACCTTTTCTAGGCGCCATTATGCTTATGGCTGTTTCTACTGGGAGCTCAACACCATCAACAAAGATTTGCTCATGCTTGACACCGGGAGTATGGAGTTCTCCATTGTTGACCTTCCACCCGGAGAATGGAGCGAGGAAGTTGTAGCCATTGTGGAGGCGGGAGAAGGCAGACTGGGTATGTTAGCTATCCCCGAAATCGGAGGTGATCTGTCTTATTACATTAGGGGAAACGAAAGTGATAGCTCTAGCCAGTGGCAATTGGAGAAGACAATCCCACTTCCTCGGAACCAGCATCTTATCAAAGCTGCAACCGAGAGGTACTTGCTGCTAGCAAAGATTGGAAAGTTTTGGGGGGTGCCAGAAGAGGAATATTTTTCAATAGATGTCAAGCAGATGCATCTTGAAAGGGTTCTTGCAAAACCTTTCCAGTTCGCCAGGAACGGGACGCACATATATACCAACTTCCCACCATCCTTGTCTGCACCGACAATATGAAGTGGTAAACTTTCTATTGCATCCTAGCTATATATGTCTTTCCCTTCATAGTTAGCACACAACTTTGTCTAATGCTTAATGTTTCATTATTGCAACTAATCGTTCTTTTTATGCTTGTGGGAATCTTATCAAGCACAAGATTATAGTTGTGGTTGTTGTTATGTTTGTTCCAATCGCCCTCTGGAGAGAATCTGAGGAGAAAAAAGAATCTTTCACATAGCTTATGCATCCAATGCTATTTTAGACATTAAAGAAATTGTTATTTTAGGCCTCCTGAAATCATGAAAATGCTAGGTCACAACAATTACTTTTGAGGAACGACACTTTTCAAGGACTCAATGTTTAGAAGAAATACTAGAATTGATCCAGTTTACCCTTCGAGTATTTCACCCAGCACACTAAAATCTTCATTCAATTCAAGCACTGCTCATCTTGTCGGCTTTTTATCTTTCAAATATATCAGGGGGAAGAAATTTGATGTAGCAAGAACAACTTGTTCTCACAAACTGTTTGGTTCGAATCAGCCCCATAAGATCGGTTATAAGTGGGGTGTGCCCAGTTTTTCTTCCTCTTATTTCCTTGTAAGATAGCTGGAACACATTACTTGCCGCTTTCTGAGTCTCCCAATGAATGCAAAATATAAGCATCAAACTCTGTAGCATGGTAGAGGGCACACATACACATAGTTTGTTGATTCTGGCTGCCAAGACACCTTGATTTTTGAACTTCGGACATAAGTATTTTTTTAACTGACCTAAGTTAGAAGTTTCTTAGCATACTAGGTATAATATAGCGATTCCTGCAAGGGTGCAATACAATTCAGTTGAGATCAATATTACCAATGGGACAAATGGTATCATGCTTCTGCCTGTAATAAGAGAATATATACTAGCCCCCCTGTAATACCACTTTATTCCAAAACTGCCTCTTAATTTTGAACCATGTTAAACCACATCATCATCATTAATAAGTTACGCAACGGAACTTTTTATACAAGAGCCCATAAACATGTAAACAGAGGCTATATAAAATTTGATTAGGCCCATAACATGTGAACCAAGGCGATTTACTTATACATGGGCTTAAGCGGTACTCCGAAACAAATCGCTGGCAGTTGATAATCCGTAAAAGTTACGCTCACAAATGGCAGTGCTGAATCTTATCAGTAATAAGCATGTGTTTTTTTGGCAAGAGGAACGACTACTCATAAAAGACATCTCTTCAAATACTATAAATATGTTCATTCTCTGACAGTAGAGAACACAACAAGCCATTCTTGCGTCCCCCGACAAACACAAGCATTTTCACTTCCACCGGATAACAAACTGGCGAACAGCCAGCACTAATAATTGGTAAGATACTAGCAATGTCTTCCTTTGCGTCCAAAGTCTTGGCAGTCACTCATCAAGAGCCTCTGCTAGCTTTCCATATTTGGTACTTGCAATGATGTCACAAAGTCTTAATCATGAATTACTGCATGCTGCAATTTGTGAAATTTCAATCGATGAGATAAAATATTCTTATATCAGCCTAAACCACGTCTACGAAACAAAGAAGAAATAATTCAGTTTATCTGAAAGGCACAAATAAAAAAAGTTACTCAGAGTCCATTTTTGTTCTGCTGTGCAGCCTCATTGCTAGCTTATGGTCATTCAAACTTCTTATCTTTATGAACTAACATATCCAGCCCATTGTGAAAGCCTACAAGAAATTGTTTAAGCCAACAGATATATTAAACCGGAACTTGAATTATTCAATTCTACATATAATAACAGCAGCTTTAAAAGTCATCCATACTCTCTGAGAATTATCAGACAGTTAGTTTTGAAACTCTAAATGCTTCTACATATATGAAATGCAGAAGAAAATAATCCATTTTACAAAAAAAAAAATCAAGCAATGAAGTCACATGGAATTCATTTTTGTGGGGCATCTCATTCAGTGGTTTAGTGTGCAGCCCTCTTGCTTATGCTCATGTCAAATTTCTTATATATATGAACTAACATGTAAAGTCCAATGTGAAAGCGTACAAGAAATTGTTTAAGTCAAGGAACTCCTGTTTAGACTATTGAGTTAGTCAATGCGGGAATTTATCTTCAGTTAAATAGAACAAGTGCCCTGCCTACCCAACATTACCAGTACAGCTATATTTTCCTACCGAATTATTTATTACAAATTCATCCACAGCTAACTAAATACAACATTTAAAAAAAATGATAATTTGTGTAACCAATATCTCATCCACAACTAGTATCCAGCCAACAGACAAGCTTATGGTTGGGCAGGACACTTGTTTCTTTAAGTACAATCAAATATTTCCCACAGGAGATGCAAGTTTTATTTTGGTTATTTCCTCATAATTTCTTTTGTTTCACATTGTGTGGTAATAAGTTACATTTTGTTTACTAATCAGGAAAGCACCTGCTAGTTCAGTTGATTCACACTATGCAGGTTGTATTTTGGTCATTCTTGTTTACACAATTTGGTAGTGATTATTTTCTTCCTTGTTGGAGAGCTAACCAAAGCTTGGGAATGTAATTGTGATCCATTCTAGTTTGTTCTAATGACCTTTTTGAGATAACGAGACATAGCAAAATAACTATGACATAGCTTATGTAGTGCCTGTTATTTTAGGCCTCATCAATTTTAGATCACAGCAATTATTTGCGAGGACTTGTTTTTATAGTTAGGGCATTTCAACATGAATACATGTATAGATCCAGCTCACCTTTGGAGGAGGCAATTGAAAAGGCATAGTCGTGCCGCTATAACATCCAAGCCTTTCATTTCATTTGGATGGTTCTGATCTCAAATGCCTTACTGTGTGTTTCCAGGCCTAGAAGGCCCGGCCCAATATATGGATATTTCATTGCTAAAAATAAGTAATATTGGTTCACAAAGTAGGGTTACTCCAACTGCATGCTGCTCATCCTTAATTCCATGTAGCCAAAAATTATTTTCATGCTTGCTGCCACGCTTGCACCCGTTTGCTCCTGATCAATCTCTGTCTGCTCCTTCCTGTGCTTGCTCTCCACCGCCAAAGCTTCTCGCTTTCCGTGCTCACCAGGTGACGCCGAAGCTTCTTGCTCCTCACGCTCTCCCTGATGTATGGTGCTCCTTCGTGTTGCTGCACCAAATACCAGATACACTGGAAGCAATACGCGTAGCTTAGGGAGCAAATTATGGCCAGCCGCGACAAGAATAGAATGCCGATGCAGATAGAGTGAATGGGAGGGATAAGGCAGGACGATAGGAACAAGGATTGGGAAAATACTGAGGTGTTGCTCAGGTAGTCAGGTGTATTTGTTCCTTTTTCTAAAAATCCATTCATCCACCAAAACTAGTAAGGAACTTTTCAAGGAGTCGTCGCTTATACCTGGTATTTCCTGCTAGTACTGGAAAGTGGAAACACATAGGAAAACGTTGTGATCGCAGCCATACAATATGGAATGAATGGCTAAGGTGTACAATTAAAACATGTCTACGTCTTTACAGTGCTGGCAGTTGGATAACAGATGAGAGATGACACACATAGTTTGTTGGTTACGCCTTTATAAGTTTGTAGTACTATATAAAAAAAAAGCTATCAATTTTCCAACACATAGTTTGTTTATTATGCCTTTGTCTAGCTTTATATACCGACTTGCAAGTACTGCAACTAATTATAATGATAAACACATAAAAGAAAGTGTTTGCAGTTGGCCAGTTGCATATTCCAAATTCTGTGTGTATTACCAGTTGGACAAAATGCTATTCTGGCTTCTGCCTTTGGATACTACTATTGTTTTTCTTACGCAATATAAGACCAATGTTTTTCCCATTTTCTTATAAGCTCTTCAATATGTACAATTTGAGCTTAAAACCCACCACTGTCTGACCTTCCTTTTTTGTCGATTTTGTTCAGATCCGATGGTCCTCAAAGGTCAAAGTGAGTATGTTTTCAGTAGCGTGGATTACTTGCAGAATCTATGGTGCTACGCTTGGTCATTTTGCCATTGTTGTTCACATGGTAGTGGCTGTTTTTCTTGTGCTTGTGGGAAGCTCCCGAACATAACTGTTATCTGTTGTCTTGTTTGTAAACTGTTACCTGTTGTCTGTTTGTAAACTGTTGTTCAAGAGAGAATCAGAAAAGAGAAATATGTGTGTGATACAAAATACTATAGAGCCCGAAAATTATTTTATGGTTGATGTGAGACAACACAAATACAGACCCAGTTTATCTTTGGATTGTTTCGCTCACCTTGGAAATATTCATGCTAGTTAAGTACTGCCTATCTCGTCTGCGTTTATAAATTTCTGTCGTGCAGTTTTTCAGAATGATTCTGCACAACTGGTGTGGTCACAGATAAGAGCCCCATCGCTGCTCTGAATAGAAAGAGTGACTTGTGCTCACAAGCCGTGTGATTTGAATTAGCCTCGTAAGATCAGTTACAGGATGAGCACTGTTTTTAACATTCACTTATAGGCATAATAGATTGTTGAGTGTGGCTGCCAAGATCCCCTGTTTCTTTTCTTTCCTTTTTTTAGCTTTGATGACCTAAGTTAAAAGTTTATTATACCACTAGGTAATGTACGATATTCATTTGACACAAAGGCACCACATTTGCATGACCTGTGTTTTCGAGGACTCATCTCGCTATGTTTACATGCTTTTTTCTGACTATATATTTGAACTTACGAATATCTCAATTTGCAAATTACTATGACAAACACATAAAAGTGAGGGTCTTCAGTTAAATGTTCCAAATTCAGTTGAGTTCAGTAATAAAAAATTAGAACGAAGGCTTAAAAAAAATGTTCACGAGTGATGAATTTGAAAAAAAGTTTGTGTACGATGAATATGGAAAAAACTATTCGCGACTTTAGACAAATATCTGCGAAAGATAAATTTTAGAAGAAAAGAAAATGTGTTCACAAACCACCAATACTGTTTGTGAACGATAAATTTGAAAATTTGTTCGCGAACCCCAAAAATTGTTCACGAATATGAAAAAAAAAATCATGAACGATGTATTTGAATTTGTTTTTGCACAAATTCATGAATGATCATTTTTTTTCAAACATTGGCGATTTTTAGAAAGTTGTGAATTCTAAAAATATTCACGAATTTTTAAAAAAACGTTTGGGGTTAAGAAAATATTTATGAACTCTAAAATATGTGTATGAATTTACAAAAAAAATCATTAATGTAAATGTTCATGGTTTCAAAAATGTTCACAACTTCTTCACGAACCGCAAATATTTGTGGTCGAATACATTTTCAAATTTATCGTTCGTGAACATTTCTTAAAGTCGTGAACATTTTTTCCATATTTGCAAACATTCTTTTAAACCATGAATTTCAATCTATTTGGAGTGAAGTACATTTATCATTCCCTGGAATTTATTGATTTTCTTTTTTTTTTGCATATTTTCATCACCAGCCGTTACCTTGTAGGGCCCCATGTCCGACGTGTCATGGGTCAACTGCGCCAGCTAGCCGGTCAGGCGTGGTCGGACATATTAAGAACCTGAATGCCGATTTTCATAGTTTGAGGACCTACATGATACTCCTAAAATAGTTTAGGGACCTACAATGCACTTCACTCTTTTATTTCCCATGGGATATATATGAAATTTCAATTTTATATCTATGTTGTTGTTTTATTTCAAAAAGGATGGTCATTTTTCGTTGTGTGCATAAGATTTGCCTTTTTTTGCCCTCTTTAAATTGCCATGTAACGAAAAAAGGAGAGACTAGAATGCAATACGAAGTCTCCAGGGGCGCGTCACTAGCCACTGCGGGGGCTGTAGTGTTTCCAATGGCTATGTGTTCGCTGTCTTTCATCTTATAGCGAATTAGTTTAAAAAAGATCTGATGTGGCTCCGATCCTCCGACAAAATTCGTGCACACCAATCGACGGGAGAGAATGCGTTCACCGAGACTGGCCTCCTGGCGAACGGTCGCCAGTTAAATTCCCATTTTCTTTTTGCTGGTGGGGACGCTCCTCCAAGTGCTACCGCGTGCGTGTTTTTCTCAGATTCCTTTCCTTTTCTTAGGGCCAAGTCTTTTTCTAGCTTATAGTAGCTTATTGTCAAAATAAGTCAAAAGTGCAAAAAAGATTGTTTTGTAAAAGTGAAACGGTGGTGGCCTGACGACCGGCTGAAGCTTGCGCCGGTCACCCCGGCTCTGCTGGCTCGCGCACCTATACCACACAGCCACGTGCCCTGACCCACGCGCCGACTCCTTATCTTTTTGCACCAACCGTTTTGTGGCCACAAAAATCTTATATCCAGAAACATCGCAGTCTCTTCTCTTTTCTTCTACCTTGCGCACCACCATGATCCTCCTCTTGCGAGCTTTTGCTTCTACCCCCTACAATAAAACCACATGAGGCTGCTACAAGGACGCGTCATTGGTCGTCGATTTCATGGCCACTCTCGCCACCAATTTCCTCTCTGTCTTGGTCGGCGAGCCCCTTGATGTTGCTAACCAAGGCCTCATCGCCGTCGTGGAGTGTGCTACAACCATGGTGAGCGGTGCTGTGACCGGCGTCGCGCCCTGCTACGACCTCGATATCGCGGTGCTACAATCAGTGTACGCCCGTGCTGGAACTGGCTATCTGGTGTGCTGGAACCGGCGGCAAAAAATGATACAAGGTGATAAGACTATGTGCGGGGAACAGGTCGCTGGGGCTGCATCCAGTGACACAAATTGCTACATCCGGCATCAAGTTTTGCTGGAGGCATAGAAATTAGCCATCAACACTATAATTAGGTGGACGGCACCGGTCAGCTTCTTTTTTGCTGGAACCCACACCTCTTTGCTACAACTAACAGATATTTTGCTACGTTGAGTATCTGGGGTGAGGTACAACCGTACATGGAGAAAAGCTTCAACCGGCCTAGTATAAGTTACAACCGATGGAGAAAAATGCTTCATCAGGCATGACAGAAAAGCTTCAACTCCCATGGAAAAGCTGGAAGCAGCTACGAAAAAATCGTCAACCGACCATGGAAAAAGCTTCAACCTAGAGCCAGCAAATGGCTATGACGGCGAGGCTACGACGGGTTGATGGCGAGGCTGCTACCAAACGACGGCGAGGGAGGGGGCTGCGACCACGGAGCAACGCCGCAAAACGCCCACGAGATGCAGCTTCAACGGCGACGGCGGGGTTGCGAGGACGTCGACGGCGAGAAGAGCGAGGAGCGGCGTCCTTCACGGAAGGGTAGACATGGGGGGGGGGATCGACTGGTGCAGTGGCGGGCAGGAGACATTTTTCTTCCTGGACGTGGGTGGAAAGGAGGGAGAAGGGATAATGCGCGAGAAAGCAGACGCAATCATACCGATAGGGTTTCCTGAATCGGGCGGGTGGCATTGCAATCGGCCCAAATTTGGGCCGGCGCGCAGGTGCCTAGCACTCGCCTTTGTAAAGATCAGCTCAACTTATTTCCACCCTCACCCAGGGTGCTTCCCGCAGCTTCTCACTTAAACCCGAAGGGGTATAGGGAAATGACACTATTGTTTGAGCATATTACAACAAAAATGCCACTGGCAGGTATACCCGCAAGGCGAAGAGCCCAGTCCCGCCCGCAGCCCTGGATCCCCTTTCCTCCCGCTCGCTCACGCGAAAACCTCGCTAGGTTTCCTCCAGACCGCCGCCGGTCCCTTGTGCGCAGCTCCCTCCGGCGACATGGCGGGCGGCTAGGGTCCCTCCTCCTCCGCTGCTCCTCCCATTGGCGTGACCCGCCCCCGCCCCGGTCTCCAGCACCAGCAACAGGCCCGGCTGGCCCCCACGGCAGACGGATCCCGCCCCGCCCTACTCCCGATTCAGAGCACTTTTCGACGCCACCACGAGCTCTTCTAGCAAGGTGAGCTCCTCTGTTTTTTTATTTTGGCGTCGCCTCCTCTCCAAAATCTCACCACCACCCCCCTTCCGATCTAGCCAGACGGTCACGCGCACCGGCACACAAGGGATGATGGAGCCTGGCTCCCGCAAGCGCCGCGCCTCGTCGCCTGCGCCGTCGGCTCCCGTCACGCTGCCGACGCCGGGCTTCGTGGCGGACAGGGAGGAGGCGGCGGCCCGCGTGGAGTGGCTTCTCCAGTACCAGTTCAACAAGCGCTCCCTGCTCGAGGAGGCGCTCACCCACCAGTCCTTCACCAGCGGCGGCGCCGCCTCGTACCAGAGGCTCAAGTTCGTCGGGGACGCGGCGCTCGGCCTCGCTTTCTCCAACTTCCTCTACCTCACCAACCCCACCGTCGGCCCGGCGCACTCTCGACGCTCCGGGCCGCCAACATCTCCACCGAGAAGCTGGCGCGTGTCGCCGTGCGCCACGACCTCTACCCGCTGCTCCGACGCAACTGTCCACGCCTTGATCTCTTGGTATGTGCCGCTTAAGCGTCCTCGGATCCTCCTCCCCTGAGTTAGAAGCCATAGATTTGGGGGCTCTGTTTTTATATATAGATGTTGTATTAAATCATCCACTTTTTACTGTCCGCTCGAGCGGTTCGGTGGGCTTAATTTGAGGGTAAAATATAGAGCTAAACATCTATCTATAGCAGCTCATGCCACATCTTAGTTTTGATTTAGTGATGCAAGAATAAGTTTAGTACTGTATTTAGCAATGCTGAAACTGGAATTGGTAAGTACTCCCGCCGCTCCATTCGGGTTCATAAGGCATTATACATTTCAATTGTTAAGTGATTGATGTTATCTCTTGGAGATGTGGATATTAGATGAACTATTTTTGGCTACCATTGTTATGTTACTGGGTATACCTTTATGCAGGTAGGACAGTTTATCCAGTCAGTGAAACAAGAGTTAGAGGATGACCTTGGCACTACATCCTATGGTGGCACTGTATTTAAGGCTCCCAAGGTGCTTGCTAATATAGTTGAGGCCATTGCCGCTGCTGTCTATGTGGATTGCAACTTTAATCTTGAGAAGCTCTGGAAGGTTTGTAATCCATCTTTCATGTTATTTCCCATTCATTAATATGTTGATCTGAGGTTTCCAGAAAATAACTTAACTAATAATTCCAGTCATAATACGCAGATAAAAATCTATGTAATTTTCTATGAAGAATCGTGTGATTTCATTTATCCAAGATAGCTTTACCAATAATATTTGTGAAAGTTTTAAAAAATGGACCTCTGCTATCTAAAATGACATATTTATTTACGGAGAGAGCAGTTCACTAGAATAATATGTGGCGATAATGATATCACTGTTTATTATGTAGGTAACAAGGTTCCTCTTTGAGCCCATTGTCACGGCAGAAACAATAGATGAGCAACCTGTGTCTACGTTGCATGAATTGTGCCAGAAACATGGGAAGGATATAAAATTCACGACTTGGCAGAAAGGTAGAACAACGGTTGTAAATGTATTTGTTGGTGGGGCACTTGTTGGGATGAGCTCCTCAGAGCAGATGGTAATCGCTAAGCTCAATGCCACCTGGGATGCATTAAGCAAGCTTCTTGGTGGAGGCAACCAGCAAGTGTTGACAACCGGAGTTGGCCATGGATTGGGGGTTGAGGTTGGAGAGCTTAGGGAATGCAAGCAGAAGCTTATTGAGCAGTGCAGCAGGAAGCATTGGCCAAAACCCATCTTTAAGTAAGATTCTTGACTACTCTGTCAGTTTTTAGTTTTATATATCCTGTTCATTAGTTGAACTTTTCCTGCAATGCTCCTCAGATGAGGCATCTCTTTCCACACCTACAGTACAATTGTTTGTTGATCATATATTTTGTTCTGGGCATCTTTAGAACTTTCACTGCTGCACATTTTGTTTTGTTTCTTTATTGTAATTTCACCCTTGTTCCCATTTATCTTAGGGTAGTAACATTTGGTCATTTCTGTTAAACAACCTTACTAGGTAAATAGTACTTTGACCTCAGTAGGTCTGGAACAGACTTGTCCAGACCATTACTCAGATGCAGTATGGAAACCACTAGTTTGGTTTGATTGCCAAACACTACAGCATGAACACGTGGGAAAGAGATACCTGATCTGAGTGATTGTCTGGACAAGTCTGGTCCAGAACAACTATTTCTGTTAACACAACCTTACTAGTTAAATAGTACTTTGACCTCGGTAGGTCACTAGGTCTGGAAGATACTTGTCCCCCCCCCCCCGGCTCCCACCAAAAAAAACTTTATTACATAGTTCTTAATTCAAAGTTTGTTTAGTTATATCTTCTCTGTTACCAGAAAAAGAGAATTTCTGAATCACATATGTTAAAAAAGTATAATAGTGGAAAAAAAAGTACTCTAGATTAAACTTGTTTTGTTTCTCCTAAGACTTGATTTGCTGGGAATTTAAGCTTCACATTGCAAAGAGTAATTCCATACTTCATAAACTAAAAAAAACTATCTGCTAATACCGTGGGGGAAGCTTTCATGTTGATTTAATGCTCAAACCAAAGTGATTTCTTTATTTTGTCTGAATCATGGTTGTACTATATATACCCCCCCCCCCTAGGAACTCATAAAATCAATTCATCATTCTTTGTACATTTTAGCATCTTAGTTAGTGCTAAGGCATTTGTAAAATGAAAAAGTGTACACTTTTCAACCTTAAACTATGGCTTGAGTATGTCTTTTCAACCTAGAACTCCAAAACCGTCTAAAACAATACCTTGAAGTATAAAAATTGTGCCCTTTTTTAGTTTCCCCATCATCGTGTTTAACAAAGTTAGTTATTTTTTCGAGAAAACGCAAAGATCTTTGCGTTTCAATGCATTGAAGAGAAGGGATAGTACAATCCTCCTAGGAGCTGGGGTTACAAAGGTTGTGCTCTCTATCAGTGGACGCCCCAGGTTGTGCTCTCTATTAGCAGATACAATAAAGCGGCAGCTACTTGACATGATTATTGTATGTATGCATTGAGCCACCTTGCAGTGATCTACTATCTTAACCAATCAGTAAAATAGAAAATTTGATGGGCATATATCTTTCCTTTATCCCATTCTCTTCCATGCCCGCCGATGTTCCTTCGGGCATCGACCCACTCCCTCCAGCGCTTTTGTGTTCCTTCCTAGAAGCCCATGCCCACATTTCCCCTTAACCACTTCCTGTAACATTCATCTCCTATCTCGCTACCATATCTATTTTTGCGCGCCTAGCTTGCTTCAAGCTGCCTCCTGTTGGAAATATGCCCTAGAGGCAATAATAAAAGTATTATTATATTTCATTGTTCATGATAATTGTGTTTTATTCATGCTATAACTGTATTATCCGGAAATCGTAATACACGTGTGAATACATAGACCACAATATGTCCCTAGTGAGCCTCTAGTTGACTAGCTCGTTGTGATCAACAGATAGTCATGGTTTCCTGGCTATGGACATTGGATGTCGTTGATAACGGGATCACATCATTAGGAGAATGATGTGATGGACAAGACACAATCCTAAGCATAGCACAAAGATCGTGTAGTTTGTTTGCTAGAGCTTTTCCAATGTCAGGTATCTCTTCCTTAGACCATGAGATCGTGTACCTCCGGATACCGTAGGAGTGCTTTGGGTGTATCAAGCGTCACAACGTAATCGGGTGACTATAAAGGTGCACTACGGTATCTCCGAAAGTGTCTGTTGGGTTGACACGGATCGAGACTGGGATTTGTCACTCCGTGCAAACGGAGAGGTATCTCTGGGCCCACTCGGTAGGACATCATCATAATGTGCACAATGTGACCAAGGGGTTGATCACGGGATGATGTGTTGCGGAACGAGTAAAGAGACTTGCCGTAACGAGATTGAACAAGGTATCGGTATACCGACGATCGAATCTCGGGCAAGTAAAATACCGCTAGACAAAGGGAATTGTATACGGGATCGATTGAGTCCTTGACATCGTGGTTCATCCGATGAGATCATCGTGGAACATGTGGGAGCCAACATGGGTATCCAGATCCGCTGTTGGTTATTGACGGAGAACGTCTCGGTCATGTCTACATGTCTCCCGAACCCGTAGGGTCTACACACTTAAGGTTCGATGACGCTAGGGTTATAAAAGAAGTTTTTATGTGGTTACCGAATGTTGTTCAGAGTCCCGAATGAGATTCCGGACGTCACGAGGAGTTCCGGAATGGTCCGGAGGTAAAGATTTATATATGGGAAGTCCTATTTTGGCCACCGGAAAATGTTCGGGATTTTTCGGTATTGTACCGGGAAGGTTCTAGAAGGTTCCGGAGTGGGGCCCACCTGCATGGGGGACCCACATGAACGTGGGTAGTGGGGGAAAGGCCCCACACCCCTGGTCAAGACGTACCAAGATCCCCCCTTAGAAGGAATAAGATCATATCCCCAAGGGATAAGATCAAGATCCCTAAAAAGGGGGGATAACAATCGGTGGGGAAGGAAATGATGGGATTTCTTTCCTCCCACCTTGGCCAACGCCCCAATGGACTTGGAGGGAAAGAAACCAGCCCCTCCACCCCTATATAAAGTGGGAAGATGCATGGGAGCTTCACACGAAGTTCTGGCGCAGCCCTCCCCCTCTCCCAAGTCCTCCTCCTCTCCCGCGGTGCTTGGCGAAGCCCTGCAGGATTGCCACGCTCCTCCACCACCACCACGCCGTCGTGCTGCTGCTGGATGGAGTCTTCCTCAACCTCTCCCTCTCTCCTTGCTGGATCAAGGAATGGGAGACGTCACCGGGCTGTACGTGTGTTGAACGCGGAGGTGCCGTCCGTTCGGCACTAGGATCTCCGGTGATTTGGATCACGACGAGTACGACTCCTTCAACCCCGTTCTCTTGAACGCTTCCGCTTAGCGATCTACAAGGGTATGTAGATGCACTCTCCTTCCCCTCGTTGCTAGTCTCTCCATGGATAGATCTTGGTGACACGTAGGAAAATTATAAATTTCAGCTACGTTCCCCAACAGTGGCATCATGAGCTAGGTCTATTGCGTAGATTCTTTGCACGATTAGAACACAAAGTAGTTGTGGGCATTGATTTTGTTCAATATGCTTACCATTACTAGTCCAATCTTGTTTCGACGGTATTGTGGGATGAAGCGGCCCGGACCGACCTTACACGTACTCTTACGTGAGACAGGTTCCACCGATTGACATGCACTTCGTGCATAAGGTGGCTAGCGGTGCCGATCTCTCCACTTTAGTCGAACGGATTCGATGAAAAGGGTCCTTATGAAGGGTAAATAGCAATTGGCATATCACGTTGTGGTTTTGCGTAGGTAAGAAACGTTCTTGCTAGAAACCCATAGCAGCCACGTAAAACATGCAACAACAATTAGATGACGTCTAACTTGTTTTTGCCGGGTATGCTATGTGATGTGATATGGCCAAAAAGAATGTGATGAATGATATGTGATGTATGAGATTGATCATGTTCTTGTAATAGGAATCATGACTTGCATGTCGATGAGTATGACAACCGGCAGGAGCCATACGAGTTGTCTTAATTTATTGTATGACCTGCGTGTCATTTAACAACGCCATGTAATTACTTTACTTTATTGCTAACCGGTAGCCATAGTAGTAGAAGTAATAAGTTGGCGAGACAACTTCAAGGAGACACGATGATGGAGATCATGATGATGGAGATCATGGTGTCATGCCGGTGACGATGATGATCATGGAGCCCCAAAGATGGAGATCAAAAGGAGCAAAATGATATTGGCCATATCATGTCACTATTTGATTGCATGTGATGTTTATCATGTTTATGCATCTTGTTTACTTAGTTCGACGGTAGTAAAGAAGATGATCCCTTACAAAATTTCAAGAAGTGTTCTCCCCTGACTGTGCACCGTTGCTACAGTTCATCGCTTCTAAGCACCACGTGATGATCGGGTGTGATGGATTCTTACGTTCACATACAACGGGTGTAAGACAGTTTTACACAGCGAAAACACTTAGGGTTAACTTGACGATCCTAGCATGTACAGACATGGCCTCGGAACACGGAGACCGAAAGGTCGAGCATGAGTCGTATAGTAGATACGATCAACATGAAGATGTTCACCGATGATGACTAGTCCGTCTCACGTGATGATCGGACACGGCCTAGTTGACTTGGATCATGTAATCACTTAGATGACCAGAGGGATGTCTATCTGAGTGGGAGTTCATAAGATGAACTTAATTATCCTGAACATAGTCAAAAGATCTTTGCAAATTATGTCGTAAGCTCGCGCTTTAGTTCCACTGTTTAGATATGTTCCTAGAGAAAATATAGTTGAAAGTTGACAGTAGCGATTATGCGGACAATAGAAAGCTCATGTCCTTAATGCACCGCTCAGTGTGCTGAACCCCAAACGTCGTTTGTGGATATTGCAAACATCGGACATACACGTTTTGATAACTACGTGATAGTTCAGATAAACGGTTTAGAATTAAGGCACCAAAGATGTTTTTCGAAACGTCGCGGAACATATGAGATGTTTCGAGGGCTGAAATTGAGATTTCAGGCTCGTGCCCACGTCAAGAGGAATGAGACCTCCGACGATCTTCTTAGCCTGCAAACTAAGGGAGAAAAGCTCAATCGTTGAGCTTGTGCTCAGATTGTCTGAGTGCAACAATCACTTGAATCGAGTGGGAGTCGATCTTCCAGATGAGATAGTGATGTTTCTCCAAAAGTCATTGCCACCAAGCTGCTAGAGCTTCATGATGAACTATAACATATCAGGGATAGATTTTTTGATCCTTGAGGTATTCACGATGTTTGACACCGCGAAAGTAGAAATCAAGAAGAAGCATCAATTGTTGATGGTTGGTGAAACCACTAGTTTCAAGATGGGCAAGGGCAAGAAGGGATACTTCATGAAACAGCAAATCAGCTGCCGCTCCAGTGAAGAAACCCAAGGTTGAACCCAAACCCGAGACTAAGTGCTTCGTGATAAGGGAATAGTCACTAGGCGGAATTACCCTAGATACTTGGTAGATGAGAAGGCTGGCAAGGTCGATAGAAGTATATTGGATATACATTATGTTAATGTGTACTTTACTAGTACTCCTAGTAGCACCAGGGTATTAGATACCGGTTCGGTTGCTAAGAGCTAGTAACTCGAAATAAAAGCTACGGAATAAACGGAGACTAGCTAAAGGTGAGCTGATGATATGTGTTAGAAAAAATATACCTGCTGCACACTTGTGGGAATTAATTCATAAAACCTTCAATCAAGATGAGTATCTAGTTTGTTCCATTTTGCTCGTGAAGTAGTACTGAATCTGTACAACAACCTGAGCTGAAAGTTCTTCTGTATCATCTGATTATTACCTGTCCTGCTTGCGCAGAGTCGATTGACGGATTAACAAGCCTCTCATCCTTGGAACTCCAAGCTGAAGAAATGTAATGGTTGTGATGAGCATTTGCAAGATTAGGGTGGCGTATTCCTGAGATTAAGAAGCTATTTCGCCGAGACGGTGAGATGGCCCCTAATTATTTCTTCTTCTTCTTGAGATGATGGCTCCTAATTAGCAGCTAGCTACAGATATGCGCAAAGGAGCCAGGGAAAGAAAGGTATATGCTGATGAAGATGCCGCTGAAATTTGACAGTTGTGATGAGCATTTGCTACATATTAAGAATCTTTTGTCGCTCTGACGGCATGTTTGTTGATGGACGGATGGGATGGCATTGCTATATATCGTGTGTGACTTTGCCATGTCATTTTGAATTCATTATAGTTTATCTATTGTACTGATATTATAGAGTCTCCTGAGGTGTGGTTGATCCAAATGCATGAGTGAAAAATCTTAGTACGTAATTATATATCGTGTCTACAAGTTTCCTTATATTGAATATAGTTGGTGTGCCAGACAACTACAGAGGGAGTATGTTGTTACAAGCGTATACTTTTTTGAACTAACATGTGTCGGTCGTCATAGAATTCGAGGTTAAATTGGAAAATCATTTCCCCGCAAAAATAATAATTTGAAAACCATTGTTTGGGAACTTCAGAGAGCGTGCCCATTTTGAGTATAACACTGAACTTCATTGCATAAATATGCATGAAAAAGGAAACTTTGTTAGCAAGGAAAATATAGTTTTCGCCTATGACGCTATGAACTTCATTACATAAATATAGCACATAAAAAGTATCACTCCGTTCCTAATAGGAGTATTTCTGTATGCACGGAAAATACAGTTTTCAAACTGGCGCTGTAGCAGTTCTTTTAAAAAAAATAGCACAACGGACAGGCCCGAAAGATGGCCCGTTACATATTCTTACGTTGAAGGCCCGTTGTGGCAGCACAAAAGATGTCTCACCTCCACACGACAACATCCCATCCATGAGATCAGATTGAGGCGTCGTCGAGGGTTTCCACCGCCGGCCGGCATCCTCTTTCAATGGAGAGCAGCAAGAAAATCGAATCGAGTTTGCTGGAGTTCCCCGCCCATCTCTTGGAGCAGATATTCCTCCGGCTGCCCGCCGCAGAAGACCTCGCCCGCACCTCCGCCGCCTGCGTTACCTTCCGCCGCCTCGTCACCGACGGCTCGTTCCTCCGCCGATTCCGCCGCCTCCACCCACCACCACTCCTCGGCTATCTCAACCTCGGCGGGTTCCACCCAGCTCAGCCGTCTCACCCGTCCGCGCCCGCCGCCCGCTCGCTCGCCCTAGCCGCCCGCGCGCTCGTGCTAGCCGCTGACTTCTCCTTTTCGTTCCTGCCTTCGCACTGCCAATGGGCCGTCCAGGACGTCCGCAATGGCCGGGTCCTCCTCTTCGGCAAGCAAAACATGATGGCCGAGGAGCCCTCGATCTCGATGTTCCCGGAGCTTGTGGTGTGCGACCCCTTGCACCGGCGGTACATCCTGCTTCCCCCACTGCCTGATGGCCTACTGGCATCGGTGAAGAGCCAAGACGATGGGTTTTTAGGGTGGTCTTGGGAGCCTAGCCTCATTCCACTCAGCGATGAGGAGGCTTCCCTGGCGGAAGAGACAGCGTTCAGAGTGATCTGGTCGGCATGTTGCAAAACCAATATGGTCGTGTTTGTCTTCTCTTCGAGCACTGGGCAATGGCAAGCCGCTGCATCCCAGGCCTGCATGGACAGGGAGCCTTTGTATTTTATCAGGCGCCATTTGGTGGGCGGCTGCGTCTACTGGGTCTTGCCGATGAATAAGACAGATTTGCTCGTGCTTGACACCAGGACAATGGAGTTCTCCATTGCTGACCTCCCACCTGAAGAATGGAGCCAACCAGATATAGCTATTGTGGATGCAGGGAAGGCAGGCTTGGGATGTTCCGTACAGGTCATGAAAATTTTACAAGTGGTGAATCTTATCTCTGTTATACCATTTGGCAAAACAAAGGCGAGAGTTCTGGCGACTGGCAGATGGAGAAACTGTCACTAGGTTCTGGGTATCGGTATAATATCCAAGGTGGAACAGAAAACTACTTGATCCTACTAAGGATAGAAGCTCAGAAGCACTTTTCGTTCATAACCCCACCAATCACTGAATTTTGCATACTGGATGTCAGGACAATGCAGGTTGAGAGGATGTGTGCTGAATCTCGCGGGTTATCCAATTCGAAAACATTCATATATACCAACTTCCCACCGTCGTTGTTGTCTTTACCGACAATATGAAGCGGTAAACTTTCTATTGCATCCTTGTTAGGTCCATCCGTTCATGGTTATCTCCCAGCTTGTCTAATGCATCATAGTTCAATACTGCACTTGGTTGTTCTTGTTTGCATGATTTAGCAGGGGTTATTTATCTTGTGCTAGGAACATAATTGTGATGCGCTGTCTTGTTTGTTTGTTTGTTCAAATTGTTGCTTTTAGAGAATCAGACAGGAGAAAAGATCTTTCACGTAGCTTATGTTCAACTATTATTTTCAAGCAATATTTCATGGTCAAGGTATAGAAAGATTGATAGATACAGTTTTACCTTTTGAGTATTTCACTCACCTCACGAAAATTCATTCCATTCAAGCATGGCTACTCTTGTCTCTGTTTCTTGAGAAATAAATAAGCAATGAGGCAGGAAAAGTGTTCTTTTAGTCATGTTCACATCTATGATTTTATCTTCATTGTTGTTTCAAAATAAATATGATTAACTTATACAGTCACAAATAAGAGCCCAACTCACTGCTCAAGTATCTTGTTCCCAAAAGCTGTTTTATTTGAATCAGCCTCATAAGATCTGTTATAGACGGGGTGCTGTTTTTCCTTTCCTTTTAAAGATAGTTGAAACATTTCACCCGCCTCTTCATGAGTCTCTCATGCCTATGCATGCCAAATATAAGCATTAATCTCTGTATTGTGCGGTCGGTTAACATGCCAAAAAATCCCTGCAACCGACAGTTGGGGGCCCTGCCATGTAAAACGATGATGTCTCATTATCTTCTCCCATCTCCACAACAATTGCGGCCTCCGTTTTATCTCTCCCATATCCACCCCAACAATCAGAGCCGACGCTAAATCGGGCAACGAGGCCTGCGACGCAGGGGGCAAAAAAAAACAAGAAGAAGCAGCCACATTAAGCCGGGCGGCGACGCCACAGCCTGCTGTGGCCAGACTGAGCCAAGTCGGAGATGACACGGGTGGCGGTGAGGCACGGGCACAAAGAGACGTAAGGGTGGGTTGGTAGGCGATGCTGCCGCATGGGATTCCGTGAAGCCCCCTAGTTACACACCCCGGGAGGTCTTAGAGGGGCGGCCGGGCAGCGGCAGTTGAGGCAGGTGAGGCAACGTGACAGCTACGCTGGCCGCAGGGTGAGAAATGACAAATTGAACCCTCTTTTGCAAAGTTTAGCCAAAAATGACCCACCTCCCAAACTTATACCTAACCTAACCCTTTTAGTTAATGCCAAGCTCAAATGCATTGAACTTGCCTATGTGACTATGTCAGTGCCATGTATCTCAGCATTGGAGAAAAAATAGTGTTTCCCGATCGAAATGGGTGTCACGAGAATAACGCCATGGTCTGTGGCATGGAGCTTTTAGAGCTCAACGACATAGTCCATGGAGTTGACTCTCTCAAAATTGCACCATCATTTTTGCCACCGTCATGGGGTCAACGCCATGGACTGTGTGTAACGCCCTCGATGCGGCTATATCTCCCACGTGTCGAAGCACGACTTAGAGGCATAACCGCATTGAAAGCAATGTCGCAAGTGAGGTAATCTTCGCACAATCCATGTAATACATAAGGGAAAGAGATACATAGTTGGCTTACAATCGCCACTTCACACAATTACATGAATAAAGCATTACATCATCCAGATACAATCAAGGTCCGACTACGGAACCAAAATAAAAGAAGAACCCCAAATGCGACAAAAGACCCTGATCGACCCCAACTGGGCTCCACTACTGATCAACTAGAACGAAACAACACAAAGGGCCAGATCTTCATCGAGCTCCTCCTTGAGCTTGATTGCGTCACCTGCTCGGTAACATAGGCACCTGCAAACTGGTTTTGGAAGTATCTGGTGAGTCACGAGGACTCAGCAATCTCGCACCCGCGAGATCAAGACTATTTAAGCTTATGGGTAAGGTAAAGGCATGAGGTGGAGCTGCAGCAAGCGACTAGCATATATGGTGGCTAACATACGCAAATAAGAGCGAGAAGAGAAAGGCAAAGCACGGTCGATAAAAGTATGATCAAGAAGTGATCCTATAGCAACCTACGTCAAGCATAACTCCAACACCGTGTTCACTTCCCGGACTCCGCCGGAAAGAGACCATCACGGTAACACACACGGTTGATGTATTTTAATTAAGGTCAACTTCAGGTCTTCTACAACCGGACGTTAACAAATTCCCATCTGCCACATAACCGCGGGCACGGCTTTCGAAAGTTCAAATCCCTGCAGGGGTGTCCCAACTTAGCCCATGACAAGCTCTCACGGTCAACGGAGGAATAGACCTCCACCCAAGACACTCCGATCAGACTCGGTATCCCGGTACAACAAGACATTTCGACAGGGTAAAACTAAACCAGCAACACCGCCCGAATGTGCCGACAAATCCCGATAGGAGCTGCACATATCTCTTTCTCAGGGCACACTCAGATGACACTAGCTACGAGTAAAACCAACCCTCAAGTTTCCCCGAGGTGGCCCCGCAGGCAGCTCGGTTCGGACCAACACTCGGAGGAGCACCGCCCGGGGTTAAAATAAAGATGACCCTTGAGTCTGCAGAACCCAAGGGAAAGAAAAGGGCTAGGTGAGGCAAATGGTAAAACCAATGTTGGGCATTCTTGGAGAAGCTTTACTTAAGGCGAATCATCAAGGGGTTCCCATTATAGCCCAACCGTGTAAGGGACGCAAAATCCGGGAACATAACACCGATATGACGGAAACTAGGGCGGCAAGAGTGGAACAAAACACCAGGCATAAGGCCGAGCCTTCCACCCTTTACCAAGTATATAGATGCGTTAATTAAATAAGATATACTGTGATATCCCAACAAGTAAACATGTTCCAACAAGGAACAACATCTTCATGTTCCCACAAGGAACAAACTTCATCTTCACCTGCAACTAACAACGCTATAAGAGGGGCTAAGCAAAGCGGTAACATAGCCAAACAACGGTTTGCTAGGAGTGGTGTCAAAGGTTAGAGGTTTGACATGGCAATTTGGGAGGCTGACAAGCAAATGGTAGGCATCGCAGCATTGGCATAGCAAAAGAGCGAGCAAACTAGCATAGCAAAGATAGTAGTGATTTCGAGGGTATGATCATCTTGCCTGCAAGGTTCTCAGAGTTGACGAAGGCTTGATCCTCGTAGGTGTTCTCAACAGGTTCCTCGTTCACGTACTCGTCTCTCGGCTCTACCCAAAGCAAGAACACAAGCAACGGAACCACAATCAAACAAGGAACAATGCCAAACAATGTGATGCAATACATGACATGCGATGCGAGGTGTGATATGCAATGCATATGTATGCTCCAGAAGGAAAATGATGAACCGGGCATCAACTTGGCAAACCAAGTATGCCGCTGGAAAGATGGGATGATTTCGGGTGAAATCGATATAAAGATCACCGGAATCGGATGCACGGTTTGCAAATGACAAGCAAAACAAGAATGATGCAAAACTGCGTTTAACAGCCCGATGCTACTTAGAACGCAACACGAAACTATGCTACAGCACCCCAACATAAAAACAAAGCACATGGCAACAAACTACAGGAGATGCTTAACAATAGAGGAACACTGAGTTACGGCTAAATCACATCATAACATGTTCAAACAAGCATGGTGAAAGTGCTCAAAATATCAGGTTCACAGACTTAGTTTCAAGATGGGCAAGGGCAAGAAGGGATAGATTTTTTGATCCTTGAGGTATTCACGATGTTTGACACCGCGAAAGTAGAAATCAAGAAGAAGCATCAATTGTTGATGGTTGGTGAAACCACTAGTTTCAAGATGGGCAAGGGCAAGAAGGGATACTTCATGAAACAGCAAATCAGCTGCCGCTCCAATGAAGAAACCCAAGGTTGAACCCAAACCGAGACTAAGTGCTTCGTGATAAGGGAATAGTCACTAGGCGGAATTACCCTAGATACTTGGTAGATGAGAAGGCTGGCAAGGTCGATAGAAGTATATTGGATATACATTATGTTAATGTGTACTTTACTAGTACTCCTAGTAGCACCAGGGTATTAGATACCGGTTCGGTTGCTAAGAGCTAGTAACTCGAAATAAAAGCTACGGAATAAACGGAGACTAGCTAAAGGTGAGCTGATGATATGTGTTGGAAGTGTTTACAAGGTTGATGTGATCAAGCATCGCACGCTCCCTCTACCATCGAGATTTTGTGTTTGCGTTGAGCATAGACATGATTGGATTATGTCTATCGCAATACGGTTATTCATTTAAGGAGAATAATGGTTACTCTATTTATTTGAATAACACCTTTAATGGTCTTGCACCTAAAGGAATGGTTTATTGAATCTCGATCGTAGTGATACACATTTTCATGCCAAAAGATATAAGATAGTAATGATAGTACCACTCACTTGTGGCACTGGCCATGTAAGTCATATTGGTATAAAAGCATGAAGAAGCTCCATGTTGATGGATCTTTGGACTCACTCGTTTTGAAAAGTTTGAGACATGTGAACCATGTCTATTGGTGTATATGCATGAAGAAACTCCATGCAGATGGATCGTTTGGACTCACTTGATTTTGAATCACTTGAGATATGCAAATCATACCACAGATGACTGAAAAGCCTCGGTTTCAGTAAGATGGAACAAGATAGCAACTTGTAGGAAGTAACACATTTTGATGTGTGCATTCCAATGAGTGCTGAGGCATGCAGTGAATATCGTTATGTTCTTACTTCACAGATGATTCGAGTAAATGTTGAGTATATTTACTTGATGAAACACAAGTCTGAATTATTGAATGGTTCAAGTAATTTCAGAGTGAAGTTGAAGATCATCGTGACAAGAGGATGAAATGTCTATGATATGATCATAGAGATGAGTATCTGAGTTACGAGCTTTGGCACGCAATTAAGACATTGTGGAAATTGTTTCACAATTAATACCGCCTAGAACACCATTGTCTGATTGTGTGTCCGAACAACATAGTTGCACCCTATTGGATATGGTGCGTGCCATGATGTCTCTTATCGAATTACCAACTATCGTTTATGGGTTAGGCATTAGAAACAACCACATTCACTTTAAATAGGACACCACGTAATTCCGTTGAGATGACACCGTATGAACTATGGTTTAGAGAAACCTAAGCTGTCATTTCTTAAAGGTTTGGGGCTGCGACGCTTGTATGGAAAAGTTTCAGGTTGATAAGCTCGAACCCAAAGCGGATAAAATGCATCTTCATAGGACACCCAAAACAGTTGGGTATACCTCCAAATTCAGATCCGAAAGCAATAGGGATTGTTTCTTGAATCGGGTCCTTTCTCGAGGAAAAGTTTGTCTCGAAAAGTTGAGTGGGAGGATGGTGGAGACTTGATGAGGTTATTGAACCATCACTTCAACTAGTGTGTAGCAGGGCACGAGGAAGTTGTTCTGTGGCACCTACACAAATTGTAGTAGAAGCTTATGATAGTGATCATGAAACTTGGATCAAGTCACTGCCGTACCTCGTAGGGTGACAAGGATGCGTACTACTTTAGAGTGGTACAGTAATCCTGTCTTGAAGGTCATGTTGCTAGACAACAATGAACCTACGAGCTATGGAGAAGTGATGGTGGGCCCAAATTCCGACAAATGGTTAGAAGCCATGAAATCCGAGATAAATGGATCTTTAAGAAGAAGACGGACGTGGACGGTAATGTCACCGTCTATGAAGCTCGACTTGTGGCGAAGAGTTTTTCACAAGTTCAAGGAGTTGACTATGATGAGATTTTCTCATCCGTAGCGATGCTTAAAGTCCGTCGGAATCATGTTAGCATTAGCTGCATTTATGAAATCTGGCAGATGGATGTCAAAACGAGTTTCCTTACCAGTTTTGGTAAGGAAAGGTTGTATGTGATACAATAAGAAAGGTTTTGTCGATCCTAAGGATGCTAAAAGGTATGCTAGCTCCAGCAATCCTTCTAAGGACTGGAGTAAGCATCTCGGAGTTGGAATGTATGTTTTGATGAGATGATCAAAGATTTTGGGTTTATACAAAAGTTTATGAGAAACTTGTATTTCCAAAGAAGTGAGTGGGAGCACTATAGAATTTCTGATAAGTATATGTTGTTGACATATTGTTGATCAGAAATGATGTAGAATTTCTGGAAAGCATATATGGTTATTTGAAAAGTGTTTTTCAATATAAAACCTGGTTTAAACTACTTGAACATTGAGCATCAAGATCTATGAGGATAGATCAAAAACGCTCAATAGTACTTTCAAATGAGCACATACCTTGACATGATCTAGAAGGTGTTCAAGATGGATCAGTCAAAGAAGGAGTTCTTGCCTGAGTTGTAAGGTATGAAGTCAAGACTTAAAGCTCGACCATGGCAGAAAAGAGAGAAAGGACGAAGGTCGTCCCCTATGTTTCAGACATAGGCTCTATAGTATGCTATGCTGTGTACCGCACCGGAAGTGTGCCTTGCCATGAGTCACAAGGGTACAAGAATGATCCAGAATGGATCATTGGACAGCGATCAAAATTGTCCTTGGAGTAAATAAGGACATGTTTCTCGATTATGGAGGTGATAAAGAGTTCGCGTAAAGGGTCACGTCGATGCAAGCTTTAACACCTATCCGAGTGACTCGAGTAGCAAACCGGATCGTATAGTGGAGCAACCATTTGGAATAGCTCCAAGTGGAGCATGGAAACAGCATTTACAATATGACCTAGAAATTTGCAAAGCACACACGGATCTGAAAGGTTCGGACCGTTGACTAAAACCTCTCTCACAAGCAAAACATGATTAAACCCCGAACTCATTTGATGATGTTGGTCACATGGCGATGTGACCTGTCAATGTTAATCACATGGCGATGTGACGGCGCTATACCAAGGTCATGGCAAACCCGGCCATTCGAGAAAGTTTAATACCCGCACATCGAAAAGAGGGAGAAGGGAACACCGGGACATAGGAGTGCGGATTGCAAAACGGAAACGGGAAAAGGCTCGGATGCATGAGACGAACATGTATGCAAAATGAAATGCACATGATGACATGATAAAATGCGATGATGACATGGCAAGGTGCAACACGCAAGCAAATGACATGGCAACAACGATTTAATAATCAATGGACACTGCACATCGGATCCGGGCGTTACAACACTCCACCATTACGAGAGGATCTCGCCCCGAGATCTAGGATGGCACCGGAGGGAAAACGAAAGAGGAAGAGAAGAGGTAAAACTAAGTTGCTTTGACTTAACGAAAGAAACCACGAACCTTGAGGGGTCAAACCAAATGAAAGAAAGAAAACAACGAAGATGAACACAATTGAAAGCACTCTGTTAGAAGAGGAACAAGGAGTACAAAGAGAACCAAGAGGTTTAGTGATAAGATAGATATTGAAACCACTCCGCTAAAACTAGATAGAGAAGGAATAAGATTGATATAATTTGGGCAAGACTGGATCAGAAGAAGGAAAACTTGATAAGATGAAAAGAACTTGAATGAGAACATAACACTCCGTTAAATGGATAAGGAAAAGAACATCCTCGACAACGAGATGATTAGTGAAGAGAGCAACATCACCATGCCTCCGAAGAACGAAAAGAAGATAGATCATTGGAAAGAACGAGAAGAAAATGACAACTTTACCACGTGTGAACTTGGAAAGCACTCTTCCAAGTAGGTTAGAATGGAATTGTTGGAAACCAACAACAAAAGAACAAGCTAGGGCTTATGGAAAACATCTCAAAACTATGAGGTGACAACCAGCCACTAACGAAACCATTGATTTGATTGAGAACACCAAAGAGATGAAAAACTGCTTTCACGAGATGATAGAGAGACAACTTGGATCATAGATAAACACCACAAATAGCAACATTCCTTAGGAAAGGCTTTAGGTGAAATCTTTACCAAGATAACTCCAATGAAGAGATTGACGGTTGAAAAGATCTCTTGAACAAAGAGAAAAGATGGATTTAAATATCTCATTCGACAACTCGTCAATCATGAAACACGAGGAGAAATTATCAAGAGTGACATAACACCATCTCAAGAGATAAGGTAGAAAGAATTGCACTTTGGAATGCAAGATGAAGAATACTTGAGCTCCTAAACAAGACATGTGTTGAGCACCATGTTTATTTTGAGTATAGATTGATGGGTCATAACTTCAAGAGAAATCTTGAAGAACAATTGAAGAATGAAGAGAATCCTTGATGAACCACCATGTAGAGCCTCCATGAAGAACTCCGTTATAGAAGGATGGTGAAAAGAGAGAAGTTGAAAACACAAGGTGAATCCTTGCAAGGATTTAGATGGATCTCCGTGATCATTAGAGCTTGGAACTCCGGAAAAGAAAAGATGAAACAATGAAACCAAGAATATTAAGGGCCTCCGGAATAAAGAATTAATCACTTGGATGAACAAGAATAAGAATTATGTTATGCTTATCCTTCACCAATTAAATTGATGACAATCAACGGATTTGGCATACTACTTATTCTCGTGAGAAAGGATTAAAAGAGATATATCAAAACTTGAGAAGGTCTTCAAAAGATGAGAATGACAACGAGAAACACCACCAAGAATTATTGAGGCACACCGAAGAATCAAAAGTGAAGAGGTTGAGCCAACTATGAAAAGAATTTGAAAGATCTTTGAGAAAAGCATTTGACTGATGATAACTCATTCTTACGCCAAACTTGGAGAAGAATTTAGGATAGCTCGGAAAATAGAAGAGTCGTAAGATCCGGAAAAGACCTATGGGTTAGGCCCACTCAAAAGAAAACACCGCTGAGAATGATATTAAAGAGATGTTGCACCTTGAATTAAATGACTTGAATGAGATACCAATCTCAAAGAGCTTGAACGAATGCAGAGTTGAAACACGAATCTTCAGATATCTTGAGCACTGAATAACAAATAGCGAGAAGTAGAATGATAATGAGGTGCACCATAAGAGAAGACATTGAAATGAGGAAAAGGGTATGATCAACAAAACTCGACTTGAATCCACGGAGAAGAGAAAGGAATGAGGAATGACGAACTAGTAGAACATCTTCTTGAGAACCACCGGTAAGAACATTGACGAAAAGAATGGAGAAACTTCACATGAATAAATGGATACTTGGTAAAGAAATCTTAGTCCTTGAGGAAAAGGGTGGTGGGCGGAAAAACAAAGGCAACTAGGACGGATGAAACAAGCATCATTGAGAAGAAATGATAATTGGTCTTGCTGATGTTGAAGTGATCGGATCCACTTGAAGAGAAAACACGGTTGAAAAGGATTGACAAGACAACTGGATTGTCGATAAGGATTGTTATTTACATCAAGTATGAGAACACCATTTTGAAAGGTATGGAATCAACACTTGACATTGAAGCAACTCAAATACCACAAATAAAACAAAACAAAGGATTGGCTTGCGAATAAGCGGAACAAACATATGATAGAGATTTCGTCTTTTGTGGGGGGCCTACACTCAATCGACAAAGACCATCATGTACAAGGCAAGGCACATGACATAAGGTCCCCGAAGTCGGCATAGCCAAGGACTCTTTAAGACACAACGAGACCATGAAACCAACCGTGAATAGGCGGACCACTAGACGTCGAACCCCAATTTCATATCATACATCCTCGGAAAGATATCCTAAGAGCTACTTGAATTCCCACCTATAAACTCCCAAACTTTCTCGTTATGCAATCCGGTGTTGGGGATACAGGGAGCAATATATATCTCACTCAAACTAACAATCCCTACATCCACCGTATCCATCCACAACACATAACCAAGAAACCTTCGAAATCGCCTACCTCAACTTCAAAAGCATCCGTTATACGAAGTCATGGCAATACTCCCGTGATCATAAATTTTAAATATATTTTTGGAGAGCTTAGATCAAAAGAACCTCATCCTAACTCATGTTTTTTTTATATTAGTATAGATTTGCTTATCTCATCTGTTCAAGAAATTCTCTGGTTTGTGGTTGTTGAACTGTGCTTTTTCAACAGTTGCTTTATAAATACTCTAGGAAAATGTTAGAAGACGGGATTTTCTTCTATTAACAAACAACGAAATTGGCAACCCGAGTTATCGCAAGACACTCAGGTCATTTTTGATTCAGTGATTCACACAATAACAAACAAAATCTAGGCCTTGGTTCACGGTCAATGAACTATGTCGTGACGAGCTATGGTTCTGATATACGGAATTTAGCCACATTTTAGTACAGTAATACTGAGAGCTTTCCAACCATCTAACGCCCTGCGCGTTTCTGGCCATCCATTTTCGTGACTTGGGCAACCTTGGCCGTTAGTCTGTTGTCTACTCCGGCTTTCACCGTACATTCTGATTCCTGGGCCAAAAAGTCCTAGAGGGCTGCTTTTCCAGAGGAAAATTTGAAGCCCTATGGTAAACTAGAGCTGACGTGGACGGTCGCTGCTAGAGAGAGGAGGTGATGGATTGATCGGTCCCACGGTTTAGGGCAAGGAGAGCCTATGCGGAGATGGATTTGAAGAAACAATCATTCTTCGGTTTCTCTGCATTCATGGCAGGTGATGTGCCCATCCTTCCGCTGCCTCGGTACAGGTACGTGTATTTATGCCCCTATCACTCTTCACTAATTCTTTCCACTCCGGAAACACAACATCCATCAGCATGGCACTCTGCTAGGTTCCCCTATATTTCTTTCCTGTTCTTACACCAAACAATTACATTATCCTGATATCCTCTCAATCCCAAATTTTGTGCAGGTGATGTTCATACTGGTTGTGGTCAACTTATTTGGGCAGATCTTGGAGGCTGGTACTCCCATTTTCTTACTTCCGAAATTCTTCAACTGATAATTTCCGATGGCCTCTGGACAGGTAATTACTTCAAGTGTACTGCCAGACCTCCTTGTTCATCCAGGTTTTCATGGCGTATGATTGCTTAGATTATATATTTTGTTGACCCCTGGGATGGGAGACGAGTCTTTGTGCTTGTCATTATTTAGTATAATTTCCAATTATAGTGTAATTGTCTGTGCGTGGTGTTGTTGAAGCAGATTTCGTGGACTTCTCACTAGAAGTACATAATTAGAATTTAAAGTCTTGGATTGAGTCATAGTCAAGTGTGTTTGGTCAACTTGAATGATTCTTGGCATCCGCTATGCTTAGTACATGCTAAAGGGGGTACTTACTGTTTACTGTTTACTGTTTACTTTATGTATATAGTTTTATTTTACGGAATGGCCAGATCTCCCAGAAATTTATATTGGTGTGAATTGGTTATGTGGTATCTATATACACAAGTGGTGCATACAAGGTGTTGTTTTTGTACTACAAAGGAGAAAGTTGATCACCTATTTTTTATGGCGGCAACCAAATATGGTGGTCAATTTTGGAAATAAGAAACACTGCTTGTTTTGAAAAGGAATCTTTTATCTTCCTAATCAGTTTTCGTGTTCCTTACTTTGCTATAGATTTGTTTTTGGTCCCTACTGCAGAATAGTGGAGGGGGAGAAGGCTTTGGAAGCTCGTGTATTTGGTTGGGGTTAAAGTTTTAAAAATGTTAACGCCCACACGTGTGGGCATGAGCCAACTCACCCACACGTCTCCATCACCGTCCAGTAACTTCTGCACGAATCTTGGCACGAATTAGCTGATTTTGTATGCCACGTAGGACAACTCGCGTGTGTGGTGTGTGAGAGAGGTCACCCACACATCCGTTTTACCACACGGAGGGGCCGGTGTGTGGCGTTCAGCAGTTCGCGCCACACGCCACTTTGCACGCACACACAAGGGCTAGTGTGTGGGCATTTGCCATCTCGCCCACACGTCCGTCTCCTCTCCCACACCCAAGCTGCTGGTTGCCATGTGTTTTCGCAGCGCACATGGCAACTGCCCCAAGTGTGCTTTATAAGCAGGTGGCAACTCTCTTTTTTTACCTGAGTTGCCATGTGTTTTTGCAGGGTACACAGCAACTGCCTAGTGTGCACGTAAGCAGATGGCAACTCTCTTTTACCGAGTTGCCATGTGTTTTTGCATGGTACATGGCAACTGCCCCAACGTGCACGTAAGCAGATGGCAACTCTTCCTTTTTACATGGCAACTGCCCTAGCATGCTTGTGAGCACATGGCAACTCTCTCAACTGCCTAGTGTTAGTATGTGGCAACTCCTAAAATTATGAAATCATGGCAACTACATTAGATCAGACCATACATGACAACTGCAGTTGAGCAACCATGGCAACTGCAGTTGTCCGACATGGCAACCGTAGTTCAGCGACATGGCAACTGCAGTTAAACGAACATGGACGAGGGTCTGGACCATGGCAACTGCGGGCGCGCGGTGGGCGTCACGCGTGGCGTGCGGGACCAGGAGGGTACGAGGCCTGACATACGGGCGTGTGGGCGTTATCAACTTCGCCCACACGCACGCATGTGAGAGGGTTTGGGAGGGAAAAAAAGAGGTGTGTGGGCATTAGTGGTTTTGCCCACACGTAGGTGTGTGGGCCGGTTGCTGTCCATGCCACACGAGGCGTGTGGCACAACTACCCGATACACCATACGTGTGGCAGTTATCGGGACCCTAAAGTTTTGAGCATCGAGAGGTTGAGAAGCTGCTACGTATGTGCTAATTAGCTCATGCTGTGTGCTGATTAACCTGATGCCTTTTAGATGTTCAGCTTTTGTTGTGACCCAGGCTTATCTTTTAGTTTTCTCCTTTTGCATGACTTAAAAATCTTGGTGGAGGCTACTTCTATTGATAAATTAGTGGAATACAGGTTTAATTTTTGAGTGAATAATTGCCATATCGACACAAATACATAACTTTTACTTATGATGACTTCCCTTCTGTCCATTCTTACCCTGTATACAAATACAATTATGTTAACGGCTTCGGTATCCCCATACATATTGTTGTCTTCTGTCCATAATATTATTTTGTCATGATTTTATTTCATTTTTGTATGATCCCTAGCATTTTCTATGGCGATCTTCAATGAATTTTCTCGAGGATATTTGTATAACCGAGCTCATTTAATTTTTTTTCTTTTCTGATTTGATTTCTTGTCCTTCGATTCTTCTCCCTTCATGATCAGGTCTATTTGGAAAGCCTGCTCACTAATGTATTGCTTGAAGGCAAAGAAGTCTTTAAGAATGTAATTCATGTATATATTTGCACTAATAACCTCCCAAACTATGGAATATAATAATAAATGTTTCTGAAATTTTGCAGAAATAGTGATTTTTCACTAAGATGGTAAAAACACCATGCACAAATGATAGAGCATAAATGAGCTTCAGGTAAACCTGTCTGGTCTGGCACGTCAAGGACATACTTGTATACCAGCTTCCCACCATCGTTGTTATCGCCAACAATATGAAGTGGTAAACTTTCTATCTCATTTATCTGCTTTCCTTCATAGTTTCCGCACAAATTTTTGAATTGTGATAACTCATTATCACAATTCATCATTCTTGTTTATGCAATTCGGTAGTGGCTATTTTCTTCCTTCTGAAAGAGCTAATCAAGCTCAGGGATTTAATTGCGGTTCTTTGCCTTTTTTGTTCCAACAACCACATGACAAAATAACTGTGACATTATGCATCATTTGTAATTTTAGGCCTCATTGATTCACAAAAATGGTAGATCGCGGCAATTATTTTCGAGGACTACTTTTTATGGTCTCTAGGCGATTGAAAAGGAATATAAGTCTACATCCATTTTACTTTTGAAGAGGCAATTGAAAAGGCATAGTTGTGCCGTTGTACATCCCAGCCTTTCCTTCCATTTGGATGGTTTTGATCTCAAACAGCTTACCGTGTACTTCCAGGCTTAGCAGGCCCGGTCCAATACACGGATATTTCATTGCTAAAAAATAAACATTGGTTCACAAATTAGGATTACCCGGGAGCTTGCTCCTCGTCTTTAATTCCATGAAGTCCGAAATTATTTCCATGCTCGCCAACACGCTCGCCCCGGTGTTTGCTCCTGATCATCCTCTACCGCTGCTTCCCATGCTATCTCTGGGCCGCCAAAGCTTCTCGCTGCCCTTGCTCACCGAAACTATTTCATGCTCGCCACCAAACTCGCACTGGCGTTTGCTCCTGACCATCCTCTGTTGCTTGCTTCCTGTGCTTGCTATATGGGCCGCCAAAGCTTCTCGCTGCCTGTGCTCGCTGACTGATGCTGAAGATTCTCACTGCCCATGCTCTCCCTGTTGGAGCCGATACTACATCATCTGGCTGCACGGGGAACCAGACACTATATGAAGCAAATTCTCCAAGCTTGGGGAGCAAATTTTGGCCAGCAATGTCGAATTGAATGCTGATGGCAGAAACAAGGAGTTGGGAAATTTATATGTTTCTGTTTGCAGGTTTGCTATTTTAAGTTGAGCGGCTATCTCAGTTCAGTTGATTCACACTATCAAGTTCATCCATTGCTGTACTTACATCTCCACAGATCTGCAACAACAATAATTGAAGTATGATAAAACTGTCTTGATGACTCATTTATAAAGATATCATTATTCATCACATCTTTCCACGCAAACGTCAGAGCTTGAAAAGTAATTACCAATCTTCATATTGAAGTAGTCTTTGCTTATTAAGCACTAACTATTTTTGACACATTTACCACAGTTTAAGTTGCTGCACATGGCGCTTATAGCAGACCCAGATTTTAATGTGGGTATCACCAATATACACCATTCACACCCCGTTATGAAATGTAGCGTCCAGGTAATTAGTGTTGTAAGACTACCTTTAGGAGAGATATTTTAGTTGTACTGCTAAAACTAAGCCGCGTGCCATCTAGGTAGAAAAAATATACCTGCTGCACACTTGTGGGAATTAATTCATAAAACCTTCAATCAAGATGAGTATCTAGTTTGTTCCATTTTGCTCGTGAAGTAGTACTGAATCTGTACAACAACCTGAGCTGAAAGTTCTTCTGTATCATCTGATTATTACCTGTCCTGCTTGCGCAGAGTCGATTGACGGATTAACAAGCCTCTCATCCTTGGAACTCCAAGCTGAAGAAATGTAATGGTTGTGATGAGCATTTGCAAGATTAGGGTGGCGTATTCCTGAGATTAAGAAGCTATTTCAGCGAGACGGTGAGATGGCCCCTAATTATTTCTTCTTCTTCTTGAGATGATGGCTCCTAATTAGCAGCTAGCTACAGATATGCGCAAAGGAGCCAGGGAAAGAAAGGTATATGCTGATGAAGATGCCGCTGAAATTTGACAGTTGTGATGATCATTTGCTACATATTAAGAATCTTTGTCGCTCTGACGGCATGTTTGTTGATGGACGGATGGATGGCATTGCTATATATCGTGTGTGACTTTGCCATGTCATTTTGAATTCATTATAGTTTATCTATCGTACTGATATTATAGAGTCTCCTGAGGTGTGGTTGATCCAAATGCATGAGTGAAAAATCTTAGTACGTAATTATATATCGTGTCTACAAGTTTCCTTATATTGAATATAGTTGGTGTGCCAGACAACTACAGAGGGAGTATGTTGTTACAAGCGATACTTTTTGAACTAACATGTGTCGGTCGTCATAGAATTCGAGGTTAAATTGGAAAATCATTTCCCCGCAAAAATAATAATTTGAAAACCATTGTTTAGGAACTTCAGAGAGCGTGCCCATTTTGAGTATAACACTGAACTTCATTGCATAAATATGACATGAAAAAGGAAACTTTGTTAGCAAGGAAAATATAGTTTTCGCCTATGACGCTATGAACTTCATTACATAAATATAGCACATAAAAAGTATCACTCCGTTCCTAATAGGAGTATTTCTGTATGCACGGAAAATACAGTTTTCAAACTGGCGCTGTAGCAGTTCTTTAAAAAAATAGCACAACGGACAGGCCCGAAAGATGGCCCGTTACATATTCTTACGTTGAAGGCCCGTTGTGGCAGCACAAAAGATGTCTCACCTCCACACGACAACATCCCATCCATGAGATCAGATTGAGGCGTCGTCGAGGGTTTCCACCGCCGGCCGGCATCCTCTTTCCAATGGAGAGCAGCAAGAAAATCGAATCGAGTTTGCTGGAGTTCCCCGCCCATCTCTTGGAGCAGATATTCCTCCGGCTGCCCGCCGCAGAAGACCTCGCCCGCACCTCCGCCGCCTGCGTTACCTTCCGCCGCCTCGTCACCGACGGCTCGTTCCTCCGCCGATTCCGCCGCCTCCACCCACCACCACTCCTCGGCTATCTCAACCTCGGCGGGTTCCACCCCGCTCAGCCGTCTCACCCGTCCGCGCCCGCCGCCCGCTCGCTCGCCCTAGCCGCCCGCGCGCTCGTGCTAGCCGCTGACTTCTCCTTTTCGTTCCTGCCTTCTCACTGCCAATGGGCCGTCCAGGACGTCCGCGATGGCCGGGTCCTCCTCTTCGGCAAGCAAAACATGATGGCCGAGGAGCCCTCGATCTCGATGTTCCCGGAGCTTGTGGTGTGCGACCCCTTGCACCGGCGGTACATCCTGCTTCCCCCACTGCCTGATGGTCTAGTGGCATCGGTGGAGAGCCAACACGATGGATTTTTAGCTTGCCAGCCTAGCCTCATTCCACTCAGCGATGAGGAGGCTGCCCTGGCGGAAGAGACGGCGTTCAGAGTGATCTGGTCGGCATGCTGCAAAACCAATATGGTCGTGTTTGTCTTCTCTTCGAGCACTGGGCAATGGCAAGCCGCTGCATCCCAGGCCTGCATGGACAGGGAGCCTTTGTATTTTATCAGGCGCCATTTGGTGGGCGGCTGCGTCTACTGGGTCTTGCCGATGAATAAGACAGATTTGCTCGTGCTTGACACCAGGACAATGGAGTTCTCCATTGCTGACCTCCCACCTGAAGAATGGAGCCAACCAGATATAGCTATTGTGGATGCAGGGGAAGGCAGGCTTGGGATGTTCCGTACAGGTCATGAAAATTTTACAAGTGGTGAATCTTATCTCTGTTATACCATTTGGCAAAACAAAGGCGAGAGTTCTGGCGACTGGCAGATGGAGAAACTGTCACTAGGTTCTGGGTATCGGTATAATATCCAAGGTGGAACAGAAAACTACTTGATCCTACTAAGGATAGAAGCTCAGAAGCACTTTTCGTTCATAACCCCACCAATCACTGAATTTTGCATACTGGATGTCAGGACAATGCAGGTTGAGAGGATGTGTGCTGAATCTCGCGGGTTATCCAATTCGAAAACATTCATATATACCAACTTCCCACCGTCGTTGTTGTCTTTACCGACAATATGAAGCGGTAAACTTTCTATTGCATCCTTGTTAGGTCCATCCGTTCATGGTTATCTCCCAGCTTGTCTAATGCATCATAGTTCAATACTGCACTTGGTTGTTCTTGTTTGCATGATTTAGCAGGGGTTATTTATCTTGTGCTAGGAACATAATTGTGATGCGCTGTCTTGTTTGTTTGTTTGTTCAAATTGTTGCTTTTAGAGAATCAGACAGGAGAAAAGATCTTTCACGTAGCTTATGTTCAACTATTATTTTCAAGCAATATTTCATGGTCAAGGTATAGAAAGATTGATAGATACAGTTTTACATTTTGAGTATTTCACTCACCTCACGAAAATTCATTCCATTCAAGCATGGCTACTCTTGTCTCTGTTTCTTGAGAAATAAATAAGCAATAGGCAGGAAAAGTGTTCTTTTAGTCATGTTCACATCTATGATTTTATCTTCATTGTTGTTTCAAAATAAATATGATTAACTTATACAGTCACAAATAAGAGCCCAACTCACTGCTCATGTATCTTGTTCCCAAAAGCTGTTTTATTTGAATCAGCCTCATAAGATCTGTTATAGGCGGGGTGCTGTTTTTCCTTTCCTTTTAAAGATAGTTGAAACATTTCACCCGCCTCTTCATGAGTCTCTCATGCCTATGCATGCCAAATATAAGCATTAATCTCTGTATTGTGCGGTCGGTTAACATGCCAAAAAATCCCTGCAACCGACAGTTGGGGGCCCTGCCATGTAAAACGATGATGTCTCATTATCTTCTCCCATCTCCACAACAATTGCGGCCTCCGCTTTATCTCTCCCATATCCACCCCAACAATCAGAGCCGACGCTAAATCGGCAACGAGGCTCATGGCGCAGGGGCAAAAAAACAAGAAGAAGCAGCCACATTAAGCCGGAGCCGGCGACGCCACAGCCTGCTGTGGCCAGACTGAGCCAAGTCGGAGATGACACGGGTGGCGGTGAGGCACGGGCACAAAGAGACGTAAGGGTGGGTTGGTAGGCGATGCTGCCACAGGAGATTCCGTGAAGCCCCCCTAGTTACACACCCCGGGAGGTCATAGAGGGACGGCCGGGCAGCGGCAGTTGAGGCAACGTGCCAGCTACGCTGGCCGCAGGGTGAGAAATGACAAATTGAACCCTCTTTTGCAAAGTTTAGCCAAAAATGACCCATCTCCCAAACTTATACCTAACCTAACCCTTTTAGTTAATGCCAAGCTCAAATGCATTGAACTTGCCTATGTGACTATGTCAGTGCCATGTATCTCAGCATTGGAGAAAAATTAGTGTTTCCCGATCGAAATGGGTGTCACGAGAATAACGCCATGGTCTGTGGCATGGAGCTTTTAGAGCTCAACGACATAGTCCATGGAGTTGACTCTCTCAAAATTGCACCATCATTTTTGCCACCGTCATGGGGTCAACGCCATGGACTGTGTGTAACGCCTCGATGCGGCTATATCTCCCACGTGTCGGGTTAACGACTTAGAGGCATAACCGCATTGAAAGCAATGTCGCAAGTGAGGTAATCTTCGCACAATCCATGTAATACATAAGGAAAGAGATACATAGTTGGCTTACAATCGCCACTTCACACAATTACATGAATAAAGCATTACATCATCCAGATACAATCAAGGTCCGACTACGAACCAAAATAAAAGAAGAACCCCAAATGCGACAAAGACCTCGATCGACCCCAACTGGGCTCCACTCTCGATCAACTAGAACGAAACAACACAAAGGGCCAGATCTTCATCGAGCTCCTCCTTGAGCTTGATTGCGCCACCTGCTCGGTAACATAGGCACCGCAAACTGGTTTTGAAGTATCCGTGAGTCACGAGGACTCAGCAATCTCGCACCCGCGAGATCAAGACTATTTAAGCTTATGGGTAAGGTAAAGGCATGAGGTGGAGCTGCAGCAAGCGACTAGCATATATGGTGGCTAACATACGCAAATGAGAGCGAGAAGAGAAAGGCAAAGCACGGTCGATAAAAGTATGATCAAGAAGTGATCCTATAGCAACCTACGTCAAGCATAACTCCAACACCGTGTTCACTTCCCGGACTCCGCCGGAAAGAGACCATCACGGTAACACACACGGTTGATGTATTTTAATTAAGGTCAACTTCAGGTCTTCTACAACCGGACGTTAACAAATTCCCATCTGCCACATAACCGCGGCACGGCTTTGAAAGTTCAAATCCCTGCAGGGTGTCCCAACTTAGCCCATGACAAGCTCTCACGGTCAACGGAGGAATAGACCTCCACCCAAGACACTCCGATCAGACTCGGTATCCCGTACAACAAGACATTTCGACAGGTAAAACTAAACCAGCAACACCGCCCGAATGTGCCGACAAATCCCGATAGGAGCTGCACATATCTCTTTCTCGTGGCACACTCAGATGACACTAGCTACGAGTAAAACCAACCTCAAGTTTCCCGAGGTGGCCCCAGAGTAGCTCGGTTCGGACCAACACTCGAGAGGAGCACCGCCCGGGGTTAAAATAAAGATGACCCTTGAGTCTGCAGAACCCAAGGGAAAGAAAAGGGCTAGGTGAGGCAAATGGTAAAACCAATGTTGGGCATTGCTGGAGAAGCTTTACTTAAGGCGAACTGTCAAGGGGTTCCCATTATAGCCCAACCGTGTAAGGGACGCAAAATCCGGGAACATAACACCGATATGACGGAAACTAGGGCGGCAAGAGTGGAACAAAACACCAGGCATAAGGCCGAGCCTTCCACCCTTTACCAAGTATATAGATGCGTTAATTAAATAAGATATACTGTGATATCCCAACAAGTAAACATGTTCCAACAAGGAACAACATCTTCATGTTCCCACAAGGAACAAACTTCATCTTCACCTGCAACTAACAACGCTATAAGAGGGGCTAAGCAAAGCGGTAACATAGCCAAACAACGGTTTGCTAGGAGTGGTGTCAAAGGTTAGAGGTTTGACATGGCAATTTGGGAGGCTGACAAGCAAATGGTAGGCATCGCAGCATTGGCATAGCAAAAGAGCGAGCAAACTAGCATAGCAAAGATAGTAGTGATTTCGAGGGTATGATCATCTTGCCTGCAAGGTTCTCAGAGTTGACGAAGGCTTGATCCTCGTAGGTGTTCTCAACAGGTTCCTCGTTCAAGTACTCGTCTCTCGGCTCTACCCAAAGCAAGAACACAAGCAACGGAACCACAATCAAACAAGGAACAATGCCAAACAATATGATGCAATACATGACATGCGATGCGAGGTGTGATATGCAATGCATATGTATGCTCCAGAAGGAAAATGATGAACCGGGCATCAACTTGGCAAACCAAGTATGCCGCTGGAAAGATGGGATGATTTCGGGTGAAATCGATATAAAGATCACCGGAATCGGATGCACGGTTTGCAAATGACAAGCAAAACAAGAATGATGCAAAACTGCGTTTAACAGCCCGATGCTACTTAGAACGCAACACGAAACTATGCTACAGCACCCCAACATAAAAACAAAGCACATGGCAACAAACTACAGGAGATGCTTAACAATAGAGGAACACTGAGTTACGGCTAAATCACATCATAACATGTTCAAACAAGCATGGTGAAAGTGCTCAAAATATCAGGTTCACAGACTTAGTGAAAATACTAACATGCCAGGAATTAACATCAGGAAGGCATGTTTAGAGCAAGCAAACAACATGCTACAGGAACTTATAATAGCAAAGCAAGGCATGACATGATTCTACTCGAAGCATATATC
This sequence comes from Aegilops speltoides, assembly GCA_021437245.1. Classification (NCBI taxonomy): domain Eukaryota; kingdom Viridiplantae; phylum Streptophyta; class Magnoliopsida; order Poales; family Poaceae; genus Aegilops; species Aegilops speltoides. Next base: position 565,174,635 of record CM038147.1, read on the forward strand.
AATAGTCCCTTACTGACCATAAGCCAAAAAGGACTCTAAGAAATGATGGCACCCATGTAAACATAGCAAGTTTTATTACAGATTTCAGACTTAGCAGAAAAACTGGGCATGTCAAGAACAGTTAACGAGTAGGCATGTTCGTGAGCTCGATGCACTCGCTACAGAGCAATACATGGCATGGCAAGGCAACCAACAGTAAGAAGGCATGATTATGAAGCTAAGCATGGCAAGAGTAAGGTCATAGCATACACGGATCAACTACAACGACCCCGTGAAAATTGAATCTCATGCAAACAGTCTGCCAGGAAACATTTCCAAGCAACTTTGGAGCAAGAAATGAACATGTTCCAGCAGGCTATAAATGCAACCAAGGGCATGAATGGATATAGCATGACATGTATATCAAAACATGTTTATAGAGCATCTCCAGATTATGCATAGAATGATTAGTGGAAGCATGTTAACATGGCATCAAATTATAACAGAATCTGCCTAGCAAAACAGCAACAGCAACTACCCTACTTTACAAGCTCAATGCACTCACTACAAGCATCACAAAAATACAAGGTCAACACCCCTGGAAAGATGGCATGGCCTAGTCCAACATTCATGTAGAGCTCATGCTCATAGGATGCACACATAAATCATGGCAAAAAAGACAAAAGAGCTCGAGCTGATAAGATTCTGAAACTAACGATCTGAAGCTATCTTCCAACAGCATTTCGCGCATCAAGATGAGCTCAAATGCAAATGACGCAATGGAATGAAATGATGTACTCTTCGAGACGAACAATTTGACATATTATACGCCCAAAACGAAGCTACGGTTGCGGAGATGTGACGCGATGAATATTGCATGAAATTATGCGAATCGGGGACTTAGCAGATTTCAGAGGGGTCAAAGTCAACCTTCGGTTGCACGGACTTCGAGGCAGGCCGGAGATCTCGCCGGAGATGACGGAGGTGGCGGAGATGCTCGGGACGCCGGATCCGGGCTCCTCGGCCGGATCTCGCCGGATCCGTCCGGAGGACGGCGGCGAAGCTTCAGGCGGCGAAGCCGGGCGGGCGCGGCGCGCTGGCGCCGCCGCTGCCTCCGGCGACGGCGGCGGCGGAAGGCGCGGCTGCAGGGCAGAGAGTCGGCAGGCGGCGCGTTCCGGCGGCGGGCGCGGCGCGCGCGCGGCTCCGGCTGGGCGCGGAAGCGAGGACCGCGGCAGGGCGCGCTGGCGGGCCGAGGCGCCGGCGGCGGCGGCGGCGGCGGCGGCGGCAGCGCGGCGAGACGGCGGCGGCGGGCGGTTTGGCTCGGGGCCTCGGGGGCCAGCTGCGGGCTCATGGGCGCGCGGCGGCGGTAGGCGGCTTCGCCACGTGTGGCGCGTTGGCGGAGAGCGGCGGCGGGTGACGTGGCGCCCGCTGGTTGGCCGGAGGGCGTGGCGGCGGACGTGTCCGCGGCGGCGGACGCGTCGTCGCGCAGCGAGGGGAAAAATAGGGTTTCGGGAAAATCATCCGGATTTGGAATGGGGGTGTATAAATAGGCATAGAGGAGCTAGGAGAGTCCAAATGAGGTGCGGTTTTCGCCACGCGATCGTGATCGAACGACCGAGAGCATGGAGGGAGTTTGCTGGGCTTTGGGCCATTTTGGAAGGGTGTTGGGCTGCAACTCAAAGAGGGCTTTATGGGTACCGGTTAACCGTTGAGTACCAAACGACCTCCAAATGGCACGAAACTTGACAAAGCGGTTCATCGGCGCTATACCAAGGCCGCTTGGCAAACCTCGGGCCATTCCGAGAAAGTTTAATACCCGCACACGAAAAGAGGGGAGAAGGGAACACCGGAGGACATAGGAGTGCCGGATTGCAAAACGGACAACGGGGAAAAGGCTCGGATGCATGAGACGAACATGTATGCAAAATGAAATGCACATGATGACATGATAAAATGCAGATGATGACATGGCAAGGTGCAACACGCAAGCAAATGACATGGCAACAACGACGAATAACTGGCGGACACCTGGCACATCGGATCCGGGGCGTTACAACACTCCACCACTACGAGAGGATCTCGTCCCGAGATCTAGGATGGCACCGGAGGGAAAACGAAAGAGGAAGAGAAGAGGTAAAACTAAGTTGCTTCTTTGACGAACGAGTGAAACCACGAACCTTGAGGGGTCAAACCAAATGAAAGAAAGAAAACAACGAAGATGAACACAGTTGAAAGCACTCTGTTAGAAGAGGAACAAGGGAGTACAAAGAGAACCAAGAGGTTTAGTGATAAGATAGATATTGAAACCACTCCGGCTAAAACTAGATAGAGAAGGAATAAGATTGATATAATTTGGGCAGCACTCCGACTGTAAGAAGGAAAACTTGATAAGATGAAAAGAACTTGAATGAGAACATAACACTCCGGTTAAATGGATAAGCAAGAAAAGAACACGATCCTGACAATTCGAGATGATTAGTGAAGAGAGCAACATCACCATGCCTCCGGAAGAACGAAAAGAAGATAGATCATTGGAAAAAAGAACGGAGAAGAAAATGACAACTTTTACCACGTGTGAACTTGGAAAGCACTCTTCCAAGTAGGTTAGAATGGAATTGTTGGAAAACCAACAACGAAAAGAACAAGCTTGTAGTGGGCTTATGGAAAACATCTCAAAACTATGAGGTGACAACCAGCCACTAACGGAAACCATTGATTTGATTGAGAACACCAAAGAGATGAAAAAACTGCTTTCGCCGAGATGATAGAGAGACAACTTGGATCATAGATAAACACCACAAATAGCAACATTCCTTAGGAAAGGCTTTAGGTGAAATCTTTACCAAGATAACTCCAATGAAGAGATTGACGGTTGAAAAGATCTCTTGAACAAAGAGAAAAAGATGGATTTAAATATCTCATTCCTGACAACCTGTCAATCATGAAACACGAGGAGAAATTATCAAGAGTGACATAACACCATCTCAAGAGATAAGGTAGAAAGAATTGCACTTTGGAATGCAAGATGAAGAATACTTGAGCTCCTCAAAACAAGACATGTGTTGAGCACCATGTTTATTTTTGAGTATAGATTGGCGGGTCATAACTTCAAGAGAAATCTTGAAGAACAATTGAAGAATGAAGAGAATCCTTGATGAACCACCATGTAGAGCCTCCATGAAGAACTCCGGTTATAGAAGGATGGTGAAAAGAGAGAGAAGTTGAAAACACAAGGTGAATCCTTGCAGTGATTTAGATGGATCTCCGTGATCATTAGAGCTTGGAACTCCGGGAAAAGAAAAGATGAAACAACTGAAACCAAGAATATTAAGGGCCTCCGGAATAAAGAATTAATCACTTGGATGAACAAGAATAAGAATTATGTTATGCTTATCCTTCACCAATTAAATTGATGACAATCAACGGATTTGGCATACTACTTATTCTCGTAGAAAGGATTAAAAGAGATATATCAAAACTTGAGAAGGTCTTCAAAAGATGAGAATGACAACGAGAAACACCACCAAGAATTATTGAGGCACACCAGAAGAATCAAAAGTGAAGAGGTTGAGCCAACTATGAAAAGAATTTGAAAGATCTTGGAGAAAAGCATTTGACTGATGATAACTCATTCTTACGTCAAACTTGGAGAAGAATTTAGGATAGCTCTGGGAAAATAGAAGAGTCAGGTAAGATCCTGGGAAAAGACCTATGGGTTAGGGCCCACTCAAAAGAAAACACCGTTGAGAATGATATTAAAGAGATGTTGCACCGGTTGAATTAAATGACTTGAATGAGATACCAATCTCGAAAGAGCTTGAACGAATGCAGAGTTGAAACACGAATCTTCGAGATATCTTGAGCACTCTGGAATAACAAATAGCGAGAAGTAGAATGATAATGAGGTGCACCGATAAGAGAAGACATTGAAATGAGGAAAAGGGTATGATCAACAAAACTCGACTTGAATCCACCGGAGAAGAGAAAGGAATGAGGAATGACGAACTAGTAGAACATCTTCTTGAGAACCACCGGGTAAGAACATTGACGGAAAAGAATGGAGAAACTTCGCATGAATAAATGGATACTTGGTAAAGAAATCTTAGTCCTTGAGGAAAAAGGGTGGGTGGGCGGGAAAAACAAAGGCAACTAGGGACGGATGAAACAAGCATCATTGAGAAGAAATGATAATTGGTCTTGCTGATGTTGAAGTGATCGGATCCACTTGAAGAGAAACACGCCGGTTGAAAAGGATTGACAAGACAATCTGGATTGTCGATAAGGATTGTTATTTACATCGAAGTATGAGAACACCATTTCGGAAAGGTATGGAATCAACAGTTGACATTGAAGCAACTCAAATACCACAAATAAAACAAAACAAAGGATTGGCTTGCAGAATAAGCCGGAACAAACATATGATAGAGATTTCGTCCGAAGTTTTCGTGGTGGGGCCTACACGGGCTCAATCGTACAGCACCATCATGTACAAGGCAGTGCACATGACATACGAAGTGTCCCAGTCGGCATAGCCAAGGACTCTTTAAGACACAACGAGACCATCAGAAAACCAACCGTGAATAGGCGGACCACTAGACGTCGAACCCCAATTTCATATCATACATCCGTCGGAAAGATATCCTAAGAGCTACTTGAATTCCCACCTATAAAACTCCCGAAACTTTCGGTTATGCAATCGGTGTTGGGGATACAGGGAGCAATATATATCTCACTCAAACTAACAATCCCTACATCCAAATGTATCCATCCGTCAACACATAACCAAGAAACCTTCGAAATCGTCTACCTCAACCTTCAAAAGCATCCGTTATACGAAGTCATGGCAATACTCCCGTACTCACCTCAAGATCGGGTTAGCGGGTTATCTCACCAACAACTGCATAAAAGAGATTTTCGATGTCGGCGCATTAAGCTCGGTATTCCAGAACTGCAACGATAAAATTATGACGACAACACCTCGGAGCTCAACTCCCCGGGACACTGCCACAACCCCTAATGACAGGAGGCAACCAAGACAATGTTGTCATCATAAAACCATCGGAACGATTCCAAGATACCCGCGTGATCCTAAAAAAAAATTTTAGTGAAATTTAAGAAGAGAAGAGTCAAAACTCTCGTCAGATACCTCACCGTAAGGTCAAGGGACTGGGAGTAAAAAGAATTCCTAAACTCTCCGATATATATAATCCTAAATGACTCAAAACATTTTTCTAGACACAACTCGCCACTAAAAGCGATCAAGCGTGGGGGCTCCTAAGGTCGGGATGGCTCGATTACCAACTTGTAACGCCTCGATGCGGCTATATCTCCCACGTGTCGGCACGACTTAGAGGCATAACCGCATTGAAAGCAATGTCGCAAGTGAGGTAATCTTCGCACAATCCATGTAATACATAAGGAAAGAGATACATAGTTGGCTTACAATCGCCACTTCACACAATTACATGAATAAAGCATTACATCATCCAGATACAATCAAGGTCCGACTACGGAACCAAAATAAAAGAAGAACCCCAAATGCGACAAAAGACCTCGATCGACCCCAACTGGGCTCCACTCTCGATCAACTAGAACGAAACAACACAAAGGGCCAGATCTTCATCGAGCTCCTCCTTGAGCTTGATTGCGCCACCGCTCGGTAACATAGGCACCGCAAACTGGTTTTGAAGTATCCGTGAGTCACGAGGACTCAACAATCTCGCACCATGAGATCAAGACTATTTAAGCTTATGGGTAAGGTAAAGGCATGAGGTGGAGCTGCAGCAGCGACTAGCATATATGGTGGCTAACATACGCAAATGAGAGCGAGAAGAGAAAGGCAAAGCACGGTCGATAAAAGTATGATCAAGAAGTGATCCTATAGCAACCTCGCCAAGCATAACTCCAACATCAGTGTTCACTTCCGGACTCACGGAAAGAGACCATCACGGTAACACACACGGTTGATGTATTTTAATTAAGGTCAACTTCAGGTCTTCTACAACCGGACGTTAACAAATTCCCATCTGCCACATAACCGCTGGCACGGCTTTGAAAGTTCAAATCCTGCAGGGTGTCCCAACTTAGCCCATGACAAGCTCTCACGGTCAACGGAGGAATAGACCTCCACCCAAGACACTCCGATCAGACTCGGTATCCCGTACAACAAGACATTTCGACAGGTAAAACTAAACCAGCAACACCGCCCGAATGTGCCGACAAATCCCGATAGGAGCTGCACATATCTCTTTCTCGGGCACACTCGGATGACACTAGCTACGAGTAAAACCAACCTCAAGTTTCCCGAGGTGGCCCCAGAGTAGCTCGGTTCGGACCAACACTCGAGGAGCACCGGCCGGGGTTAAAATAAAGATGACCCTTGAGTCTGCAGAACCCAAGGGAAAGAAAAGGGCTAGGTGAGGCAAATGGTAAAACCAATGTTGGGCATTGCCGGAGAAGCTTTACTTAAGGCGAATCGTCAAGGGGTTCCCATTATAGCCCAACCGTAAGGGACGCAAAATCCGGGAACATAACACCGATATGACGGAAACTAGGGCGGCAAGAGTGGAACAAAACACCAGGCATAAGGCCGAGCCTTCCACCCTTTACCAAGTATATAGATGCGTTAATGAAATAAGATATACTGTGATATCCCAACAAGTAAACATGTTCCAACAAGGAACAACATCTTCATGTTCCCACAAGGAACAAACTTCATCTTCACCTGCAACTAACAACGCTATAAGAGGGGCTAAGCAAAGCGGTAACATAGCCAAACAACGGTTTGCTAGGAGTGGTGTCAAAGGTTAGAGGTTTGACATGGCAATTTGGGAGGCTGACAAGCAAATGGTAGGCATCGCAGCATTGGCATAGCAAAAGAGCGAGCAAACTAGCATAGCAAAGATAGTAGTGATTTCGAGGGTATGATCATCTTGCCTGCAAGGTTCTCAGAGTTGACGAAGGCTTGATCCTCGTAGGTGTTCTCAACAGGTTCCTCGTTCACGTACTCGTCTCTCGGCTCTACCCAAAGCAAGAACACAAGCAACGGAACCACAATCAAACAAGGAACAATGCCAAACAATATGATGCAATACATGACATGCGATGCGAGGTGTGATATGCAATGCATATGTATGCTCCGAAGGAAAATGATGAACTGGCATCAACTTGGCAAACCAAGTATGCCGCTGAAAGATGGGATGATTTCGGTGAAATCGATATAAAGATCACCGAATCGGATGCACGGTTTGCAAATGACAAGCAAAACAAGAATGATGCAAAACTGCGTTTAACAGCCCGATGCTACTTAGAACGCAACACGAAACTATGCTACAGCACCCCAACATAAAAACAAAGCACATGGCAACAAACTACAGGAGATGCTTAACAATAGAGGAACACTGAGTTACGGCTAAATCACATCATAACATGTTCAAACAAGCATGGTGAAAGTGCTCAAAATATCAGGTTCACAGACTTAGTGAAAATACTAACATGCCAGGAATTAACATCAGGAAGGCATGTTTAGAGCAAGCAAACAACATGCTACAGGAACTTATAATAGCAAAGCAAGGCATGACATGATTCTACTCGAAGCATATATCAATAGTCCCTTACTGACCATAAGCCAAAAAGGACTCTAAGAAATGATGGCACCCATGTAAACATAGCAAGTTTTATTACAGATTTCAGACTTAGCAGAAAAACTGGGCATGTCAAGAACAGTTAACGAGTAGGCATGTTCGTGAGCTCGATGCACTCGCTACAGAGCAATACATGGCATGGCAAGGCAACCAACAGTAAGAAGGCATGATTATGAAGCTAAGCATGGCAAGAGTAAGGTCATAGCATACACGGATCAACTACAACGACCCCGTGAAAATTGAATCTCATGCAAACAGTCTGCCAGGAAACATTTCCAAGCAACTTTGGAGCAAGAAATGAACATGTTCCAGCAGGCTATAAATGCAACCAAGGGCATGAATGGATATAGCATGACATGTATATCAAAACATGTTTATAGAGCATCTCCAGATTATGCATAGAATGATTAGTGGAAGCATGTTAACATGGCATCAAATTATAACAGAATCTGCCTAGCAAAACAGCAACAGCAACTACCCTACTTTACAAGCTCAATGCACTCACTACAAGCATCACAAAAATACAAGGTCAACACCCCTGGAAAGATGGCATGGCCTAGTCCAACATTCATGTAGAGCTCATGCTCATAGGATGCACACATAAATCATGGCAAAAAAGACAAAAGAGCTCGAGCTGATAAGATTCTGAAACTAACGATCTGAAGCTATCTTCCAACAGCATTTCGGGCATCAAGATGAGCTCAAATGCAAATGACGCAATGGAATGAAATGATGTACTCTTCGAGACGAACAATTTGACATATTATACGCCCAAAACGAAGCTACGGTTGCGGAGATGTGACGCGATGAATATTGCATGAAATTATGCAGAATCGGGGACTTAGCAGATTTCAGAGGGGGTCAAAGTCAACCTTCGGTTGCACGGACTTCGAGGCAGGCCGGAGATCTCGCCGGAGATGACGGAGGTGGCCGGAGATGCTCGGGGACGCCGGATCCGGGGCTCCTCCGGCCGGATCTCGCCGGATCCGGTCCGGGAGGACGGCGGCGAAGCTTCGGCGGCGAAGCTTCGGGCCGCGGCGCGACCGGCTGCTGGCCGTGCTGCTGCCTCGGCGACCGGCGGCGGCGGAAAAAGCGCGCGCTGCAGGGGCAGAGGTCGGCAGCGGCGCTGAGGCTCCGGCCGGCGGAGCGCGGCTGGTCGCCGGCTCGGCGGGCGCGGAAGCCGAGGACCGCGGGCGGGCGGCGGCGGGGCTGGCGCCGGCGGGCGGGGCGTCAGGCCTCGGGGGCCAGCTGCGGGCTCATGGCAGCGGCGGCGCTGGTGGTGGCGGCTCGCCACGTGGCAGGCGCGATTGGCGGAGAGCGGCGGCGGGGTGACATGGCGCCATCGTTGGCCGGAGGGCGTGGCGGCGACGTGTCCGGCGCGGCGACGCGTCGGCGCGGCGCGAGGGAAAAATAGGGTTTCGGGGAAAATCATCCGGGATTTGGAATGGGGGGTGTATAAATAGGCATAGAGGGAGCTAGGAGAGTCCAAATGAGGTGCGGTTTTCGGCCACGCGATCGTGATCGAACGACCGAGAGCATGGAGGGGAGTTTGCTGGGCTTTGGGCCATTTTGGAAGGGGTGTTGGGCTGCAACTCAAAGAGGGCTTTGCGGTTACCCGGTTAACCGTTGGAGTACCAAACGACCTCCAAATGGCACGAAACTTGACAGGCGGTCTACCGGCGCTATACCAAGGCCGCTTGGCAAACCTCGGGCCATTCCGAGAAAGTTTAATACCCGCACACGAAAAGAGGGGAGAAGGGAACACCGGAGGACATAGGAGTGCCGGATTGCAAAACGGACAACGGGGAAAAGGCTCGGATGCATGAGACGAACATGTATGCAAAATGAAATGCACATGATGACATGATAAAATGCAGATGATGACATGGCAAGGTGCAACACGCAAGCAAATGACATGGCAACAACGACGAATAACTGGCGGACACCTGGCACATCGGATCCGGGGCGTTACACTGTGCCATTGACCTCTAATAGCTCAACGCCATGGTTTGTGGCGTTGACATTGGAATCTTAAAGCTATGTATTTTCCAACACTGAGGTATGTGGTGCTCACATAGCCAAGGTCAACACGAGGAAAAGGGTTAGGTTTGGTTGAAGTTTTGGAGGTGGTTCGTGTTTTGCTGGACTTCAAGAAAAGGGACAATTTTGTTAATTCTCATGGCCCTGGGCAGCTGAAGACGGTGGCTGTTCCAGGCTGGCCGGCTTGTCATCGACGGCGGGCACGGTGGCAGTCTTGGTGAGTGGAGTCGAGTGGTGGCGGTGGCCCCCCTGCTTCCTTGTGCATGTTCAGACCGCAAGACGACTGATGAACAGGACTGGTCCAAATCGACCATTGGGGAGCTCTGCTGCGGCCGACCGTGAACTAACTCTGCTCTAATCTCTCTAGGATAGTAGAAGGCGCACAGTTTGTTGATTGTGGCTGCCAAGACCCCTTAATTATTTTTCCTTGGGTGACTTAAGTTTGAAGCTTTCTTTTTGGAGATTGAAAACTAAGATTGAAGTCCGGTAAGCCCGTTTATTTACGTGTAGTTGCATCTGCCTGACTATTATTACAGCTTGTGTTTCAAGTTACGGCGCTAAACAGATAAAAGTGAGTGTTTGCAGTTCGTTACATGTGTCAGATTCAGCTAGGAACAATATTGCCAGTGGGACAAAATGCTATTCTGCTTCTGCGTGTAATACTATATGCTGTAGCTCCCTCTAAAAGTGATGTTTGCAGTTAGTTACACACATCAAATTCAGTTCAAAACAACATTGCCAGTGGGACAAATGAGCGTTTGCAGATAGTAGTTGCATACTTCAAATTCGGTTGAGAAAGAACATTACTGGTGGTACACCAATGCTGTTCTGCTTCTGCCTGTTTAATACTACTACAAACCCCTATGATCTGTTCCAAATTCAGTTGAGAAACAATATTGTCGGTGGTACACCAATGCTGTTCTGCTTCTGCATGTGTTCTTCCAGTGTGTATACTATGCCGCCATAATCTGTTCCATTTTGCTGATACGTAAAGTATTGATTCTGCATCAGCTGATTAATTCTTGTCTTGCTTGCACAGAGTCAATTGATGGAGCCAGAATCAGTCAGATGAACATCCTCGTCCTCACAACTCCGGGCGGTTGCGATTTCAGCATCGTGGACTCCGCACAGATGCAATCGCCTAGCCTGCAAGAGGACATGATTTAATCTACAGTGGACTCGCTGTTCAGTGCTTACGCCTCATTGCTATATACAGTATGTAACATCGATCGTGTGGCTACTCCCTCCTGAAACTAGGAACGTTCCTGAGTATTTTATTTCTTTTGTTATCGTGGCTGTTTCTACTTCTCTGCCAGCCTGACTCACAAAAACGAGGGTGGTGTTGGCTAGTTGACTGCCTGTTGGTAATTTGGTTGCGGTGGTTCAGTGCTGCAGCCAAACCCAAACCCTGGCCTGGATGTTGACCAGCATCGTACATTCGGCTGGTTTGTTTTATCAATTTCAGAAATGAAAATTTTGATCCAAGTTTCAGAAATGAAAATTGAGAGCGATGCTCCTTTTTTATATCAAAAAAAAAGAAGCGATGGTTCTGCATTTCTGCCAATACAAAAACACGGAGGCCCTTTTTTTCCCCTCCCTTTCGGTGCGTGTGCTTTCTATCATGCTCTCCTCTGAGCGGCTGTGTATGATCAGAACCATAGCGTAAGTCCGCGTGAGTGTCAGATGTTAACCTCGAAAGAGAAAAAAAAGCATCAGATGTTTGACGACGGCCGATGATTCTTTTGGTTAACAAAACGAAAAGCCTGGTAGCAAAAGTAGTGTTTTACCAAAAGTGTACTGAACGAACAAAGGTCTGAGCTACTCTTTGTAATCCCTTGTAGATACCCGGGATGTCCGGGTCCGGTGTTGTACATACTCTTAGGACAACGCCGTCAAGGTTCATCAAACGGCTTGGCATCAAATGTCCGCAGACAACGCTCAGTTGGGGGACGGCCATCCAACCCGATGCATCAAATTTAAAAGCGGGGCATCGGTTTTCATTAATATATTTTTGTACGTAGCAAACGAATTCGACCTTGGTCGATGATCGAGCCAGATGGTCTGGCCCCGTCGTCATCTCAGTACGGCGCGAATGACGCTGACTTGCCGATGCTGTCATGCCTCCTCCATGATCTCATCGAAGAGGTGGTTGTTCCGTGCCTCATTGCCACCGCTTGCGACGGAAGATGCAGGCGTCGTACATGGAAGAGCACTGCCCATTGCTCATTCCCTCAAGCCCAGAGCGCCTCCCGCTTGCGCCGGAAGGTGTATGCGTGGTGCACAGAATTTGAGCATCCGCCGTTGCTCATCCCCTCAAGCCCGAAACCGCCACCAGCATGCCCACGACGGCCTGGTCGGACGTCTACTTGCCCTCGATTTGGTCCTCCGCCACCCGGTGCTCTGAGAGGAGCTGTAGGTTGCACCGATGGTCCTTCAACATCATCTAGAACGCGGGCACCTGCAGTGCCTGCTCTTCCTGCTCAGCCATGATACGGTTGTAGTGGGTCCGCGTCCGGCCACCGGCGCCAGAGCCTGCTCCTCCTCCATCGTCATGTCCTCCTCGAGGTTGAGGTTATCCCACCGAAATGTGAGCCACGTTGAGCTTCCCAATTGTGCACCTCGGTAGTGATTTCGTGGTAGCGCCGGAGCCATAGGCTCTTCCACCACCGACGACACGCCTGGCCATTGCGTCGGCGGTCGATGAAGGAGGAAGGGAAGGAGTGGTGCACTAGTGGATCGAATGGAGGGGGATGGTGCTCGGAGTGGCATGGTTTTCTACCATGGCTGCCCGTCTTTAAATAATTGACGTCATGGTAGGCAGAGGAAGGGTGACTTGAATGTGGGCGCTAGGAGTTGGCTTCTCGGTCACCACGCGAGTGCAAATGTTGGGCAAGCGTACGAGACGGTCAAGCGGCTTGAATGCGATAGAAAGTCGTCCTATCTAGTCTTGTCGGCTCTGGACTGACATGAATACGACGCTAAAGCGGGGTGACAGTTGAAGCGAAACGCACAACAAGTGTTTTGTGTGGGCTGAGGGTGACGGACGCCTACGTGGCAGAGGTCCGGACGTCCGCAAACCTTCCCAAGTGTTGCTTTCAGTTTGTGAGATTTCGGACGTCCAAACCACCATGTGGACAATTTGTTGCACGCCGGTGGAGTTGCCCTTACTACCTGAGTTGGGCGTTTTGGAGCTCGGCGTACATGGATGCCGATTTTTTTTGAAAAATTTTAAACTTCTCAGTTTAAAAAAATCTAAAAGAAATTATACAAGCATGCAAGGATGTGTATGTGTATGTGTGTAAAACTTGAGGATGAAATACCTTGGGATGTGCAATAAAATAAAATCATGGACTTAGTGCATGTACCAAAAAGCAGACGCGGATTTTTGTCTATTTTTGTGTAGCACTCATTTTAACGTATTTTGTCTTGAAAAATTACACTCTAGTGTATTATCTATAAGTATATGTGCATTTAGAAAAGACAAAAACAAAAGAATTTTGATCATTTGAAATTCTGCCTGCATGGAGGCCGAGCTCCACTCAGCATTTTCGTTACTACTCGGCCTAGCTGGTCAGCTGTCTCTGTGCACGTGACAGCTTGCACAAGGACCGACCGTTGCCCATTGTCCACTCACAGTCCCAACGAGAAAAAGTCCTATACGACCAGATCATACGGGACTAAACGGGAGACCCACCTCCGCACCTGACACCTGTCAAAAGAGAATCTCAAAGCAGCAGCCCTTCTTCCCATCGTTTCCTTTGTCAAATCTCGTTTCCAACTTCTAGCCCACTATGATTCCCACATCTAAAAAGACCATCCATCTCTTTACATCTCGCGGGCGATGGCGCAGCCCGCTGAAGACAGCCATGCTCTGCAATCAGTAGTCTCTCCACCAGTTCCTCCTCTGCCCATACCTCGCTCCTCCATGCCAACGGCGACAGGCAACTGTGCGGTGCTTGAGCTTAGGCATCGACGAACATGGCCATTTCCGACGGGAATGGACCACCACGAGCTGGGAAGTTGCTGCCGGCGTCAAGGAGTAGGGCCCTGAGTGGATGTGGCGAGCAGATAGGGCGGGCATGCGCGATGGGCCGTTGATGAGCATCGCTGTTGCCGAGGATGGAGCAAGCGGAGCTGGGCACTTGCCAATGGCGTCGAGGAGTGCACCGGCGGCTGTAGAATTTGGGGGCTACAGAAAATGAGATGTGGCAAAGGGAGTCGATGGGAAGAAGGCCTGTTGCTTTGAGATTCGGTTTGACAGGTGTCACATGCGGTGGTGAGTCTCCCGTTTAACTTTTGTAACCTTCGTCTCTCTGATTCTCCCTCTCACTTGCCTCTGTCACTGTGAGCAAATTATGAGGTACTAGTATTATTTGACCAATCATTACCCCCGTGGTTCCCCATGTAGCCGAGACAGGACATGTACACCAAGAGGAAGAATTGAAAAGGGGTCATTTTTAACAAAAAAGGGTTTCCCCCACTTTGTATTCCAAAGCACCAACCAACAGTACAAATGCGATGCTGGGGCGAGCAGCACACCAAGCACAAAGAAGAAAGGAAGAAGAAACAAATGCCAACAATGGCAGCTCGACTAAGTGCGGACGACCCGCCACCACTACGCCCTCCAGAGACACACACCACAGCCCGAGGTTCCGAGTGCCGCGTACCAAGCAACACCTCCAAGAAGGTATGCGACGTCGACGACGCTGCTGCCCGGACGAGTCCTATGGTTTCCCCCGGTACGCGGAGGGAAATGGAGAACGGCTACCACCGACACCCTTCAAGAAGGAATGGTGGCACCCGCCGGTGTCACCGCATCGGAGCCGGACGAGCCGGCAAGGATTTCTCCAGCACGCCAAACACCACCGCCCATCCGGAGCCTACCAACCAAACCACCGCCCAGTGCGCCATCGAGGTTGCGTCGCCACCCACGCCGCCTCACTCGAGCACCAACACGAGGCCGAAGACCGGAGAGAAGCGCCACACGACGAGCAGTAGCACCTAGGCCGAGCGGGAGGGAACCACCTCCACCGCCGTCGTCGAAGCCCACCACGCCCGCACCGTCGCGGTAGCCGACCGGACACGACAGCGGGGCAAACCAGGCCACCCCTGGCCCGGCCGGGCCCGAAACGAGCCCGCTAAGCCCCGCCCGCAGTGCTGCAGCAGGCTGGCTTCGGCACCGCCAGCCCCCGTCGCGCAACGCCGCCCCCGCCGCTGGGAATCACGTCGCCGACCGCCCGCCGCCGCCCCGCCAAGACCAGATGGGCCCGTAGGGCCTAGATCTGGCCGAACTCCGCCGCCAACGCCGCCGCCGCCGTCCAGCCACTCGCCCACCCTGCGACGAGGCACCCCGCCGCCAGCAAGACCGTCGCCGAGGAGCACCCCCCGGCGCAGCTCCTTCGCGCGGCGAAGAGCCACCGAGAGGGGAAAGGCAGGGGGGCACCGCCACCAGCGACCCCGAGGCCAGGCGGCCATGGCGCCAGCGACGGCGGCCGGGAGAAGGGGAGAGGGAGGGCTGGAGGGGAGAGATCGGCGCGACTGGCGGCCACCACAGGGCGGCGCGGTCGCGAGAGGGAGAGGGGGTTTCGCACAAGTCAAAGGGGTCATTTTTCCGGAGTATTGAAAATGATATTCTAATTAACCTCTCGCCGCTCTTTTTTTTTGTGAATAGCCGCTCCTGTTTTCTTGGTGACCAAATCTGCTCAAAACCATGGACAGCCTGGAGTGAAATGAGTAGAAAAGAAGACCATTTTTCTCTCAAGAAATAAAACTAGTAGTAGTAAATGCGAAGGACCACGATAAGTCCGGAACAATTGGGATTTGCTCATGGCAAATTTTCTATGTCAACTTTAACTAATACGAGGATGACAAGTTTAGTTAGTAAGCATAAGCATGGGCAAACATCCAGCGTTTTGCTCCGAAGTCCAAACAAAGGGACCTTATCACCGAACACTGCAAGCTCCGAGGATGATAAGGGTGGTGGTTGGTCACATTCACGGGCGTACAAAGGGTGACTAGGGTTGTTGTGACTACCGTCGATGCCGTTGTCAGTCCACCTCACCTCCGATGGACCTTGATCATGTTTCGTTTTTCGTGTCTGATTGTCCTCTCAAGGCGCCGTCTTGAAGCCGGAATAATGTCCTTCTCGCCTCCGGCGATGCTTCCAGCAGCAACGTAGGGCACATGGAGGTTTGATCCCGATGAATCTTGTGGATCCAGCGGTTTCTACCGGTGCAATGAGTTCTAGGGCATAAGTTCTAGCGATACCGATGTCGCTTCGGCTAGTTTATCTGGCAATGATCTAGAGTACAATGGTTTGTTTGGGTTACGACCACAACTCAATGTTCGGCAGTCCTTCTTCAGGCGGAGGGGTTGGATCTAGGAGAAGTGTTCGAATGCATGTTCCAGCATTCTTTGACGATTCTAGTTTACGATGCTTGTTTTGTCATGAAAGATGCGTCAATGACTCCCCGTCCGCTACAAAGAAGGTTTGCCTAGCTCTGACATGGAGTAACGTTTCACCGTCCGCTTGTTTCTGAGGTTCAGGATGATAGACTTCCCGGAAGATTTCTTGTAAAAAAAACTGACAGTTTGTTGACTGATGACTGACTGGCTCATGCATTCCTTGTTCACACCCGTCGACGTGTAAAAAAAAAAATCCGGACCCAACGGCCAAAGGCGCGAGCGGACGCGGGTGGCGCCACGCCTGAGCCCACCACCACCCTTCTCTCTTCCCTCCCCTGCCCGAGTTTGCCGATGAGCATTTCTTGTTTTCCTTCCTTTCCCGCGTGTCTCCAGGCTCCAGGCTGCAGCTGCAGCTCCCATGGTCCTCGCGGTGAGAGCCGCGGCAGGTTCCTGCTCCTCTACCCGTCGCTCCACCCCCCCGCGCGCCCTCGTCGCCCACCGCCTAGGCCGCAGCTCCGGCCTGCCGCGTGGCCATCGCCGCCGCAGCTATCGCCCTCGCCCCGGTACGTACACACGCCCAACTCTAGATGATTCTTATCTTAGGGAGAGAAGGGAACTGGTTCTGTTTGCTGTTCACTGTTCACTAGGAAATGGAGAATGGAATGTCGCACACCACATGTTTGATGTTATGCCTACGCGGCTATGAAGGCTTAGGCAGGAACTTTCCTACAGTAATCACTACTCAGTCGACTCTAGCTTACTCAGTGGACTCTAGCTGCTCCAGCTTTAGCACAGCTTTTGAGTTTAGCGAGATGATGGGTATCACGCCTGCGCTGCTGATATTTGGCCACGAGACGCAAAGATTGATTGAACCTCGCATGGCCGATTAGTGACCGGCCTAAATGGTTATATACCTGCTGATGATCTATGTTACCTTACATGTATGGGATGTCTGATTTCTGCAATCGAACCTGTACTATTTGACACCCGAGAGCTAATTGCGCAAACAGGGTGCTCATGTGTGCTCCAGAAAAGAAGCAGCTTATTTAATAGCGTAGTTGTTGAATTGGTTGCGTTGAGCATAGAGAAATGTTGTGTGTACCAGGTGTTTGATGTAATGCTGAGGTTGGGAACTCATTTATTTATACCGTGTAAAACTAATGCCAGCGATTTACAGGTCCGGATTCAAGTGCACAAAATGCAACAAGTCATTCACCAGCAAAGATGTCTTCTTGGATCTCACTGTCACCTCAGGAATGAAAGAATACAGTGAACTCAAGCCTGCCAGAACCGAGCTGTTCAGGAGCCCACTCGTCTCCTTTCTTTACGAGAGGGGGTGGCGTCAGAACTTCAATCGGAGTGGCTTCCCTGGCCGCGATGAAGAGGTACATTTCTAGGCTGCCTCACTCTTCTATTCCATAGCCTTAAGCTGCTACTGCTCATTAAGTTCTACTTTTTACATACATGGCCTGTAAAATCCATACATCCGTCGCAGGTAAGATTTGGCGCTTCATGTTTTGGTGTTGCAACGAAAAAATATCACTATTCTTCCATGTCAAGATAATATTCATGTTTTTATTCATATAATTCTGATGTACTGTTGGCTTTCTCAGTTCCAAATGGCTCAAGACTATTTCCAATCAGTCGCTGGTGGTATACTCATTGATGTCAGCTGCGGCATTGGCTTGTTTTCAAGGAAGTTTGCAAGCTCTGGGGCATACTCAGCTGTGATTGCTTTGGACTTTTCTGAGAATATGCTCCGCCAATGCTATGACTACATCAAACAAGAAGAAACCCCTATGAACACGTGAGCTTTCCTTCGTGCTTATTTTGAGCGTTTCCTGTGAGGCTTGAAAATATGTCTTGCAACATCCAACTCCAACAAACCGTCAAGTAGACAACTTGGGCCATCACAAATTTTTGTGTGGGAACTAGTGCTTTATTTTAGTTTAACAACATAAAAGATTACGATCTATGTGTTCATCATGTAATTGAACGATATGTGATAATCTGCTCCCTTCAATCTGTTACTACCTCAGAATGTTCTTTTTGTTCTAAGTACAGTACAACAAATACTTACTGTTTTCTTCTTTTGGTTCTGCAGGAACCTCGCACTTGTAAGGGCTGATATTTCGAGGCTCCCTTTTGCTTCATGTTCAATTGATGCCATTCATGCTGGAGCTGCTATCCACTGTTGGCCATCCCCTTCAAATGCGGTATAGTACCGTCGCGTTTGCACTTTTGATTCAATATTTCACGTGGTTCATAACTTAACATATTCAAACTGGTGTCTTCCGAATTGTTATTTTATTCGCCAGAGTCCACTGAACAATTAGCCAATCCAGAAAGCTTAAACCACGTTGGGCATTACATGAGAAATAATGTTCTGTATTTCTATTAATTATTGACCACTGAATGCGTCTATAAAGTCAACCACGATAGTTTAGTGCTTAGTTAGTTTGCTTTGAACAGCTTTGCGCAGGAACAGGGCATCTGACCTGTGTACCTATCTTTTTGTCATATGAACTTATTCATCACCATGACATTTCCCACTGCTGTTTGAAAACCAGATAGTTGAAATCAGCCGTGTGCTGAAGCCCGGCGGTGTCTTTGTGGCGACAACCTTCTTATCCACCCCCACGAACAGCGGCCCGCTCTCTATCGACGCACTAAGGCCACTGAGACAGGTAAAAGAAGCCGTCGATCGTCTAGCACTACTAATTTTCTGAGTGGCAGAGGTTACCTAGCCTGATGCACCTTCTCTGCTATGTGCTGCAGATTGTTGGGCCAGTGAACAGCAGCTACAACTTCTTCACGGAAGGAGAGCTGGAAGACCTGTGCAGATCCTGTGGCCTGATCAACTACAGCAGCAAGGTGCAGAGGTCATTCATCATGTTCTCCGGGCAAAAGCCATAGCTGGGTACCATATGCAGACTTTCTCTGTATTGCCAGCCACGGTGTATATATAGCTGTGCCTTTTTTTTACGGGTAAATGTATAGCTCTTACGGTTAAATCAGGTGGTGAGAATGTAACTTAAACCGCATTAGGCAATTGAAGCAAAATGCATGGTCTCTGACTCTGATGAACAATAGTAGCATTTCTTCAGGTTCAGGCATTGAGCAAAAGTTTTACACCTGAACAATTGTGTTGTTTCTGCACCATAACTAAAATTTAAAGTAACTGCTGAACTATAAACCTTTTATGGTACCCATTTCTAATTAAGCTTGATAACGACCTGAACGTCTATTAAAATCTTCAAGGGTACAGACTGAATTCCTTTCTAGAGGATCAAGAGGGACGTATCCTGGCTCCAACTTTTACAGAACGGATGAAACCCAAGAGAGTACCTGCTGAGTGAGTGACAACACATTTAAGGTACAAGCATAGTGGTGAATAAACCTGCTGCTTGGAGGCAGCGGCACCAAGCTTCTTCAGGTCGAGGCGTGTCACAGGTGCTCGATTCGAGCTATCAGACTGCTTGAAGCAGTTTGTGTAAAATTACAGCACACTGTGCCATGGTGTTAAATGAAAGGTCAAGCTAATTACAGCATTGTAGCAAAACCAAGCTAACAGGTCGGAGGGCAGTTAGGCAGGAGACAGAAACTGCTCCATCCAGAACAGAACTATTGTTGCTGGACCATTGCTACACCAGAAGTACCATATGGCGTTTCTTGTAGCATTCGCGAGTGGAGCTTCATTTTCGAGGGTAATCAGCTGCTAGCTTCTTGATTTTTGCAACGCAATCCCTATCCAGACGAGGTGAGGTCCTTCTTTTCACATTTCCCTGGAATTCAAGAAATGTAAGAGATGAAAAATCAGTGGTGCACCATGATGAGTTTGATAAAGTTATGATATAAAATCTTCTTTTTAGATGTGGGCCTGACCGTGACGGCTTTCACTAGGTTTCTCCACTTATCCTGAAAGTTTAAACAAAACATAAAAATTAACATCTTTCACACTAAAATACATATGGATAAATAAAAGATGAACGAAGAAAAAGTGTGATATACAACAAAACAATGAGCAAAAAGAGCATGTAATGCATGTGCTTTAGTGCAATTAATCACCAATTAACTATACCTTAAGATGCTCCGCCGTTCGAACTGATAATGGAAACCTTTCGTTCTTCAATTTAGCCCATTGGCTAGCCCCATATGCAGATATACCATCCACTAGTTCTTTCACCTCTTCAGATGTCCAATGGTCATTGTTTCTTCTGCCCACATCTTTGGCATGGTTCCATGTTTATCGACCATGTTCCTCTCTCACGTGCACTTCTCACACGACTTCCATGCCTCCAACCACTTTTTGGTACGTAATCTGAAGCACATAACATATGTGTTTAACTACTTGAGATAATGACAACTAGTACATTGCAACAAATGAAGCTTTCACAATTCATACCTAGTAGATGGCATGCCCCCTCCTCCGACGCTGTGGCGGTGGCCTCAAGCCTCCTGCTTCTTTGGTGACAAGGCGGCGGGTAAATGGCCCCTCCTCCCTCTCTCGTCTCCTCCTCTTCTCCTCCTCCGCCGTTGAAAGTCGTGGGGACAGGGGCCTCCTCTTTCCCAGGCAACGCCTCCGGTGGAGCGTGCATAGGTGTTTGTATTGTCATGCCATGATAACTAGTTTGTGAATAAATGTTACATTCAATCTGCAACGATGAAACAAATTTTCAACACCATTTGCCACATTCATTTGTTTTGCAAGTCTGTAGTTTTGGATGTGCAAAAATCTTGCCTCATGAGTTAAATCCGCCTCCTTTATATACGTAGGAATGAATGCACCTGGAAGGAATCATACATTATTTGGTTTCAAAGTCGAACCATGGATAAATTGCTTGCTTGTGTAACGAAGTTTGGAATATACCACAACAATTAAGCATCGTACCTTTCAGCCATCTATCCAAATCATGGTGCCCTTCTAAGAGTGCTTGAAATTCCATGGTGCCATTATCCACATATGTTGAGTGAACTTTAATCTCCGCCTGTCATCAAGAACAATGAAATATATATTGTTATTGTGTCAGAATTTCGATGAGCCTGTTGCGAACTCTATATCCAAGTCAGATTTGATAAGATCTAAAGAGTGGGAATCGTATATGAACTATGCTTGTTGACATATATTACATGCAGTTAAAATGAAGGTTGAATAAACCATGGAGTATGCTTCAATACTTTTTATTGACCATTTTGGTTGTGCTTATACTCTTCTTTCAGATAACTTACGATTTTTTAGTTTGGACATATAGTGCGGCTCCACTTTTATATTGTGAAACCAAGCATCCAACTAGTCATCGTCTCTAACGTAGATACGTGAGCTGATCAACAAAGTGAATACCTGTTGGCTTGGAAGAGGATCGGCCAAGATGGGCGCCCAAATCTCTACTTGTTCCGTCATGTCCGTGAGCAGCTACCACACTTCACTTGTCCAATGTAGGAAACTGAAACCACGGCTAGACTCAATGTGTTTATATAATACTGCTCCCTCCGTCCCGAAATACTTGTCGGAGAAATGGATGTATCTAGATGTATTTTAGTTCTAGATACATTTATTTTTATGCATTTTTTCAACAAGTATTTCCAAACGGAGGGAGTACATACATAAATGGATTGATGAAACAAAATACTTGTTCCATCAAGTAATATATACTACTTTACATGCATGCATGATAAATCCAGATATATAGTTCATGTGTATATTTAATTGTTTATACTTATTTTATTTTTCTTTATCGCTGACCAAAATGTTTGCCCCTATTAGTTGCTCGTCACGCTCCGCCACTGCACAAATTAATGTATGCGTGCAACAAATTAACTGCCCAAGCTAATTAAGCGACACTACATAAAAGCCAGTCCAGCTAGCTAGCAACCAGAACAAGGTAAATGAAGAAGTTCCTCTCTGATCTGCAGCTACTACATATATACCCATACTAATTCAGTAGCTAGTACTCCCTCCGTCCGGAAATACTTGTCCTCAAAATGGATAAAATGAATGTATCTATAATTAAAATAAGTCTAGATACAACCATTTCGAGGACAAGTATTTTCGGACGGAGGGAGTACGTACGGTGCTAATTCACTCTGGACAGAAGGCCGGGTGGTTAACGTACCTGTGATGTGTGCTACCGCGCGCGCAGGGCCCCCACCCCCGGGCCCCGGTGCACCCTCCTGGCGACGGATGTCGGACTAGTTTGCCGCCGTCCAAGATCGTAGTTGCAGACGACTGGAGCAGAGCCGGCCGGCGGCCTCTGCTTGGAGACACACTGGCGGCTACGGTGTGAGAGAGTGGCCGGCCGGGCGGTGGCGACTTCCGGGAAGCTGCCCGGCCCCCGATTAAGCTTACACTAAGCTCGATCGATTAACCTTCTTTTATGGATAAATGACATGATGCGATGTGAGTTTGGACTCACAACTTCCGCGAAGCTTCCTCCTCCCCAACATGAACCGGCATGGCACAATCCCCTCTTCATTTCTAGCACTACTCTAGCAGTAGCTGCGCGCCATTGATGCGGGTACAGGTCACGGGCTCACAGCCATGGCAGGCGTGAAGTGATGATGGGCCGTCCTTTTCACTAGTTTGTGCAAACGACTAGCGCAGGCTCATGGCTGTGCCTTTAGCTTAAAATGGTGACTGGCAAGCTTCAGGATAATGCATTATAGCTCACCGATGGATCGCTTTCGCCCGAACAAGGGCACACACTCGTAGCTGGGCCTTTTGCTAGAATGGAGTATGTCCATCTATTTATGCTTCTATTTGCTATCCCAAAGAACCTAACCCATGTGATGTCATGCCCACTGACTTGCAGCGAAATTAAACTGGGCGGCAGAGTTCTAGAATTCGTTTCAACTTTTGGCCGGTGTGGTAGCTAGAGAATTTACTGCAAGAGTGCAGAAATGTTGTTACAAAACATAACATTTTTCAGGCTTCGGCACCAAGTAGAAAGACGGGTGCAGATATGGGTCTACACGACATGATCACAAACAAATTCTTAGTAGTGGGGCATGCTACTGTTCCCAACGGCGAATTAATATATGTTCCATTTTCCAAATTTGAAAGAATATGGTTCGAGGTTACAAAGTGCATTATTACACGTTGTAGTCGGATCGTCAGATGCATCTAAATCTAAATCAATTGTGTGTTTCTCATCAAAAGATTGGGATACCCATAATGCTATCACACACCCTTCCTCAAGGTTTGGTGGGTGGGTGGGTGTAGTTCTTTTTTTTTTTGAAATAAACATGTACTTTATTAATTAGAAATAATTGTTACATTGTCAATAAGTAAATGAACAATGTCCCTCAAAGGCTCCTCAAACCAGTCCGTAGTGACTGAAAATTTTGCTACCCTAGCAATTTCATGAGCCACCTTATTTGCTTCCTTATTACAATGTTCAAATCTAACAAGCGAAAAATCACAAGCTATGAAATAGCAATCATCGAACACTGCTGCCGCCGCTCCCGCTGAATGTCCTCCATTTTTCATTATTTCAATCACCTCCATATTGTCAGAATTCAAAAGAAGACGATTGCAACCCGCCTTTTGTGCAAGGGATAGGCTGGATCTTAGGGCCAAAGCTTCTGTTGTTAATACGTCAGCACACCAATCAATCCTCCAGTTTCCACCAATAATGAATCTTCCATTATCATCTTGAGAACAGCCCCAGCTGTGCCCCTAAGTAAATCATGGTCATAAGAGGCGTCGACATTAAGCTTAACAAAACCCATAGGAGGTCTTCTCCATCCTCCTGATTTACTAGTTGCCTTAGGGGAGTGTGCATTAACATAGTTAGCCGTTATAGCTCGTGTATCCATGGAAATTTGGTTTGCATCTTGAAACTTTCCTTCATGAACCAGTTTGCGTCTATCCCACCATAAGTGCCAAGCTGTAACAGCGATCAGATCATGTGCTTTTTGAGAACCCATTATCGCTAATTCTTGTTCTGGCATAAGTAGTAAGAATTCCAAGACCGCCTCTCCCGCACGATCAGTAGCACATGCTTTATTGATCACCTCATGTACTCCTAACTTGCCCCATACCTCCTTTGCCTTTTGACACATGAATAAAATGTGTTTTGTAACTTCTGCCCCCTTCGAGCATGATGGGTAATTGGGCGATACTTTCATGTGTCTATTAGCAAGCGTAACACGACACATGAGGGTTCCATGCAAGGTACGCCAGATGAAAAATTTAACCTTCGTCAGACAAGATAATTCCAAACATTACCCCAGATAGGATTAGCATTGATTCTTCCCATACCATCAGCATGTTGCAATTTTCTTGCATGTTGCTGTTGGGGAACGTAGTAAATTCAAAATTTTCCTACGCACACAAGATCATGGTGATGCATAGCAACGAGAGGGGGAGTGTATCTTCATACCCTTGAAGATCGCTAAGCGGAAGCGTTTATCAACGCGGTTGATATAGTCGTACGTCTTCACGATCCGACCGATCCAAGTACCGAACGTACGGCACCTCCGAGTTCTGCACACGTTCAGCTCGATGGCATCCTCGCCTTCTCGATCCAGCAAGATGGGCGAAGTAGTAGATGAGTTCCGGCAGCACGACGGCGTGGTGACGGTGTTGGTGAAGAACAATCTCCGCAGGGCTTCGCCTAAGCACTACGGAAACTATGATGGAGGATAAACTAGAGGGGACGGGGTTGCCGGCACACGGCTTGGTGTTTCTTGATCTGTCTTTGGTGCTAGCCCTGCCCCTCTATTTATATGTTGAGCCCTGGGGTCGAAACTTGGAGTAAAAGCCTCCTCAAAGTCGGTTTTGTCCGAAAGGCAAGAGACCTACACGGACTCGAGGGCTAGACGCCAGGGTTCCCGGCGTCTACCCCCTAGACGCCAGGGTTCCTGGCGTCTAGCCTCTGTCTCCGCAAAAACTTCCTTTTGCACTTTCCAAAAGCCTTGTGGGCTTTCCCCTTTGGCCCAAATAACGTGTTCTCGTACCCAAACATTTCGGGAAACATCCGGAACCTCTTCCGGTGAATTCCGGAACCCTTCCGGAGATCAAACACTATTATCCCATATATCAAACATTATCTCCGGACCATTCCGGAGTTCCTCGTCATGTCCGTGATCTCATCCGGGACTCCGAACAACATTCGGTTACCAACATACATAACTCATATAATACTATATCGTCAATGAACGTTAAGTGTGCGGACCCTACGGGCTCGAGAACTATATAGACATGACCGAGACATCTCTTTGGTCAATAACCAATAGCGGAACCTGGATGCCCATATTGGCTCCTAAATATTCTACGAAGATCTTTATCGGTCAAACCGCATAACAACATATGTTGTTCCCTTTGTCATCAGTATGTTACTTGCCCGAGATTCGATCGTCGGTATCTCAATACCTAGTTCAATCTCGTTAGCGGGAAGTCTCTTTACTCGTTCCGTAATACATCATCCTGCAACTAACTCATTAGTTACAATGCTTGCAAGGCTTATAGTGATGTGCATTACCGAGTGGGCCTAGAGATACCTCTCCGACAATCGGAGTGACAAATCCTAATCTCGAAATACGCCAACTCAACATGTACCTTCGGAGACACCTGTAGAGCTCCTTTATAATCACCCGGTTACGTTGAGACGTTTGGTAGCACACAAAGTGTTCCTCTGGTAAACGGGAGTTGCATAATCTCATAGTCATAGGAACATGTATAAGTCATGAAGAAAGCAATAGCAACATACTAAACGATCAAGTGCTAAGCTAACGGAATGGGTCAAGTCGATCAAATCATTCTCTAATGATGTGATCCCGTTAAACAAATGACAACTCATGTCTATTGCTAGGAAACTTTACCATCTTTGATTGAACAAGCTAGTCAAGTAGAGGCATACTAGTGACACTCTGTTTGTCCATGTATTCACACATGTATTATGTTTCCGGTTAATACAATTCTAGCATGAATAATAAACATTTATCATGAAATAAGGAAATAAATAATAACTTTATTATTGTCTAGGGCATATTTCCTTCAGTCTCCCACTTGCACTAGAGTCAATAATCTAGTTCACATCACCATGTGATTAACACTAATATTCACATCTGTATGTGATTAATACCCATAGTTCATATCGTCATGTGATCAACACCCAAAGGGTTTAATAGAGTCAATAATCTAGTTCACATCGCTATGTGATTATCACCCAAAGAGTACTAAGGTATGATCATGTTTTGCTTGTGAGAGAAGTTTAGTCAACGGGTCTGTCACATTTAGAGCCGTATGTATTTTGCAAATATTCTATGTCTACAATGCTCTGCATGGAGCTACTCTAGCTAATTGCTCCCACTTTCAATATGTATCCAGATTGAGACTTAGAGTCATCTGGATTGGTGTAAAAGCTTGCACCGATGTAACTCTTTACGACGGGCTCTTTTATCACCTCCATAATTGAGAAATATTTCCTTAGTCCTCACTAAGGATATTCTTGACCGTTGTCCAGTGATCTACTCTTAGATCAAAATTGTACTCCCTTGCCAAACTCAGAGCAAGGTATACAATAGGTCTGGTACACATCATAGCATACTTTATAGAACCTATGACTGAGGCATAGGGAATGACTTTTCATTCTCTTTCTATTTTCTGCAATAGTCGGGTTTTGAGTCTTACTCAACTTCACACCTTGCAACACAGGCAAGAACTCCTTCTTTGACTGTTCTATTTTGAATTACTTCAAAATCTTGACAAGGGTATGTACTTATTGAAAAACTTATCAAGCTCTTGATCTATCTCAATAGATCTTGATGCTCAATATGTAAGTAGCTTTATTGAGGTCTTTCTTTTAAAGAACTCTTTTCAAATACTCCTTTATGCTTTCCAGAAAAATTCTACATCATTTCTGATCAACAATATGTTACTCACATATATTTATCAGAAAGGCGGTAGTGCTCCCACTCACTTTATTGTAAATACAGGCTTCACCGCAAGTCTGTATAAAACTTATCAAAGCGTATATTCCAACTCTGAGATGCTTGCACCAGTCCATAGATGGATCGCTAGAGCTTGCACAATTTTTTAGCACCTTTAGGATTGACAAAACCTTCTGGTTGCATCATATACAACTCTTATTTAATAAATCCATTAAGGAATGCAGTTTTGACATCCTTTTGCCAGATTTCATAAAATGTAACAATTGCTAACATGATTCGGACAGACTTTAAGCATCGATACGAGTGAGAAAAAACTCATCGTAGTCAACATCTTGAACTTTGTCAAAAACCTTTTTCGACAAGTCTAGCTTTGTAGATAGTAACACTACTATCAACGTCCATCTTCCTCTTGAAGATCCATTTATTTTCTATGACTTCCGATCATCGGGCAAATCAATCAAAGTCCACACTTTGTTCTCATACATGGATCCCATCTCAAATTTCATGGCCTTCAAGCCATTTCGCGGAATCTGGGCCCATCATCGCCCCCTCATGGTTCGTAGGTTCATCATGTTCTAGTAACATGACTTCCAGAATAGTATTACCGTACCACTCTGGTGCGGATCTTACTCAGGAAGACCTACGAGGTTTGGTAGCAACTTGATCTGAAGCTTCATGATCATCATCATTAGCTTCCTCACTAATTGGTGTAGGAATCACAAGAACTAATTTCTGTGATGAACTATTTTCCAATTCGGGAGAAGGTACAACTACCTTATCAAGATCTACTTTCCTCCCACTCACTTCTTTCGAGAGAAACTTCTTCTCTAGAAAGGGTCCATCTTAGCAACGAATATCTTGCCTTCGGATCTGTGATAGAAGGTGTACCCAACAATTTCCTTTGGGTATTCTATGAAGACGCACTTCTCCGATTTGGGTTCGAGCTTATCAGGTTGAAACTTTTTCACATAAGCATCGCAGCCCCAAACTTTAAGAAACGACAACTTTGGTTTCTTGCTAAACCACAGTTCATAAGGCGTCATCTCAACGGATGTTGATGGTGCCCTATTTAAAGTGAATGCAGCTGTCTCTAATGCATAACCCCAAAACGATGGTGGTAAACCGGTAAGATACATCATAGATCGCACCATATCCAATAAAGTGCGGTTACGACATTCGGACACACCATAACGTTGTGGTGTTTCAGGTGGCGTGAGCTGTGAAACTATTCCACATTGTTTTAATTGAAGACCAAACTTGTAACTCAAATGTTCATCTCCATGATCAGATCGCAGAAACTTTATTTTCTTGTTACGATGATTTTCCACTTCACTTTGAAATTCTTTGAACCTTTCACTATTTCAGACTTATGTTTCATCAAGTAGATATACCCATATCTGCTCAAATCATCTGTGAAGGTCAGAAAATAACGATACCCACCACGAGCCTTAATATTCATTGGTCTGCATACATCAGTATGTATTATTTCCAACAAGTCAGTAGCTCGTTCCATTGTTCTGGAGAATGGAGTTTTAGTCATCTTGCACAAAAGGCACGGTTCGCAAGCATCAAATGATTCATAACCAAGTGATTCCGAAAATCCATATTTATGGATTTTCTTCATGCGCTTTACACCGATATGACCCAAACGAGAGTGCCACAAATAAGTTGCACTATCATTATTAACTTGGGATATTTAAATTAGTGCCCCTGGTTCCTTAGTTGTGCTCACTTTTCCCCACGCTCCAAATGTTTGCTCACTTTTCCCCTCTTCCTTAGCTGAAACTCTCACAAATGCTCATAGCGGGCGTTTGCCGTCTTGAACGTCCATTGACCGTTAATTGCTGATGAGTGGGGCCGAGTCTTCGTCTGACTGTTGCTTGCTGACGGGTGGGACCGCAAGGAGACACGAATTGGGCAGCTTGTCTGAATCTGAAATAGATCTAGACAGGCCGCCTTTGCATCAAGCCCGCCCGCCCCTCCGCCGGCGTCGTTCGCGTCCCACCGCTGTTTTTCCTCCACCCTATGCCCTTTTCCGTTAAATCGTGACGCCTGCCTCCGCCAGATATAGCCCACCTCCCCATCTGGGATTACATAGCGATGTTGAGTGAGGACGCCCGGAATGCAGTCGACCGTGGAGAGGATTGGGTCAAATCCTCGGCAGATAATTCATGGATTAAACCTGGGTAAGCATTGTTTCCTCTCGAATTGACATTCTAAGTCGATTGTAGGCAGATTTGACTTCGCTTGCTTGAATCGCTCAATTTGTGCTCGATTTTACCCGCTAATCAAGCCTTTGTTTCCTTCCCCAACAAAATAGGATTGATCCTGCTACCGCTTTCCGTGGCGATTAGAATGGAAACTAGTGTGCTGCGTGGTACTAAACCGCATTTGATTTCATCATTTTTCTATCCCAAAGTGGTAGAAACCAGCATATCTTTCAAAGATTTGCGAGCTGAGCTCTGAAACACCTATCCCTGAAGTGATGCCGATGCTGTTGAACTGAATTACTTCAGCAGTGACGAGCAAAGATTTCTCCCACTAACTTGCGACGATCATATGCTGTTGCTTTTTTCTGGGATTGCTGGCTGCCGATTCGGTAAACTCCAAATTGATGTGCTTCAGCCACGCGCAGAACGGGCAAAGGGGAAGGGAGTTCAGACATCATCTGTCTGTGCTAATAGCCAGCACCCCGGCACTCCTTGTAGGTCGACACCAAGTAAAGCAAGTGGTTCGTGGAGCCACAACATGCCTGCTGCCAATTCTGGTTCCGATTTGGCTGCTGCTTCTCGTGTACCTTCTGCAGTTGGTGTAGAAGAAGATGCGAAACTCGACGAGGCAAAGCCTACAAATGATGATGAAGACGAGATGATGTTTCTGAATCGGTCGATGTAGCCACCAACAAGCAAAGGATGACGAATATATGGAGGAGCCCATCACCAAGCTAGGTTTGATGACACTGACGATGAAGAGAAGGTGGAGAACATGGACAGCTTAATCGAGGATGAATACGATGGTGATGACATGCCAACAATTGAGTGGAACAGAGAAAAACCTGAGCTTACTGTAGGTACCATTTTCCAATCAATGGTGGACTGTCGGAATGCAGTGACAACATGGTGCATTATATCTGAAAACACATATAAGATTAAAAGGAGTGAGCCAGCAAGGTTCATAGTTTTTTGTCCATATCCTAGGTGTAGGTGGAAGTTGCATGCATCTCGTATGAGAAAGAGCAAATATATTCAGGTAATCCTAGTTCAGTTAGTAATTTAGTTTCAGATCGTTGAGTAAGGTTTCTTAACTGTTCTTTACCCTTTTATTTTGTTTCAGATAAAGAAAAACACACACAAGCACACTTGTCCACCTAGAGTGGGAGGGGGGAAGGCCAAAACCAAGCTAGCAAAAACTAGGTGGGTGGCAGATGCTATACTGGATTGGCTGAGAGAAGAACCTGGACTTGGTCCAACAGCACTCCATGGGAAGCTTTTTGAGAAGTACAAGATAGAAATTCCTTACATGAGAATTTTCAATGCTAGGGAAAAGGCTCTTGACAGAATTAATGGTCAATGGAATGACAGTTTTCAGCTGCTTTACACTTTCAAAGTTGAAGTGGAGATGGCAAGTCCAGGGAGTGTTGTGGAGATTGACAAGCATACAGTTCCATTCAAAATAAAAAGGAAGTCATTTCAGAAGGAGTGCTTCAGAAGGGCTTTTGTTTGTTTCAAGGCTTGCTGGTAGGGGTTTCTAGATGGTTGCAGGCCCTATTTGGCTGTAGATGCTACACATTTGACTGGAAGATGGAGAGGACAGCTAGTAGCAGCTTCTGCAGTTGATGGACACAACTGGCTATTCCCAGTTGCATTTGGTGTGGTGGAGGCGTGTCTCGAGGAAAGTTGGGTCTGGTTTCGCAGCATTCAAGAACATTATAGGCACACCCCTGTGTTTAGCTATACACACAGATGCTTGCAAGGGTTTAGAGAGTGAAGTGGAAATTGTATTCCCTGGAGTGGAGCATAGGGAATGTATGCGACACCTAGCGCATAATTTCAAAAGGAAGTTCAAAGGTAAAGTTTATGATGAGAACTTATGGCCAGCATCATACACATGCAGCAAAAGGAAGCATGAACACCATTTGAGAGTGTTGTATGCTCAAAATCCTCTTGTGAAGGATTACATGGATGCACATCATGGCAAGGTGTGGTCAAGAAGCAAATTCAACGAAATCTGCAAAGTAGATTATGTGACTAGTAACCTTGCAGAATGCTTCAATTCAAAGTTCAAGTCAGTGAAAGGGCTCTTGTTGTGGCAAGCATTTGACAAGATGAGGCCAATGATCATGATAAAGATGGCTCTTCGCAAAAGAATTGCAGAAACACAATATGTTGGTCATCAAATGCTCCCATCACTGATTAAGGCATTGCACTTGAAGGCAAGAGGACTGAAGATGAAATGTATTCGATCTGGTACATATGAGGGAGAGGTTACCTATACTGACACTAAAAATAGGGTATGGAGGTATCCTGTGAACCTAAGTACTAGAGAATGTAGTTGTAGGCAATGGCAGATCCGTGGGAAGCCATGCATACATGCCCTACATCTGATGACCGTTATCGGGGGTGCAGATGGTGAAGTTGATCAATATTGCTCTGAGTATTTCTCTGTTGCCAAATTTATGGCTGCTTATGCTGACAATGTGCCTGCACTATTGGGGAAAGATCAATGGAATATAGTAGATCCAGGGTTCAAACTCCACGCTCCTGTCATTACTAGACCACCAGGAAGACCAAGGAACCAGAGGATTAGAGCAGGTGAGGAGGGTCGTCTAACAAAGAAGCGTGCTTGCAAAAAATGTGGAGTTCTGGGGCATATTGCTAGGCTTTGTACCAATGCAGTGGATGCATCATTTGGAGAGGAGGAAAGATGGACAGCAGCCAATGCTGAGGATAATGCAGCAGCAATGGAGACTGAAGATGCAGTGGAGAATGCAGCAGCAATTGAAGCAGTGGAGAATGCAGCAGCAATTGAAGCAGTGGAGAATGCAGCAGCAAATGAAGCATCTTGGTATGTGTTTGCACCCTTTGTAGAATGCAGCTACCCTTTTGTTTGCATTTGTTCTCTTTTTGGCCTATGGCTTATAATTTTATTTACCAGCTCTAGGGAGAAAAGGCCAAGAGATGAAGAAGCAGAAGATTTTGAAACCATGGCCTTTGATGGTTTTGAATCTATAAGAGAGGAAGAGGAGGGCGTAATTATTCCAATTGTGCCTTTAAAGATTACTGAACCCATAGATGACCGTCAAATGATCGTCAAGTGCTCGGTGAGTGCAACTACTCCATCAACACCTCCACAAGGAAAACCCCAAGTAAAGCCCAAGATCAAAAGGAACAAGAGTCTGAAAGAAAAGAGCATCTCAACTAGGGAAACCAGGAGCAAGTCGAAAATTTGAATTAAGTTGTTGGGAAATGTATGTGTTGTCAATTTGAGGGCGAGTGGATCGCTTAAAACTTGGTAGATTTGTATTAAGATGTTGGCATCTTAAAACTTGGTAGATTTGAGCTACTGTGAAAACTTATCAGTTGTAATAATGTTGCTTCTACTTTGGTTTCTTTTTTGAGTTAGAATTCAAATTTCCATCAAAATTTGAAATTAAATCAATATTTGAATTTGGGCCAAAATTTGGATCCGAGTCAAAGTTGAAGTTGAACATTGGAGGTTCATTGCTCATGCGTGTATTTGATCGAGCATTTAAAGTCCAATATTCGTAGGTGAACAGTCCAAATGAGAAATGTGCTAGAAACGAGCTCGAAAGCTAGGGTAAACAGCCCTATTTGAAATCAAGTTTTTCTTGACCTTGCCTAAATGAGGCATATATATTTTTATTAACACTTGTTCCATATATATAGGGTAAAAACGAAGTCTCACTATTTATTGATTAATATTCATATTACTACATTTTTTTGAAAAAATATGCTTTTATTTCAAAACCGTCAAATAACACGTTTTAGATATGAAAATGAAAAAGTAAGTTCAGATCCTTCTTACTCACTCCAAAATGAAGCTATGGAGATTTTTCTGATTTTTTTAATTATTTTGAAAAAAAATTCAAACCCTAAACCCTCTCTCCCTATTCTACGAACTCTGAAAATGTTCATAGGTGATAGCTCATTTGTGTGAAGACTTTTTTCATGAAAATGACCTACACCAAGTTTATATTTTTTTCTCATAACCTTGTCACATATGACGGCTATGTGCGCAAGAATTACAACATTTTGAATTTTTTTGAATTTTTTAAAAACATTTGAACTTGATTTCGACAGATCACTTCAAAAAATGATTTTTCGAAAAAACGCCCCTATACCGAGTTTATATTTTTTTATGGTAACTAGGTCTCATAAACGGACGAACTACGTTTGTTTTATATTTTTGCGATTTTTTCTAATTTAGTTATGGCCATTTGAAATCTGGTCAAACCCTAATAACCCCGTTGACTCGCTCATAACCCCGCAGAAATGCTCCAAACCCCAGCGTCGAACGTGCGCCGTCGGATCCTACCAAGCGTCAAACACCACCCGTCAGATGTGGGGCAGGCATGCGCGATCCGCGTGATCCATCCTGATTCGCTACTGCACTGTCCTTCTCGGGTTTTTTACGATCTGCCCCACTTTACATATGAAATTGTATTTTTCGCACATGACCAGAACATGTCAGTGTTAAGAGTTGGTTCAAATATTCAAACTGCAAAATACAATGTGGCAAATCGTCAATATAACTTCCCCTTCTCCTCTTCTCCATTTGACAGACAAAGGTATCGAGCAGATCGAGCAATTCCTCTGTTTCTTCCCCCATCTTCTCGTTCTTCTTCCTCTCGAGCAACTCCTCTGTTTCTTCCTCTCGGGCGATATGTCGACCTCCTCGTCAGCCCCCCGTTCCATGTGGCCGGTGTATGGTCTAGTGCCGATGACTCGATGCCCTGACTGCCCACGGAGTGCGCCACTGAAGCGGTTGACTTCGAAGGAGGAGAAGAATGGGAACTTTGGGCGCGAGTTCGTTAAATGCGAGAGCAAGCCGAAGGAGCAGGTTAGATCTGAGTTTTCCTCGCATCCTTTATCTCTAATTTCTCAAAAAATCTGTCAGATTTCGATTTAGGATACATGGTTTCGTTTTCAGATCGTGAAGAAATGCCACCACTTCGAGTGGATGGATGATTACATCCAGAGGCTTCAAGGGTCGGGCTTGCTGGATTCGAGGGGGAATGCAATCCGAGAGTCCAATCTACCCCATGACAGTGCTGCTCCGGTAGCAGCAGCGCGTCCGGAATACCCGACGGCGTTCGAAGTGAAGACGGAATTGAAGAAGATGAACAAGAACTTCAAGGAGCTTATTGAGTTGAAGAAGCAATCCAATCTGATAGCTTTAGGAATACTTGCTCTAGGAATTTTTTACTTGATAGCCATCTCTCGTTAGAGATGTTTATCTACTGTTGTTGCCACTGTTTAACAATCCAAGTCTGTTTATCTCAAATGCAACTCTGTTTAGTGCAACTGTCGATCTCTGAGTGTATGCAGTTTACTGTTAAGTTTCGACACTTTCAGTTTCGGCAGAAAACAACTACCAGTTCAGTGATAGGATTATTTTGTTAGCTAATAACCTCGAGTGTTGGATCATACTGTTGGGGAACGTAGCAGAAATTCAAAATTTTCTACGCAACACCAAGATCTATCTATGGAGAAACCAGCAACGAGTAGAAAGAGAGTGCATCTACATACCCTTGTAGATCGCTAAGCGGAAGCGTTCAAGTGAACGGGGTTGATGGAGTCGTACTCGTCGTGATTCAAATCACCGATGATCAAGTGCCGAACGGACGGCACCTCCGCGTTCAACACACGTACAGCCCGGTGACGTCTCCCCCGCCTTGATCCAGCAAGGAGAGAGGGAGAGGTTGAGGAAGACTCCCTCCAGCAGCAGCACAACGGCGTGGTGGTGATGGAGGAGTGTGGCAATCCAGCAGGGCTTCGCTAAGCACCACGGGAGAGGAGGAGTACTTGGGAGAGAGGAGAGGGCTGCAACCAAAGGCAGAGATCGAATCACGTGTATTCTGTGTGTTCTCTGGGCAGCCCTATGCCTCACTATTTATAGGGGGAGAGGGGGGCTGCGCCCCCTTTAGGGTTTCCCACCCCCAAGGGGTGCGGCCAGCCTCCAGATCCAATCTGGGTGGCGGCTAGGAGGGAAGAGAGGGGGAGGCGCACCGAGGGTGGGCCTTAGGGCCCATCTGCCCTAGGGTTTGCCCCCCTTCCCCACTTCCCACGCCTGGGCCTTGGTGGGGCGCCCAGCCCACCTAGGGACTGGTCCCTCCCACACTTGGCCCATGCAGCCTTCAGGGTAGGTGGCCCCACTTGGTGGACCCCGGACCCTCCCGGTGGTCCCAGACGTTATCGATAAACCCCAAACTTTTCCGTGACCAAAACAGACTTCCCATATATAAATCTTTACCTCCGGACCATTCCGAACTCCTCGTGACGCCCCGGATCTCATCCGGACTCAACAACATTCGGTAACCACATACAAGCTTCCTTTATAACCCTAGCGCCATCGAACCTTATGTGTAGACCCTACGGGTTCGGGAGACATGTAGACATGGCCGAGACGTTCTCCGGTCAATAACCAACAGCGGATCTGGATACCCATGTTGGCTCCCACATGTTCCACGATGATCTCATCGGATGAACCACGATGTCAAGGACTCAACGATCCCGTATTCAATTCCCTTTGTCTAACGGTATTGTACTTGCCCGAGATTCGATCGTCGGTATACCGATACCTTGTTCAATCTCGTTACGGCAAGTCTCTTTACTCGCTCCGTAACACATCATCCGTGATCAACCCCTTGGTCACATTGTGCACATTATGACGATGTACTACCGAGTGGGCCCAGAGATACCTCTCCGCTTGCACGGAGTGACAAATCCCAGCCTCGATCCGTGTCAACCCAATGACACTTTCGAGAGATACCGTAGTGCACCTTTATAGTCACCCGATTACGTTGTGACGTTTGATACACCCAAAGCACTCCTACGGTATCCGGGAGTTACACGATCTCATGGTCTAAGGAAGAGATACTTGACATTGGAAAAGCTCTAGCAAACGAACTACACGATCTTTGTGCTATGCTTAGGATTGTCTTGTCCATCACATCATTCTCCTAATGATGTGATCCCGTCATCAACGACATCCAATATCCATAGCCAGGAAACCATGACTATCTGTTGATCACAACGAGCTAGTCAACTAGAGGCTTACTAGGGACATATTGTGGTCTATGTATTCACACGTGTATTACGATTTCCGGATAATACGCTTATAGCATGAATAAAAGACAATTATCATGAACAAGGAAATATAATAATACTTTTATTATTGCCTCTAGGGCATATTTCCAACAGTCTCCCACTTGCACTAGAGTCAATAATCTAGTTCACATCGCCATGTGATTTAACATTGACAGGTCACATCGCCATGTGACCAACATCATCAAATGAGTTCTGGGGTTTGATCAAGTTTTGCTTGTGAGAGAGGTTTTTAGTCAAAGGGTCTGAACCTTTCAGGTCCGTGTGTGCTTTGCAAATTTCTAGGTCATATTGTAAATGCTGCTTTCATGCTTCACTTGGAGCTATTCCAAATGGTTGCTCCACTATACGTATCCGGTTTGCTACTCAGAGTCACTCGGATAGGTGTTAAAGCTTGCATCGACGTAATCCTTTACGCCGAACTCTTTGTCACCTCCATAATCGAGAAACATGTCCTTGTTTACTCCAAGGACAATTTTGACCGCTGTCCAATGATCCATTCTGGATCATTCTTGTACCCCTTGATGACTCATGGCAAGGCACACTTCCGTGCGGTACACAAAGATAGCATACTATAGAGCCTACGTTTGAAACATAGGGGCGACCTTCGTCCTTTCTCTCTTTTCTGTGGTCGAGCTTTAAGTCTTAACTACATACCTTACATCTCGTGCAAGAACTCCTTCTTTGACTGATCCATCTTGAACACCTTCAAGATCATCTCAAGGTACGTGCTCATTTGAAAGTACTATTAAGCATTTTGATCTATCTTATAGATCTTGATGCTTATTGTTCAAGTAGCTTAATCCAGGTTTTCCATTGAAAAACACTTTTCAAATAACCCTATATGCTTTCCAGAAATTCTACATCATTTCTGATCAACAATATGTCAATAACATATACTCATCAGAAATTCTATAGTGCTCCCACTCACTTCTTTGGAAATACAAGTTTCTCATAAATTTGTATAAACCCAAAGTCTTTGATCATCTTATCAAAGTACATATTCCAACTCCGAGATGCTTACTCCAGTCCTTAGAAGGATTGCTGGAGCTAGCATACCTTTTAGCATCCTTAGGATCGACAAGAACTTTCGGATTGTATCACATACAACCTTTCCTTACGAAGACTGGTAAGGAAACTCGTTTTGACATCCATCTGCCAGATTTCATAAATGCAGCTAATGCTAACATGATTCCAACGGACTTAAGCATCGCTACGGATGAGAAAATCTCATCGTAGTCAACTCCTTGAACTTGTGAAAAATTCTTCGCCACAAGTCGAGCTTCATAGACGGTGACATTACCGTCCACGCCCGTCTTCTTCTTAAAGATCCATTTATCTCAATGGCTTGCCGATCATCAGGCAAGACCACCAAAGTCCATGCTTTGTTCTGATACATGGATCCTATCTCGGATTTCATGGCTTCTAACCATTTGTCGGAATATGGGCCCACCATCGCTTCTCCATAGCTCGTAGGTTCATTGTTGTCTAGCAACATGACCTTCAAGACAGGATTACTGTACCACTCTAAAGTAGTACGCATCCTTGTCACCCTACGAGGTACGGTAGTGACTTGATCTGAAGCTTCATGATCACTATCATAAGCTTCCACTTCAATTGGTGTAGGTGCCACAGGAACAACTTCCTATGCCCTGCTACACAGTAGTGACGGTTCAATAACCTCATCAAGTCTCCACCATCCTCCCACTCAACTTTTCGAGACAAACTTTTCCTCGAGAAAGGACCCGATTCAAGAAACAATCCCTATTGTTTTCGGATCTGAATTAGGAGGTATACCCGACCGTTTTGGGTGTCCTATGAAGATGCATTTTATCCGCTTTGGGTTCGAGCTTATCAACCTGAAACTTTTTCACATAAGCGTCGCAGCCCCAAACCTTTAAGAAATGACAGCTTAGGTTTCTCTAAACCATAGTTCATACGTTGTCATCTCAACGGAATTACGTGGTGCCGTATTTAAAGTGAATGTGGTTGTCTCTAATGCCTAACCCATAAACGATAGTGGTAATTCGATAAGAGACATCATGGTACGCACTATATCCAATAGGATGCAACTATGATGTTCGGACACACCATCAAACTATGGTGTTCCAGGCGGTATTAATTGTGAAACAATTTCCACAATGTCTTAATTGTGTGCCAAAGCTCGTAACTCAGATACTCATCTCTATGATCATATCATAGACATTTCATCCTCTTGTCACGATGATCTTCAACTTCACTCTGAAATTACTTGAACCAATCAATAATTCAGACTTGTGTTTCATCAAGTAAACGTACTCTACATCTACTCAAATCATCTGTGAAGTAAGAACATAATGATATTCATCAGATGCCTCAAAGACTCATTGGACTGCACACATCAAAATGTGTTACTTCCAACAAGTTGCTATCTTGTTCCATCTTACTGAAAACGAGGCTTTTCAGTCATCTTGCCCATGTGGTATGATTTGCATATCTCAAGTGATTCAAAATCAAGTGAGTCCAAACAATCCATCTGCATGGAGTTTCTTCATGCGTATACACCAATAGACATGGTTTGCATGTCTCAAACTTTTCAAAAACGAGTGAGTCCAAAGATCCATCAACATGGAGCTTCTTCATGCGTTTTATACCAATATGACTTACATGGCAATGCCACAAGTAAGTGGTACTATCATTACTATCTTATATCTTTTGGCATGAAAATGTGTATCACTACGATCGAGATTCAATAAACCATTCCTTTAGGTGCAAGACCATTGAAGGTATTATTCAAATAAATAGAGTAACCATTATTCTCCTTAAATGAATAACCGTATTGCGATAGACATAATCCAATCATGTCTATGCTCAACGCAAACACCAAATCTCGATGGTAGAGGGAGCGTGCGATGCTTGATCATATCAACCTTGGAAATACTTCCAACACATATCGTCAGCTCACCTTTAGCTAGTCTCCGTTTATTCCGTAGCTTTTATTTCGAGTTACTAACACTTAGCAACCGAACCGGTATCTAATACCCTGGTGCTACTAGGAGTACTAGTAAAGTACACATTAACATAATGTATATCCAATATACTTCTATCGCCCTTGCCAGCCTTCTCATCTACCAAGTATCTAGGGTGGTTCTGCTTCAGTGACCGTTCCTCTTATTACAGAAGCACTTAGTCTCGGGTTTGGGTTCAACCTTGGGTTTCTTCACTAGAGCAGCAGCTGATTTGCCGTTTCATGAAGTATCCCTTGATTTGCCCTTGCCCTTCTAGAAACTAGTGGTTTCACCAACCATCAACAATTGATGCTCCTTCTTGATTTCTACTTTCGCGGTGTCAAACATCGCGAATACCTCGAGGATCATCATATCTATCCCTGATATGTTATAGTTCATCACGAAGCTCTAGTAGCTTGGTGGCAATGACTTTGGAGAAACATCACTATCTCATCTGGAAGATCGACTCCCACTCGATTTAAGTGATTGTTGCACTCAGACAATCTGAGCACAAGCTCAACGATTGAGCTTTTCTCCCTTAGTTTGCAGGCTAAGAAAATCGTCGGAGGTCTCTTACCTCTTGACGTGGGCACGAGCCTGAAATCTCAATTTCAGCCCTCGAAACATCTCATATGTTCCGCGACGTTTCGAAAACGTCTTTGGTGCCTCAACTCTAAACCATTTAACTGAACTATCACGTAGTTATCAAAACGTGTATGTCCGATGTTCGCAACATCCACAAACGACGTTTGGGGTTCAGCACACTGAGCGGTGCATTAAGGACATAAGCTTTCTACTGTCCGCATAATCGCTACTATCAACTTTCAACTATATTTTCTCTAGGAACATATCTAAACAGTGGAACTAAAGCGCGAGCTTACGACACAATTTGCAAAGGTCTTTTGACTATGTTCAGGATAATTAAGTTCATCTTATGAACTCCCACTCAGATAGACATCCCTCTGGTCATCTAAGTGATTACATGATCCAAGTCAACTAGCCCGTGTCCGATCATCACATGAGACGGACTAGTCATCATCGGTGAACATCTTCATGTTGATCGTATCTACTATACGACTCATGCTCGACCTTTCGGTCTCCGTGTTCCGAGGCCATGTCTGCACATGCTAGGCTCGTCAAGTTAACCCCAAGTGTTTTCGCTGTGTAAAACTGTCTTACACCCGTTGTATGTGAACGTAAGAATCCATCACACCCGATCATCACGTGGTGCTTAGAAGCGACGAACTGTAGCAACGGTGCACAGTCAGGGGAGAACACTTCTTGAAATTTTGTAAGGATCATCTTATTTACTACCGTCGTCCTAAGTAAACAAGATGCATAAACATGATAAACATCACATGCAATCAAATAGTGACATGATATGGCCAATATCATTTTGCTCCTTTGATCTCCATCTTCGGGCTCCATGATCATCATCGTCACCGCATGACACCATGATCTCCATCATCATGATCTCCATCATCGTGTCTTCATGAAGTTGTCTCGCCAACTATTACTTCTACTACTATAGCTACGGTTAGCAATAAAGTAAAGTAATTACATGGCGTTGTTCAATGACACGCAGGTCATACAATAAATAAAGACAACTCCTATGGCTCCTGCCGGTTGTCATACTCATCGACATGCAAGTCGTGATTCCTATTACAAGAACATGATCAATCTCATACATCACATATCATTCATCACATTCTTCTTGGCCATATCACATCACATAGCATACCCTGCAAAAACAAGTTAGACGTCCTCTAATTGTTGTTTGCATGTTTTACGTGGCTGCTATGGGTTTCTAGCAAGAACGTTTCTTACCTACGCAAAACCACAACGTGATTTGCCAATTGCTATTTACCCTTCATAAGGACCCTTTTCATCGAATCCGTTCCGACTAAAGTGGGAGAGACTGGCACCGCTAGCCACCTTATGCACGGTGCATGTCAATCGGTGGAACCTGTCTCACGAAGAGTACGTGTAAGGTCGGTCCGGCCGCTTCATCCCACAATACCGTCAAACAAGATTGGACTAGTAACGGTAAGCATATTGAACAAAATCAACGCCCACAACTACTTTGTTTTCTACTCGTGCAAAGAATCTACGCAATAGACCTAGCTCATGATGCCACTGTAGGGGAACGTAGCAGAAATTCAAAAATTTTCTACGCAACACCAAGATCTATCTATGGAGAAACCAGCAACGAGTAGAAAGAGAGTGCATCTACATACCCTTGTAGATCGCTAAGCGGAAGCGTTCAAGTGAACGGGGTTGATGGAGTCGTACTCGTCGTGATTCAAATCACCGATGATCAAGTGCGAACGAACGGCACCTCCGCGTTCAACACACGTACAGCCCGGTGGCGTCTCCCCGCCTTGATCCAGCAAGGAGAGAGGGAGAGGTTGAGGAAGACTCCTCCAGCAGCAGCACAACGGCGTGGTGGTGATGGAGGAGTGTGGCAATCCAGCAGGGCTTCGCTAAGCACCACGGGAGAGGAGGAGTACTTGGGAGAGAGGAGAGGGCTGCAACCAAAGG
Source organism: Aegilops speltoides (assembly GCA_021437245.1). NCBI lineage: Eukaryota > Viridiplantae > Streptophyta > Magnoliopsida > Poales > Poaceae > Aegilops > Aegilops speltoides. The sequence goes on from CM038147.1 coordinate 565,216,470, forward strand.
CAGAGATCGAATCACGTGTATTCTGTGTGTTCTCTGGGCAGCCCTATGCCTCACTATTTATAGGGGGAGAGGGGGCTGCGCCCCCTTTAGGGTTTCCCACCCCCAAGGGGTGCGGCCAGCCTCCAGATCCAATCTGGGGTGGCGGCTAGGAGGGGAAGAGAGGGGGAGGCGCACCCAGGGTGGGCCTTAGGGCCCATCTGCCCTAGGGTTTGCCCCCCTTCCCCACTTCCCACGCCTTGGGCCTTGGTGGGGGGCGCCCCAGCCCACCTAGGGACTGGTCCCCTCCCACACTTGGCCCACGCAGCCTTCTGGGGTAGGTGGCCCCACTTGGTGGACCCCCGGGACCCTCCCGGTGGTCCCGGTACTTTAACGATAAACCCCAAAACTTTTCCGGTGACCAAAACAGGACTTCCCATATATAAATCTTTACCTCCGGACCATTCCGGGACTCCTCGTGACGTCCTGGATCTCATCCGGGACTCCGAACAACATTCGGTAACCACATACAAGCTTCCTTTATAACCCTAGCGTCATCGAACCTTAAGTGTGTAGACCCTACGGGTTCGGGAGACATGTAGACATGGCCGAGACGTTCTCCGGTCAATAACCAACAGCGGGATCTGGATACCCATGTTGGCTCCCACATGTTCCACGATGATCTCATCGGATGAACCACGATGTCAAGGACTCACTCGATCCCGTATTCAATTCCCTTTGTCTAACGGTATTGTACTTGCCCGAGATTCGATCGTCGGTATACCGATACCTTGTTCAATCTCGTTACCGGCAAGTCTCTTTACTCGTTCCGTAACACATCATCCGGTGATCAACCCCTTGGTCACATTGTGCACATTATGACGATGTACTACCGAGTGGGCCCAGAGATACCTCTCCGTTTGCACGGAGTGACAAATCCCAGTCTCGATCCGTGTCAACCCAATGACACTTTCGAGATACCGTAGTGCACCTTTATAGTCACCCGATTACGCCAGACGCTTTGATACACCCAAAGCACTCCTACGGTATCCGGGAGTTACACGATCTCATGGTCTAAGGAAGAGATACTTGACATTGGAAAAGCTCTAGCAAACGAACTACACGATCTTTGTGCTATGCTTAGGATTGGGTCTTGTCCATCACATCATTCTCCTAATGATGTGATCCCGTCATCAACGACATCCAATATCCATAGCCAGGAAACCATGACTATCTGTTGATCACAACGAGCTAGTCAACTAGAGGCTTACTAGGGACATATTGTGGTCTATGTATTCACACGTGTATTACGATTTCCGGATAATACAGTTATAGCATGAATAAAAGACAATTATCATGAACAAGGAAATATAATAATACTTTTATTATTGCCTCTAGGGCATATTTCCAACACATACCCTAGCTCGTCAGATGACAGTAAGTAGTACTTGATCAGCACAAGGGATATACATCAAGTTCATCTCTTCTCTCTCGCACTTGCCAAACTTTTGTCCTCGAGTTCGCCAGTTCTGCTAAAAAAACCTAGTTCGCGGGCCCAAAGAGAAAGCCCAGAAACAAGCGATGTTTCTTTTTTTAGGAAGGATTGGTTTGTTATTTTTTGTTTCTAATTGCTTTTTTCATTAGTTTGATTTTCCAATCTCTTCTATCTCATTGAGGAATTTCTTTGGCTTTCCTTTATGGGTCCCTTCATTTTTTAGAATCAAAGTATATGCAAACCGCAGTATTATTATGCCTAGTGAACCAATACTTCATGATTAGAAAAAGGAAAAAGAGGTCTAACCCTCTTTTTTATATACTTCAAACATAGTGTAGTTAAAACTACACTTTTGACTAAAGCCAAATATCTCAAAGTATTTGATACTTCAATATTTCTGAAAACCAAAGTATTCTTTGAAGGGAGCCCATCTTTGAATACCTAAAAAATACAGAGCTCTCAAACTAAAGCCGTGTACAAATGTACAATATGTTCTTATTTTTAGAACGCATCTATAAACACATCATTTTTAGTTTGTTTGGTTAATTTTTCCCACGCCAATTAGCCGTGTCTAAACTTGGGACAAATAAAATACAAACATAACAAAGCATTAATATAACACGCATAACTTAACTTAGATAGGGTTGCTAGGGCAACATAAGTTCTTACATAGACACCGATAGATAATACCTAATAATTAACCTTACATACATAGGGTAGCTAGCTCGGGCAACACACACACCAAACTCACAATACATAGTAGATAGATAGGGTAGCTAGGGCAACACCGCCATATCTTGACCGTCGTCTTCACCTTAACCGCCGGCTTCACCGTCTTCGTCGCCGCCGGCTTCAGTACTCCTCCTCCTCAAGGCCGTTGTCGCCGACGTAGTACGGGAGGCTGTGCATGCGGTTGCGAGCGGGGAAGACACTTTCGAAGTCGGTGAAGATGTTATAGGTCGTGAATGCGATGAACTCGCACCCACACCAATACACCTTGCCGAGCAGTAGGCATCGAACCTGTTGGTGAAGTGGACGACGAGCCCTACCACTGGAGCTTGGCGTGGGGACGCTGCTCCACGAGGTTGAACATGGGCGGCGAGCCCGCCGGGAGGTGGTGGAAGCCCGCAAGGAGGAACCCCCGTGCAAGCTCAGTGCTTCCCCTCCAGCGGGAGAATGCCCACACGCGGAGGGATTCCTCGACGACGACGTTGGCGGGGTACCGCCGTTCCGGCACGGTGGGCGGCGCTTCGAACGTCGGCCCGTTGTACTGCATCTTGCTCGCTTCGCTGAGTGGAACGGCTTTGGTTTTTGGGGGAAGAAGAGAAGTTGGAGGCGCAGAAGGATCTGTAGAAGAAGAGGCAATGAAGGGCAGTTTAAATAGCCGGGGGAGACGAAGTGGGTACACGCGCAACCGGCGTAGATCGTGACTCAGTCCGTGCGTGAACCGATGCGATCATCAATTTGTGAACGTGAATCGATGCGAGCGTGCTTTGCGTGCTCTGTGTTGGCGGCTGCCTGCCTCTCCCTTCTGTGTGCTCTGCGTTGGCGGCTGCCTGCCTCCCATTCACGAGCGTGCGTGCAGCCTGCGGCGTGAACCGATGCCTCGACATATGGACGCGACCGTGCGTGCAGCCTGCCCCTTCTGCCATCGACACGTATGCCTGCGACGCGTGAAACGACGCTGCGGAGCGACTGAATCCACCGACAACCGTGCGGCACGGATCGATGCGTGCGTGTCGGCGTGCATGCATGCGATTAGGTCTAGGTCACTAGATGCGTGCGTGGCGGTGTTCGCATGCATAGCAGGCTACATCAATGCCAAAGTCGGGCATGCATAGCAGGCTGCATCCATCCATAGCAGGCTTTTTTAATCCCTTTTTAATTTATTACCAACCAACTAACGGGCCTGTCCTATGAACACAAACACGGCCCAACCAGCGAAGCCATAGCCACAGTCAACAGAGGCCAACGTGGCCCCATGAAAGTGCGTTATATCGACTAGAGGGGGGGGTGAATAGGCGATTTTTATGAATTCTTCACTGAGGAATTTGCCGGTGAGGAAATTCCTTAGCGAAGAACTACTTGCAGCGGAATATGTACTCAGAAGTAAACATAACGGGATACACACTTAGTCAGCATGATGAAATGAAGACTAAAACAGAGTACGGAAAGCGTAAACACAGGATAACAAGATGAAGACAAATGACTAAAGAAATTGAACTGAGGAATTTGTGAAAGTATTCATCAAAGTCTTCAAGCACGATATGAACAACATTCAACACAAGAATGAGGAAATGAATGAGTTGAGGAAATAGAACCATCGGTTTGTGAAGACAATGATTTGGTAAACCAGTTCCAACTGCTGTCTTAGTTGTACGTCTGGTTGGAGCGGCTGAGTATTTAAACTCGAGGACACACAGTCCGGACACCCGCCTCTCGAGCCGCAACTCAGACACCCAGTCCTCACCGTATTCTCCTTGAACTAAGACCACGCAGGCCTCGTCCAATCACTCGTGGTAAGTCTTCAGGTGACTTCCAAACCTTCACAGACTTGGTCACTCGGCGATCCACAATTCCTCTTGGATGCTCTAGACCTTGACGCCTAACCGTCTGGAAGAAGCACAGTCTTCAAAGGTAACAAGCGTTGGATCCACGCATGATCAATTTCTTCAGTGATGCTCAATCACTTTGGGTTTGTGGGGGTTTGGTTTTGGGATTTTCCTTACTTGATGATTTTCGCTCAAAGTCCTCGGAGGATGGGTTGCTCTCAAATGACAAGTGTCAAGTTCTCTCGCAGCAGCCAACCCACTAGTGGTTGTAGGGGGCGGCTATTTATAGCCTAGGGAGCAGCCCGACATGATAAGACATAAATGCCCTTCAATGATATGACCGTTAGGTGGATAAGATATTTTGGACAGCCGGCGCGCAGCACAGCAACGGTCGGAAATTTGACTCTCAAATTCTTCAGGGCTATCATGTTCCTCACTATGTAGGCAATTCCAGACCGGCGAATTCCTAACTCCTCTGTCAGAAAGAAAGTCATCGATGATCGGAAGAACTGCGTCTCATCATCAAGAACTTGACTGAATCTGTATGAGATTTCCAATGGCTTCACTCAAGGATTGGTAGGTGTAGGATTTGAGTTGAGCATCACATGGAAATTTTTCCTTAGTATTTCCTCGACCCCCTTTAACAGTACTGTGTTTCCTATGACTCAAGAAAGAGAAAATGAAACTACGAAAACAAGTCTTCACGCTTCATATTCCTCGAATGAATATCACGTCTTCAAGGTCACACCATTTTCTTCACTTTCAAAGTCTTCAGAAAGTCTTCAGAATATCAAATTCTTCAGTTGAAGAACTTCATTTTTAGGGGTCAACTTTCTCTGTAAATATCAAACTCCTCATGGACTTATAGACCTGTGTACACTCACAAACACATCAGATACTTAACCTATAAGTCTTCAATACACCAAAATCACTAAGGGGCACTAGATGCACTTACACCCCACAAGTCGGTTAACGGCCAAGACGGCAAACGTCTGTTTTGAACATTTGTGAGAGTTTCAGCTAAGGGAATGGGGAAAAGTGAGCAAAAGTTTGAAGCGTGGGGAAAACTGAGCACAACTAAGGAATTGGGGGCATAGATGGAATAAGCCCTATTAACTTTGCATCTTTTGGCATCACTATTTTGAATATGTGTATCACTACAATTGAGATCCAACAAACTATTTTCATTGGGTGTATGACCATTGAAGGTTTTATTCATGTAAACAGAACAACATTTATTCTCTGACTTTAAATGAATAACCGTATTGCAATAAACATGATCAAATCATATTCATGCTCAACGCAAACGCCAAATAACATTTATTCAGGTTTAACACTAATCCCGAAAGTATAGGGAGTGTGTGATGATGATCATATCAATCTTGGAACTATTTCCAACACTCATCGTCACTTCCCCTCAACTAGTCTCTGTTTATTATGTAACTCCTGTTTCGAGTTACTAATCTTAGCAACCGAACAAGTATCAAATACTCAGGGGCTACTATGAACATTAGTAAGGCACACATCAATAACCTGTATATCAAATATACCCTTGTTTACTTTGCCATCCTTCTTATCCACCAAATATTCAGGGCATTTCCGTTTCTAGTGACCATTTCCTATGCAGTGTAAGCACTCCGTTTCAGGCTTTGGTCCAGCTTTGGGCTTCTTTGCGGGAGTGACAACTTGCTTGTCATTCTACTTGAAGTTCCCTTTCTTTCCCTTTGCCCTTTTCTTGAAACTAGTGGTCTTGTCAATCATCAACACTTGCTGCTGTTTCTTGATTTCTACCTTCGTCGATTTCAACATCACGAAGAGCTCGGGAATCGTTTTCGTCATCCCTTGCATACTATAGTTCATCACGAAGTTCTATTAACTCGGTGATGGTGACTAGAGAACTCTGTCAATCACTATCTTATCTGGAAGATTAACTCCCACTTGATTCAAGTGATTGTAGTACCTAGACAATCTGAGCACATGCTCACTAGTTGAGCGATTCTCCTCTATCTTTTAGCTATAGAACTTGTTGGAGACTTCATATCTCTCAACTCAGGTATTTGCTTGAAATATTAACTTCAATTCCTGGAACATCTCATATGGTCCATGACGTTCAAAACGTCTTTGAAGTCCCGATTCTGAGCCGTTAAGCATGGTGCACTAAACTATCAAGTAGTCATCATATTGAGCTAGCCAAACGTTCATAACATCTGCATCTGCTCCTGCAATAGATCTGTCACCTAGCAGTGCATTAATAACATAATTCTTCTATGCAGCAATGAGGATAAACCTCAGATCACGGATCCAATCCGCATCATTGCCACTAACATCTTTCAACACAAATTTTTCTATAGGAACATATCAAAATAAACATATGAAAGCAACAACGCGAGCTATTGATCTACAACATAATTTGCAAAATACTACCAGGACCAAGTTCATGATAAATTTAAGTTCAATTAAGCATATTACTTAACTCCCACTTAGACAGACATCTCTCTAGTCATCTAAGTGATCACGTGATCCAAATCAATTAAACCATGTCCGATCATTACGTGAGATGGAGTAGTTTTCAATGGTGAACATCACTATGTTGATTATATCTACTATATGATTCACACTCGGCCTTTTGGTCTCCGTGTTACGAGGCCATATCTGTATATTCTAGGCTCGTCAAGTTTAACCTGAGTATTCCGCGTGTGCAACTGTTTTGCACCTGTTGTATTTGAACGTATAGCCTATCACACCCGATCATCACGTGGTGTCTCAGCATGAAGAACTTTTGCAACGGTGCATACTTAGGGAGAACACTTCTTGATAATTAGTGAGAGATCATCTTATAATGCTACCGTCAATCAAAGCAAAATAAGATGCATAAAGGATAAACATCACATGCAATCAATATAAGTGATATGATATGGCCATCATCATCTTGTGCTTGTGATCTCCATCTTCGAAGCACTGTCATGATCATCATCGTCACCGGCGCGACACCTTGATTTCCATCGTAGCATCGTTGTCGTTTCGCCTCCTATTGCTTCTACGACTATTGCTACCGCTTAGTGATAAAGTAAAGCAATTACAGGGCGTTTGTATTGCATACAATAAAGCGACAACCATATGGCTCCGGCCAGTTGCCGATAACTCGGTTACAAAACATGATCATCTCATACAATAAAATATAGCATCACGTCTTGACCATATCACATCACAACATGCCCTGCAAAAACAAGTTAGACGTCCTCTACTTTGTTGTTGCAAGTTTTACGTGACTGCTACGGGCTGAGCAAGAACCATTCTTACCTATGCATCAAAACCACAACGATAGTTCGTCAAGTTAGTGTTGTTTTAACCTTCTCAAGGACCGGGCGTAGCCACACTCGGTTCAACTAAAGTTAAAGAAACTAACACCCGCTAGTCACCTGTGTGCAAAGTACAGAGGTAAAACCAGTCTCGCGTAAGTGTACGCGTAATGTCGGTTCGGGCCGCTTCATCCAACAATACCACCGAACCAAAGTATGACATGCTGGTAAGCAGTATGACTTGTATTGCCCACAACTCACTTGTGTTCTACTCGTGCATATAACATCTACGCATAAAACCTGGCTCTGATACCACTGTTGGGGAATGTAGTAATTTCAAAATTTTCCTACGCACACACAAGATCATGGTGATGCATAGCAACGAGAGGGGGAGTGTATCTTCATACCCTTGAAGATCGCTAAGCGAAAGAGTTTATCAACGTGGTTGATGTAGTCGTACGTCTTCACGATCCGACCAATCCAAGTACCGAACGCATGGCACCTCCGAGTTCTGCACACGTTCAACTCGATGACGTCCTCGCCTTCTCGATACAGCAAGACGGGCGAAGTAGTAGATGAGTTCCGGTAGCACGACGGCATGGTGATGGTGTTGGTGAAGAGCAATCTCCGCAGGGCTTCGCCTAAGCACTACGGAAACTATGATGGAGGATAAACTAGAGGGGACGGGGTTGCCGGCACGTGGCTTGGTGTTTCTTGATCTGTCTTTGGTGCTAGCCCTGCCCCTCTATTTATATGTTGAGCCCTGGGGTCGAAACTTGGAGTAAAAGCCTCCTCAAAGTCGGTTTTGCCCAAAAGGCAAGAGTCCTACACGGACTCCAGGGCTAGACACCAGGGTTCCCGACGTCTACCCCCTAGACGCCAGGGTTCCTGGCGTCTAGCCTGTGGTCTCCGCAAAACTTCCTTTTGCACTTTCCAAAGGCCTTGTGGGCTTTCCCCTTTGGCCCAAATAACGTTCGGGAAACATCCGGAACCTCTTCCGGTGAATTCCGGAACCCTTCCGGAGAGCAAACACTATTATCCCATATATCAAACATTATCTCCGGACCATTCTGGAGTTCCTCGTCATGTCCGTGATCTCATCCGGGACTCCGAACAACATTCGGTTACCAACATACATAACTCATATAATACTATATCGTCAATGGACGTTAAGCGTGCGGACCCTACGGGTTCGAGAACTATGTAGACATGATCGAGACATCTCTCTAGTAGATAACCAATAGCGGAACCTGGATGCCCATATTTGCTCCTACATAATCTACAAAGATCTTTATCGGTCAAACCGCATAACAACATACGTTGTTCCCTTTGTCATCGGTATGTTACTTGCCGGAGATTCGATCGTCGGTATCTCAATACCTAGTTCAATCTCGTTACCGGAAAGTCTCTTTACTCGTTCCGTAATACATCATCCTGCAACTAACTCATTAGGTACAATGCTTGCAAGGCTTATAGTGATGTGCATTACCGAGTGGGCCCAGAGATACCTCTCCGACAATCGGAGTGACAAATCCTAATATCGAAATACGCCAACTCAACATGTACCTTCAGAGACACCTGTAGAGCTCCTTTATAATCACCCAGTTACGTTGTGACATTTGGTAGCACATAAAGTGTTCCTCCGGTAAACGGGAGTTGCATAATCTCATAGTCATAGGAACATGTATAAGTCATGAAGAAAGCAATAGCAACATACTAAACGATCAAGTGCTAAGCTAACGGAATGGGTCAAGTCAATCACATCATTCTCTAATGATGTGATCCCCTTAATAAAATGGCAACTCATGTCTATGGCTAGGAAACTTAACCATCTTTGATTCAACGAGCTAGTCAAGTAGAGGCATACTAGTGACACTCTGTTTGTCTATGTATTCACACATGTATCAAGTTTCCAGTTAATACAATTCTAGCATGAATAATAAACATTTATCATGAAATAAGGAAATAAATAATAACTTTATTATTGCCTCTAGGGCATATTTCCTTCAGTTGCCTGTTCCATTCCTCCAAATAAGCTGATCGTATAGTGAAAACACCATTTTTTTGTATAACTCCAAGCAATGAAATCCGACATATTCTTGGTGAAAGATTGAGTTTGTCGACCGGGGTGGGAGTTGGGGAAGGAGGTTGATGCAAGCGAAGATGGAACCCAATTGGTTCCTTTCCTTCCTTGGGACCTTACAAGCGTTATCAAATTACTCACTTCTCACCCTTGACCACGGGCATGTTTAGTGGTGGAGGTCAGCTTTTGTCGACGTCGGTGTTGGAGCTTCTCAGCAAGTTGCACTGTTGGGTTGCCAGTGTTGCCCTTTCCCCCTTCTCATTGGAGGGGTTTTTCATGTTAAAATCCATTTTCCCCTTGTGTTGATTTGACCTTCTTCATTTTCTTGCTTGTCGCATCTCTATATCATTGTGATGCACATAACCTTTTTTTATTATAGTTGATGTAAGGCAACAAGTCCAAAGACATCAACAAGTAGAATACAAAGCATAAACAATCATGATCGAACCATTACATGATATGAAATTAACATCTACAACTAAATTGACTTCTTCCACAAACAACGCCTCTAAGAAAGAATAAACGCCCTCATGTCGCCATTGCCACGTCTGGTCGGAGATGTTCTTCACAAGGATTTTCACCCTGATTGCCGAGACCATCCAATGGAGGTCAGTACAACAACAAGGAGACAACACCTTCAACAAGGTAACGCCTATGCCTTGAGCAAGGAGACAACACACTCAACAGCAAGAAATACATTGATGTTGAGCCTAACTAGTAAAGGGCAGGACAAGGTTTTCACCCCGGACATGAAGCGGTGCTCCCGTCACCATCTGGATGCCGGATCTTCCGATTGTCGTACCAGTTAGTACTCCACGTCATACCAAAAAAGCGCTAGCGTATTGGTGGGACTTCTTCCCACCTTCGAATATCGCCATGACCATCGAGAGGTCGTCCATGTCATGGCAGGGATGCAGCCGCTGCCACTCTGCACCACCGCATGTCGACCTGCATCATCCACCATGCCACTACCATGGTGCTAGATAATGAGAGGGAGCCGTCGATGTGTGACCCTGCGTTGACTAAAAGCTTCCTTCTAGGACACAGACCTGCACGGGCCTTGACCTGGCCTAACGACACTTGGAAAATTCCTTTTACACTATCAGTGGGCGTTGACATCGCCGCATCTAATCGCCCCTTGCGCCGGTGCGACTGGCCCCATGACCCTTAACCTCCTTATTGCAGTCGTTGAGAGCCACCGCCCTTGTCATAAGGACCAACAGAGGTCGCCGATATGTACACTGCTGCCAGTGTCGGTACGTCCAACGGAGGGCGCATGTACGAGGAAGAGACTTGTATTCCTCCTTTTTGTTTTTGGAGAACATGTCTGATTCGTGATCTCCCCCGTGTTACAAGACCATGTTTCTCTCGTTTCGTTCTGATAATGGAACATGGGGGGAGGGGGGGGGGGCTTTTGCTCTCCTTTTAGTCTCAATAAACTAGAGCCGTGAACCACATTATTTGCATGGATGAGACAATTCACGAGAGCCTGCCTTTTAATTGGAATCCTTTTACCAAACAACCACATTAATCGGATAATGTTATTATCGCTTATATCCAACCAAACAACCACATTAATCGGAATCATTGGTTGTACCTTTACCTTAAAATGGTACTTCGAAACTTCAACACGTAATGCCCCATCACTTTCACCCGCTTTTGTGCAAAGAAGGGTAAAGACCCATGGCTAGGACTTTAGCTTAAAATGTCCATCCATATGGTTGTGTTTTTCATCCCAAGGACTCTTGCTAGGGCAACCCATGTGACGTGAATCAACGCAATACTAGCTAGTACACTTATTTTGCAGCCAAAGATGGACGACGGTGTTCTAGAATTTGTTGCAATTTTTGGGGAAATTTCACTGCAAATGTGACATGATCACAAAGTAATTTTTTTTAGGGGTGGTAAGGCACCGAGCAACCTCGCTTGTTTTGACTCCCCGGGCACAAGTCAATGTATCTTCACGCCATGAAATACCTCCCCCAACCTTCTCAAACCACAGTTTGTCCCTGCAAGTTCAAGTTTCAAAAGACAAAGAAAACAACTCTATTAACACAAATTACAAAAGACAATTGGCATGAAAAAAATATTATGTACGGTGAGTTTGTTAAAGTTGTGGTACAAAATAATGGATACATTTGATGCATTAGCATTCTGCTCAACTCCATAATGGTTAGAAGGTAATGAGGAAATCCAAGCCAATTACTATTAGTAACTATTTTCGGGTGTTGCTAGGTGAGGGAGCAAAATCCGGCAGATCTCGAGGTAGGGATCAAACCAAGTGTCCTGAAGCGATGGTAGCAAGAACACATAATTTTACCTAGGTTCGATCTCTGCAAGGAGATAACACCCTACATCATGCTTGTGTTTATTGTATTGGGGTATAATACAAAATACATGTATCTAATACGAGTTTGTTTTGTGTAGAGTATGATCTATCGAATAACCTAGCCCTGGTTTATATAAGTTACCAGAGACCTAGGATAACAGGAGTTCTAGTCGGCTATGTCGGTGGAGAGGAGTCCACCACGACTTAGGAGTCCTTGTCTTGAACACTAAGGCTTATTGATTGTCCTTGTAGATCGCAATAGGCCTTCTTAGTATGGCCCCTTGATGAACCGCCAAGGGGGGCTCGCCGGCCCGGCCCACCTGGCTGAGAGACGACCTAATGAGTGAACCCTAATCTAGGACACCACTGGTAGCCCCTGAATTGGTCTTCAAATCGGGGACGCTCCTCGGTTATTCCTAACTGTTCTTCGTCTTCGGTCGTCGGTCTCGAAAGCTGGTTCGACAAGTGTTCCCATCTCTGATCTCGAGGACCGCCGAGGTGTATCCGAAGAGTTCACACGTTGGGCATCCCAGGAGTCCCTTCTAGGTTCCCTTAGCCTTTATCAGATGTCTGGAAATTTTCACGCCACACCTCGGGTTAAAGTTTTTCCTGCGCGGTAGTGTCTTTTTGCAGCCGAGACCGCATCCGAGGTGTCATAGACAACCTCAGTCTCGCTCCGGTCAATTTGCCTTCGACTATGAGATGCAATCTATGGAGGAAAGCTTGAAGTAGAGGGTATAGTTATGTAACGGCGGCTGTGGGATTTCTAGTCATGCATGTTGTTGCGATCATGGATAGGTGGTGGTGACTACACATGATTAACTTTAGTTTTGTGGTGCTTCTCGAGTACCGGTTCTAAGCTCCGAGGGGAAGACCCTAGGCCTGACCCGAGTTGGTTACACGTGACAATGACGATGTTCTTGCATCGTTACATTATTGAAGACATTGCTCGGTTATGGCCAGAATTGTTCTTCAGCGAGAAAACCTAGAGTCTGGCATTAGGTGGTTGGATCCGATGATGAAGGTGGTTGAGCAGTGTTCCCTTCCTAGAGGCATTATCATTAAAGAACCTTTCGCGTTGTCCTTGTGGTGTGAAGAGATAGTTGGTGCGAATATGATCATTGTTGCAATTTGTCGATTGCCTCGAGATTTCTTTTCTTTTTCCTCTCCAAGGCATAGCTTTGGTCTGGCTTTACCTTTTGCTGGCGTATTTATCTCTCTGTGTGTGTGTTGTTGGTGTTGGATGTGTGCATTCTACCTATGCTGGGAAAAATAAAAATAAATCAGTGCATACGGTACAATGACAGAAACACCACTAGAGAAGATGGTAACGAGAGAAAATTAATAAGTTTTCTTTGTGGGTATATGCTTTCTCAGCTCACCGGTCAATTTTTATATTCATCTAGATTCGAAATAACTAACAATGGTTTTTCACTTCTGATGGATGAGCACGAAAGTGAGCTCGGTGGAGTGCTGAGCCGTGGAAAGTGATAATTATACCAGTGATGTTATGTGGCAATGCATGGACCGTCAGCCTCGGTGTCAAGATTGGTGAGGTTAGTCCGGGTAGTGAAACGCTCTGCTTAAGGTATGCATACAAACAAAAGCCTTGCATTCTCACCCGCCAAAAAAAAGCCTTGCATTCTAGTTTGGTGGTGAAATTTTGAATTGCTGATAACTTCTGAACCAATTTTTTATGTTGAAACTTCTTACAAATTTGAATTCACGACGATAAGACCTTTAAAATAACACTGATGTTGGATACATTTTAACTAGTTTGAATTTATTAGTTCAATCATATTTCAATTCCACTTATTTAACAAACTGGTTTCACTTGTTCCAAAAAAAATAAATTCACTCAATTTAATTATATTTATTGGACCCAATTTCACTCATTTCACAAACATTATATTTTTGCACTATTTAAAAAACATTTTTCACTAAAAAAAGTGATCTTGACTATTTCATAAGACTCATTTTAATTATTTCACTCATATAAATACAAATTTCAGTCAATTAAAAAAATGATTCACTCGTTTCAAGCGAATTAACTCATTCAGTCGTTATAAAAACAGATGTCACTAATTTATTAAAAAAACTATTTCAATCATTTCAAAAAAGTGGATTTCACCCATTTCAAAAAAGCATATCTTAAAAACAATTATGTAACTCTTTTGATTTTCACTCGTTCATTCTTTTATGAAATATGAAAAATTGGAATAGATGTCATAAACCTAGCATCAAAATGTGAAAATGTATTCACTCACTGAAAAAAGTGGTTTTGCTCATTTGAAAAAGTAATTTCACGCATTTCAGAAAATCCGGGAAAACCGATTTTACTTAGTTCAGAAAATCATTTTCTCTAATTTGGAACCAACTTCACATATTTTGATTGATATTAAAAATTATATTTCATTTATATTTCACAAACATCATATTCACACACTGAAGTAACGTGCTTCGCAAACAAGCAGTTTTAAAAAGGGTTAGTGAAATAAGTGGATTGAAATGTCAAAGTTTAAATATGTTTGAAATGTATCAAGGCTGGTTTTGTTCTAAAGTCTTGGAGCCAGGAGTTTAAATGAAAATACAATTTAGAATACAAATGATTGAAACTGTCGAAGAGAAAATAGAAATATGGTGAGCAAGCAGAGAGAGTGAAGGTGTCATAGAGAAGAGAGAGATGGGACCATGCATGCATCCTTTCGTAAGAAAAATACCAACGTGCAAAATTAGGAAAGGAATCAAATACTCCCTCCGTTCCAAATTACTCGTCGTGGTTTTAGTTCAAATTTGAACTAAAACCACGACGGCCCTGTTTGGATCCCTATGTTAGAGTTAGTTTTAGTTAGTTGGGGCTCAAATAACCCAAAAGTATCCAAACACGATGGGTTAGTTTGGGTTAGTTGGATCTAACCCACCCCAAAAAACTAGCCCACACTAGAGGAGCTTATTTGGGTTAGTTCTCCTAGGCCCACTAGAAAAATTAGTAAAAAAAAAGTTACCCCTCCCATTCAAACAGGGTCCAATGTAATCAAATGATTGAGAAAGAATATTTATTGTCAATCTAACCCTACCATCCAAATAGCTTTTTGGTTAGAGTTAGTTTAGGGTTAGTTTAGAGTTAGAATCTAACTCTAACCTCTAACTGAGTTAGAGTATCCAAACAGGGCCGACGAGTAATTTGGAACGGAGGGAGTACAACAGAGGGTTTTGGATACTTGAAGAGGTGTTCGCCCACCCACGGGCCCGTCGGGTGGCACGTGGAGAAATGGGGGAGAGAGACGGACACGGGCGCACGAATCAGGCCCAGTTCCTCTCGGCCTCAGAGAAGAAAAAAGATGTGCCGCGTTGGTTTGCTACGTGGGTAAGTCCAAAACGAATCCGGTGGGTGCACCAACACGACTCCGTACGTAGATCATCCAACCTCTCTTCAGGTCAGAGCTCGCCTCGATCGTGCGGCGCCCGGTCTCTTCTCTCCGAGCAAACCCTATGGAGCCGCCGCGCCGCACCAAGCGCCCCGCCGGGGACGGCGACAACGACGTGAAGGTCGCCGCCGAAGCACCACGCTACGACGGTGCCGCGGGCTACGATTTCGTTGACGATAACGATCCAGATGGTCTCTCCTCGCGCAGCAGCGGCGGCATCGGGTTCCTGGACGAGAGCGGCCGCTTCGTGGAGCGCCCGGCGCGGGGAGGCACCAAGGAAGAGGCCTGGCTGGGCGCCACCGACGTCGACGGCGAGCCCCCCGGCCCAGCCTCCATGACGAAGCGCGCGAGGAAAGCCCTGGAGAGGCAGGAGGAGGACGAGCGGATCCTCGAGGGCGTCGTCGGCTCCCGCGCCGTCTTCGACATCAAGAAGCGGATCGCCGGCCTCCTCCAGCCCGGCGAGACGGTCCCGCGCGCGCTGCGGAGGCTCAAGGGAGACAAACGTGGCGGGGGGAAGGGGATGGACGAGCCGGCGCGCTGCGCGTTCGACGAGCTGATGGACGCCTCCGCGGAGCTCGTGCGGCGCGGCGACCTCGACGCGTATACGGACGACCGCGAGGCCTTCGAGCGCGGCGCGTGGGACTACGAGCACGCGCGTAGCCGTCGCCGCCTGGCGCGTGAGGGTCTAGAAGACGACGGAGCTGACCAACAGACCGCCGCCGCGGCCCGTGACTACTACGTGGACATGTTCGGAGACGGCGCAGTCGATGTCGGTGCCGGCGCGAAAACGGCGGTCGTTCCATCCAGTGGACACGCAGCTATGCCTGACCCGCCTGGTGCTTCGGGTGCGACGACGGAGGAGGAAACCGGCAGCGTCGCGGGCTGGGACTACGTGTACGATCCGTCGTCGGGATACTACTACAGCGGCAGCACGGGGCACTAGTACGACGCCGCGTCCGGGTGCTACTGGTCCGCGTCCACGGGCACATGGTTCTCCTACCACGTCGACGTCGAGGCGAGCACGCACGTCCGAATGTAGGGGCGCAGTGCTGCAAATGTTTGGCTGATCGTGTAGTCATTTTGACGTTTACTTTGGATCGTTGTGATCCCTGCCTGATAGTTGTCTCAGCTATCTGTCTTGTTTGCCCAGATTGGATGTGGTCTTCGTCCGATCAGCTTTCCAGGTTCAAAGTGGCCATGGTTTCGGTAGTGTGGAGTTGTTGCATATCTGATCACCTTTCTGATGATTATGTCTGTTGTTTTTCTTTTCATGCTACTATGTCTAGTTTCAGTTACTGTAACATGCTCCCTGCCTAAGAACTGGATGTTGTCATCAGATGAGCTTTGGGAGTTAAGAGTGATGGCGGTTTCATAGCTCGCAGAGAGATGTGATCCCCTTTCTGGCAAGAAGGCGCGTGACAATCTACAGAATTCACTTGCCGTGGCCATGTGTATATTGTTCTTGTTTTGTTGCTACTTTCTGCAATTCGTTTTTTTTTCTCAACTGTATCAGACATGACGATGGACCCAGGTAAGTGAAGTTGGCCACATGGCAAAACTGCTGTAACGGGACTGATGGTAAACCCAACCCTGCTGCAGCATGTAATTGGACTCGGTTGTTTTGCTGCGGCATGACGACTTTCACCAGTTACCTGATGGATGGATATCTTACACATGGAAAAGGCTGAAGAATCGGCAACGCTAAGCTAAGAGTGTGTGTGTGTGTGTGAGACTTCTTCAGAGGGTCCTCCTGATCCTGATATTGATGCAGCTTCTTCTCTCATGAGGGACTGATGCCTCAAGCACACAAACACAATAGATGAACGTCACATATTAAATCTTCAATTTCAGAGCGGCCACGCCACACAATATGTCTCTCACTAACAGTTCCTCCCATTGCCACACCAGCGCGCACACTTAGGCCCGTTCGGCAATCCACCGGCTCCTAGGATCTGCGGAGCGGCTGTTTGCCCGCTTCAAAACTTTGAACTACAGCTCCATCCGCTCCCGGAGCGGAGCTGTGGAGCAGAGTGATGTTGATCAGGCCCTTAATTTGCCAATACAAATGCTGCTCCCATTATTTCCAACATATTTTGTGATAAGATGGTAGACTATGCCCGGGCTTGAAAACTGGCCCTGTTATTACTAGCCAAGGCCCAAGGCCCTTTTCAGCAGCCTATTAGGGTCCAAAATTTGAGGCAAAACATGAAAAAATTAAAGCCCCACTCACTGTTCGAAATCAAATTTAAACGGCTCTCCCCATAGAATCACTTCGAGAAGTCAAGGGGAACATGATGTGAGGATGGGGACTGGAGTAGGACAATAGTATAACAACCCTAATATTTGGGAACGTTCCCCTGGGAAAGGGGTGCAACGAACGATTTGACCGCTAAGTATGGTAGGAACCGGCGAATAATGAAAAGTTTTTTTCCCAGGTGAAACAGTTCACTGCAGGATCCTCCCCAGCACGACCCCTAGATGCAAACCCAACGTAATCTGTCGCTAATGAAGCGTCACGTGCAGGAGGAAAACAAAGGCGAAAATGGCCCAGGTTATATAGCCCTTATAAAAAGTAGCAGGCCTATCGTCCCAGAAAAGAACAAAAAATAAATAATTCAAAGAAACTGCCATGATACAAATATATATAAAAAACCATCCTCTGTTTTTTTATTTGTCTAAAAAACCAATAAAAAAGATATGTGTTTTCCTGATATGTATATAAAAAACTGCTAGTTTGCAAAAGTGAAGACAAAACAGTATTTTAGCTAAAAATGCCATTGTGTGGGAATCATACATGGAATTTTTTTTAAAAAATATGCAATTGCCATGATCGATATAAGGAAAAATTCTATGACATTAAAAATAAAAATGCCATGATGCAAAAAATATTTTTAAAAGCCATGCTTGGATTTTCAAAAATAAAAATGTCATGCCAATAAATAATTATCATGCTATAGATGAAAATTTTCACATGCTCTTAATAAAAAATTCCATGCTCATAAACAATATAAAAATGTCACGATCTTAATAATAAACATGCCATGGCATAAACATGAATGGAAAATTACATGACATCATAAAACAATTGCCATGTTTGAGGGAACAATGCCATGTTTTTAAGTACACAAAGATTTATGAAAAATGCCATCTTATTTGTACAGAAATGCCATGGTTTCAAAAATGTACTCTTACATGGTATATGCATATTAAACTTGCTGTGGCAAATCAAATGAATAATGAAAATACAAAATCTGACAAAAAAGGCCATGTCAGATGCATATTAAAAATGCCATGGTTTGTGAAATGAAAATGCGATGTACACAAACATTTTTCACGACTGACACAAAATTGCCATGGAAAAATAGTATTAAAATTACCATGGTATGTTATAATAAACTGCCATGGTCTATATAAAATAATTTGCCATGAATGAAAAAAAATGCCATAGTAAGCTCAACAAAGAGAAGTGCTATGCAACGGAAAATGCCAAATTACCATGGAAAAGTTATAGAAAAGTGCCATGATGCTTCTGAACGAGCTAGCACGTCCTTGAGGGGCCGAGCTCCTGCTTGTCAAGTAGCGTGTCGGGATTAGCAGAGAGACACAGACGCAGATGCGGCCGCGGTGGCGTGGCTCGTTGATCCATGCGTCCGCAAGGAGGTAGAGCGCTGGGGAAGGGGATGCAGATATGGTCACCACGGTGTGGCATGTGTCGATGAGCACACTGCGCATAGAAGACTCCTCGCGCCGCATAAAACAGGGCAAAGGGGATCGCCGGGCGCAGAAGACTAGAAGTCGCTAGAAATGAGGTCAATGGGCGCAAGGTCGGCTGCCCTGTCAACCCGGGGCACCATAGAAAGGTGTACTCACCAGGTGAAGTCACCGGCGGGACAACGACCAGATCGCCGGGATCCTCTCTCTCTCCTATCTGCCATCTCTGGCTCTCTCGGTGTGAATGAAAGACGAAATGGGGGAAGAGGAGAGCGAGTAGGTGAGTAGCGTCGCGTTGTTCACTGGTTTTTGTCTAGAGCAAATGACTGTTGGACGCTTAGGTGGCAGGCACTGTGCGTTAAGATGTGTGCCTCCGAATCCAATGGTTCTCAGGTAGTTCACTGGGAAAACATTCACAGTGAATGTCAGCCAGATAGCATTTCCTAAATTTTTAGCTCGCAATATAACCCAGACAAGATAGAACCAACTATAGAAAAATGGTAAGAAAGCAAGATGATAACTCATACTTTTTGTCAAATAATGTATATAATTATTCTATAATAATTGAATATAATGTGTTACGCCTGATGTTATTCAGAAAGAATGATTTAAAGTGCACTTTTAGTAACTTTGTGTCGGTTGCATATTTCTGTAAGTTAGAGAGAAAAAAGTATAGACCCCAACAATAAAATGCAGTTGGGAGACAAAACAATAAAGTGCATTCATGGGAGATGCATAGACCCCAACTTGTATTTGAAGATGTATTTCTTATATACATAGATATACACACACGCGCGCACAGAGATATATTGGTCCTAATAAGTTTTGTTGGGTAGCCTTTAACCATTGATAGAATTATTAGCATATGGGATGTATGATATAAATAATATATCATTAGATGCTCCTTTCACATACAAATTTGATGATATGCTTTATATAACATGCACATCATACATTATTGTTCTAACACATGGTCAGAGGTTACCTTGAAAAATGGCTTATGCTCTATATATTTGAACAGAGGGAGTACGTCAAATGCTAATTGCTACTGGGCATGTGACTTGGCAATTGACAAGGGCTCCACCAACATGCATGTCAATAACTTCATGTATGTGAGTAATAATTGAAAATTCCAAAAATGATTAAACTTGTGTTCATGCGTATCAATAGACAAGGATCTCATTATCATGAATTGATGCATATCACTAATACCCATTTCGCCGATGAGATCATGGGATATATGGTACATTGTGTTAGTACAAATGAAAAATCTAGGAATTTGAGTGTGTATTTCTTTCATTTTTAACGAGTACTATTTTCCTTGGAATTAGTACAATGAATTTCTTTGGAATTGCTACTTATCCAACAAAATTTTGAATTTCAAAATCACTAATTTTTCTTTAAATATTCTTTGGAACTGAGATATGAAAACCTAAGTTTTCTTAAGATAAATGATACTAGGGACGTGCACAATTAAAATTACATGAATTTTTATATGGAATTCTCAAATATCCATGCCAAGTGTTAAGTTCAAAAATTTATGAATTGTCATGGAAATCAATTATCTCAAAAGGTAGCATTGTAACAATTACCCTGAGAGTTTCTCTCATACAAAATTACACTAAGAGAGAACATTCTCATTAGAATAGTAAAACGATTGTATTTGCATCGTAGTTGAGTCAACAAATGGCACTCCTATAACCCAGAAACAAAGTTCACAAATTCAAAAGGACTGTGGAAAATAACATTGTGTAATGTAACTAGTGCGTGTGGAAGCGCATTAACTAGCTGCATGTATCATTCATTCCAGGTGCATTAACTAGCTGCATGTGCATGTATTGTGCAATAATGCAATGTATTGTCGCCGAAGTAGTTACATGTCCGCACTACAAAAATTGACTTGATTGTTGCCATCTCATAGTAATCAATAGCGGTACCAATTTCGGTTGATGGCTCACCCAGAGCGAAACATCCTCATCCGTTCATGGGGCTATTAAATTGATATTGTCGATTGCCACGTGCCTTCAATGCATAATATTTTGATTACTATATTTGTGGCTATTCTAGGTTGAAATTGTGGCGTACTATCTTCATTTCTATCAAGGTAAGGATAAAATTCGAAATCCGGATAACAGGGTTTTATTCACATTTTCATGGTTAAATAATTGTCAATAAGCAAATAATTTGCAATTAAAAGGAGAGCATGTTGGATGTTCGTATGATAATTAGAAAAGTTGGTGATACTACCACAAAAATTTACTATATTTTTTCCCTATATATTCAATAAAGTGACAGTAGATTTTGACCATACATGGATAGCTGAAGTACCATCACCTCCACTTTATACTTTGACTACATTGTTGATCTATGCTGATGTAGGTGGAAAGGGTTGCGCTCAATAACCCTTGGTTCCTCTCCTTTTGTGCCGCACTAGTTGGGGGTGAGTTTCTACTTTCTTCTTTTCCAATAATTGTGAAGAATTCAAATCCACTATTTATATTATTTCTCTAGAATAAATGATTTTTTCAATTCATCTGCCATTGTGTTAGCGTATTTCACCTATGGTCTCGCATGTAGTCTGAACATCTAGAGCGTAATCAGATTTGCTATTTCTGCATTTTGTTTTTGCTGATTTATTAAGGGCACATGAAAAATATTGAAATATGTAGGTCGATAATATAAAAAGGTCTATCTAAAAAAAACCTGTCATTTGTGATGTCAAATCCTCTCCCTTTGCCATTCTTGGCTTAGATTTGATTACTCACCTGATCATTGCCCTTAATCATTTCAACTATGAGTTTATGACACAACTAATTTTGGATCCTCCTACTTCTTTTACCTTAGAATAATTGTAAAATTGCTTCCATCTTTTTTTGAAATTCAGCCTCGTGGCACTTTATTACAATGTCAACCGAGTTACATCATGGATTACATAAGGCTAGAGGAAATCGGGTGGGTCCCATCCCAACTAAATTCAGTATGAGACTCATAAGAATATTTTGCTAAATGATGCGCCACTTGATTTGCTTCTCTCAAGCAGTGATGAAACAAATGAAGGAAATATGCCCTAGAGGCAATAATAAAGTTATTATTTATTTCCTTATTTCATGATAAATGTTTATCATTCATGCTAGAATTGTATTAACCGGAAACATGATACATGTGTGAATGCATAGACAAAACAATATGTCACTAGTATGCCTCTACTAGACTAGCTTGTTAATCAAAGATGGTTATGTTTCCTAACCATGAACAAAGAGTTGTTATTTGATTAACAAGGTCACATCATTAGTAGAATGATCTGATAGACATGACCCATTCCATTAGCTTAGCACACGATCGTTTAGTATGTTGCTACTGCTTTTATCAATGACTTATACATGTTCCTGTAACTATGAGATTATGCAACTCCCATTTACCGGAGGAACACTTTGGGTGCTACCAAACGTCACAACGTAACTGGGTGATTATAAAGGAGTACTACAGGTGTCTCCAAAGGCAGATGTTGGGTTGGCGTATTTCGAGATTAGGTTTTGTCACTCCGATTGTCGGAGAGGTATCTCTGGGCCCTCTCGGTAATGCACATCACTGAAGCCTTGCAAGCATTACAACTAATGAGTTAGTTGTGAGATGATGTATTACGGAACGAGTAAAGAGACTTGCCGGTAACGAGATTGAACTAGGTATTGGATACCGACGATCGAATCTTGGGCAAGTAACATACCGATGACAAAGGGAACAACGTATGTTGTTATGCGGTCTGACCGACAAAGATCTTCGTAGAATATGTAGGAGCCAATATGGGCATCCAGGTCCCGCTATTGGTTATTGACCGAGAATAGTTCTAGGTCATGTCTACATTGTTCTCGAACCGTAGGGTCCGCACGCTTAAGGTTTCGATGATGCTTATTATGAGTTTATGTATTTTGATGTACCAAGAAGTTCGAGTCCCGGATGTGATCATGGACATGACGAGGAGTCTCGAAATGGTCGAGACATAAAGATTGATATATTGGAAGCCTATATTTGGAGTTCGGAATGGTTCCGGGTGAAAACAGGAATTTACCGGAGTACCGGGAGGTTACGGAACCCCGGGAGGTAAATGGGCCTTAGTGGGCCTCGAGGGAGAAGAGGAGGGGCCGCCAGGTGGCCGCCCCCCCCCCAGTCCGAATAGGACAAGGAGGGGGCGGCCCTTCCTCTTCCCCTCCCCAATCCTATTCCAACTACGAAGGGGGAGTCCTACTCCCGGGAGTAGGACTCCTCCGCGCCTTTTGGGCCGGCCGCACCTCCCCTCCCTCCTTTATATACGGGGGCAGGGGGCACCCCATGAACACACAAGTTTGATCTACGGATCGTTCCTTAGCCGTGTGCGGTGCCCCCCTCCACCATATTCCACCTCGGTCATACCGTCGCGAAGCTTAGGCGAAGCCCTGCGCCGGTGAAACATCAAGATCGCCACCATGCCGTCGTCTTGTGACGAACTCTCCTCGACACTCGGCTGGATCGAGTACGAGGGACGCCATCGAGCTGTACGTGTGTCAAGAACTCGGGGCGCCGAGTAACGGCGCCGGATCGGTCGGATCGCGAGGAGAACGTCGACTACTTCCTCTACGCCAGATCGCTTCCGCCGGGTCTACGAGGGTACGTGGACAACACTCTCCCTCTCGTTGCTGTTCATCACCATGATCTTGCGTGTGCGTGGAAATTTTTGAAATTACTACGCTCCCCAACAAAGGCATCCGAGCCTAGGTTTTTATGGTTTGATGTTTTGCACGAGTAGAACACAAGTGAGTTGTGGGCGATACAAGTCATACTACCTACCAGCATGTCATACTTTGGTTCAGCGGTATTGTGAGATGAAGCGCCCGGACCGACATTACGCGACGCTTACGCGAGACTGGTTTCACCGCCACGAGCACTCGTTGCTTAAAGGTGACTGGTGGGTGCCTGTCTCTCTCACTTTAGTTGAACTGAAAAGTGCTACGCCCGGTCCTTGAGAAGGTTAAACGGAGTCTATTTGACGAAGTATCGTTGTGGTTTTGATGCGTGGGTGAGACTGCTTCTTGCTTAAGCCCGTAGCAGCCACGTAAAATTTGCAACAACAAAGTAGAGGACGTCTAACTTGTTTTTGCAGGGCATGTTGTGATGTGATATGGTCAAGACGTGATGCTATATTTTATTGTATGAGATGATCATGTTTTGTAACCGGTTATCGGCAATCGGCTGGAGCCATATGGTTGTCGCTTATTGTATGCAATGCAATCGCCCTGTAATGCTTTACTTTATCACTAAGCGGTAGAGATAGTCGTAGAAGCATAAGATTGGCGAGACGACAACGATGCTACGATGGATATCAAGGTGTCGCGCCGGTGACGATGGTGATCATGGTGGTGCTGCAAGATGGAGATCATGAAGCACAAGATGATAATGACCATATCATATCACTTATATTGATTTGCATGTGATGTTTATCCGTTTATGCATCTTATCTTGCTTTGATTGACGGTAGCATTATAAGATGATCTCTCACTAAATTATCAAGAAGTGTTCTCCCCGAGTATGCACCGTTGCCAAAGTTCGTCGTGCCCAGACACCACGTGATGATCGGGTGTGATAAGCTCTCGTCCATCTACAACGGGTGCAAGCCAGTTTTGCACACGCAGAATACTCGGGTTATACTTGACGAGCCTAGCATATGCAGATATGGCCTCGAACACGGAGACCGAAAGGTCGAGCGTGAATCATATAGTAGATATGATCAACATAAGATGTTCACCATTGAAAACTACTCCATTTCACGTGATGATCGGTTATGGTTTAGTTGATTTGGATCACGTGATCACTTAGATGACTAGAGAGATGTCTTTCTAAGTGGGAGTTCTTAAATAATATGATTAATTGAACTTAAATTTATCATGAACTTAGTACCGATAGTATCTTGCTTGTTTATGTTTGATTGTAGATAGATGGCTCGTCTTTGTTGTTCCGTTGAATTTTAATGCGTTCCTTGAGAAAGCAAAGTTGAAAGATGATGGTAGCAATTACACGGACTGGGTCCGTAACTCGAGGATTATCCTCATTGCTGCACGTAAGAGTTACGCCCCGATGCACCGCTGGGTGCCAGCCTGCTGCTGATGTAACCGACGACGTTATTTAACGTCTGGCGAGCAAAGCTGATGACTACTCTATAGTTCAGTGTGCCATGCTTTACGGCTTAGAACCGGGACTTCAACGACGTTTTGAACGTCATGGAGCATATGAGATGTTCCAGAGTTGAAGTTGATATTCCAACAGTAATGCCCGGATTGAGAGATATGAAGTCTCCAATAAGTTCTATAGCTGCAAGATGGAGGAGAACAGTTCATTAGTGAGCACATACTCGTAATGTCCGGGTACTACAATCACTTGACACAATTGGGAGTTAATCTTCCGGATGATTGTGTCATTGATGAATTCTTCAATCACCGCCACCAAGCTACAAAGGCTTCGTGATGAACTATAATATGCAAGGGTTAGTAAAGACTATGCTCGAGCTCTTCGCAATGCTAAAGGCTGCGGAGGTAGAAATCAAGAAGGAGCATCAAGTGTTGATGGTCAATAAGACCACTAGTTTCAAGAAGAAAGGCAAAGGAAGAAGAAGGAACTTTAAGAAGAACAGCAAGCAAGTTGCTGCTCAGAGAAGAAACCCAAGTCTGGACCTAAGCCTGAAATCGAGTGCTTCTACCGCAAGCGGTAGTCATTTGAAGCGGAACTGCCCCAAGTATTTGGCGGATAAGAAGGATGGCAAGGTGAACAAAGGTATATGTGATATACATGTTATTGATGTGTACCTTACTAGAGCTCGCAGAGCACTGGTATTTGATACTGGTTCTTGCTAATATTTGCAACTCAAACAGGGACTACGGATTGCTTAACACCGCAAAGGACGAGGTGACGATGCGCTGGGAAATGGCTCCAAAGTCGATGTGATCGCGGTCGGCACGCTACCTCTACATCTACCTTCGGGATTAGTTTTAGACCTAAATAATTGTTATTTGGTGCCTGCGTTGAGCATGAACATTATATCTGGATCTTGTTTGATGCGAGACGGTTATTCATTTAAATCAGAGAATAATGGTTGTTCTATTTATATGAGTAATATCTTTTATGGTCATGCACCCTTGAGGAGTGGTCTATTTTTGATGAATCTCGATAGTAGTGATACACATATTCATAATGTTGAAACCAAAAGATGCAGAGTTGATAATGATAGTGCAACTTATTTGTGGCACTGCCGTTTAGGTCATATCGGTGTAAAGCGCATGAAGAAACTCCATACTGATGGACTTTTGGAGTCACTTGATTATGAATCACTTGGCACTTGCGAACCGTGCCTCATGGGCAAGATGACTAGAACCCCGTTCTCCGGTACTATGGAGAGAGCAACAGATTTGTTGGAAATCATACATACAGATGTATGTGGTCCGATGAATGTTGAGGCTCGTGGCGGATATCGTTATTTTCTCACCTTCACAGATGACTTAAGCAGATATGGGTATATCTACTTAATGAAACATAAGTCTGAAACATTTGAAAAGTTCAAAGAATTTCAGAGTGAAGTTGAAAATCATCGTAACAAGAAAATTAAATTTCTACGATCTGATCGTGGAGGTGAATATTTGAGTTACGAGTTTGGTCTACATTTGAAACAATGCGAATAGTTTCACAACTCACGCCACCCGGAACACCACAGCGTAATGGTGTGTCCGAACGTCATGAATCGCACTTTACTAGATATGGTGCGATCTATGATGTCTCTTACAGATTTACCGCTATCGTTTTGGGGTTATGCTCTAGAGACGGCCGCATTCACACTGAATAGAACACCGTCGAAATCCGTTGAGACGACACCTTATGAACTGTGGTTTAGCAAGAAACCAAAGTTGTCGTTTCTTAAAGTTTGGGGATGCGATGCTTATGTGAAAAACTTCAACCCGATAAGCTCGAACCCAAATCGAGAAATGTGTCTTCATAGGATACCCAAAGGAGACAGTTGGGTACACCTTCTATCACAGATCCAAGGCAAGACATTCGTTGTTAAGAATGGATCCTTTCTAGAGAAGGAGTTTCTCTCGAAAGAAGTGAGTGGGAGGAAAGTAGAACTTGATGAGGTAATAGTACCTTCTCCCTTACTTGAAAGTAGTTCGTCGCAGAAACCGGTTTCTGAGACATCTACACCAAGTAGTGAGGAAGTTGATGATGTTGATCATGAAACTTCAGATCAAGTTACTACGTAACCTCGTAGATCAACCAGAGTAAGATCCGCACTGAGTGGTACGGTAATCCTGTTCGAAATCATGCTACTAGATCATGATGAACCTACGAACTATGAAGAAGCGATGGTGAGCCCAGATTCCGCAAAATGGCTTGAGGCCATGAAATCTGAGATGGGATCCATGTATGAAAACAAAGTATGGACTTTGGTTGACTTGCCCGAGGGTAGGCAAGCAATAGAAAACAAGTGGATCTTCAAGAAGAAGACTGACGCTGACGGTAATATTACTGTCTACAAAGCTCGACTTGTCGCAAAGGGTTTTCGACAAGTTCAAGGAGTTGACTACGATGAGACCTTCTCACCCGTAGCGATGCTTAAGTCTGTCCGAATCATGTTAGCAATTGCCGCATTTTATGATTATGAAATTTGGCAAATGGATGTAAAGACTGCATTCCTGAATGGATTTCTGGAAGAAGAGTTGTATATGATGCAACCAGAAGGTTTTGTCGATCCAAAAGGAGCTAACAAAGTATGCAAGCTCCAGCGATCCATCTATGGACTGGTGCAAGCATCTCGGAGTTGGAATAAACGCTTTGATAGTGTGATCAAAGCATTTGGGTTTGTCTGACTTTTGGAGAAGCTCAGATTTACAAGAAAGTGAGTGGGAGCTCTGTAGCATTTCTGATATTATATGTAGATGACATATTGCTGATCGGAAATGATATAGAATTTCTGGATTGCATAAAGGGATACTTGAATAAGAGTTTTTCAATGAAAGACCTCGGTGAAGCTGCTTACATATTAGGCATTAAGATCTATAGAGATAGATCAAGACGCTTGATTGGACTTTCACAAAGCACATACCTTGACAAAATTTTGAAGAAGTTCAAAATGGATCAAGCAAAGAAAGGGTTCTTGCCTGTGTTACATGGTGTGAAGTTGAGTAAGACTCAATGCCCGACCACTGCAGAAGATAGAGAGAAAATGAAAGATGTTCCCTATGCTTCAGCCATAGGCTCTATCATGTATGCAATGCTGTGTACCAGACCTGATGTGTGCCTTGCTATAAGTTTAGCAGGGAGGTACCAAAGTAATCCAGGAGTGGATCACTGGACAGCGGTCAAGAACATCCTGAAATACCTGAAGAGGACTAAGGATATGTTTCTCGTATATGGAGGTGACAAAGAGCTCATCGTAAACGGTTACGTTGATGCAAGTTTTGACACTGATCCGGACGATTCTAAATCGCAGACCGGATACGTATTTACACTAAACGGAGGAGCTGTCAGTTGGTGCAGTTCTAAACAAAGCGTCGTAGCGGGATCTACATGTGAAGCGAAGTACATGGCAGCTTCGGAAGCAGCTAATGAAGGAGTCTGGATGAAGGAGTTCATATCCGATCTAGGTGTCATACCTAGTGCATCGGGTCCAATGAAAATCTTCTGTGACAATACTGGAGCAATTGCCTTAGCGAAGGAATCCAGATTTCACAAGAGGACCAAGCACATCAAGAGACGCTTCAATTCCATCCGGACTTAGTCCGGTGGGAGACATAGAGATTTGCAAGATACATACGGATCTGAATGTTGCGACCCGTTGACTAAGCCTCTTCCACGAGCAAAACATGATCAGCACCAAGACTCCATGGGTGTTAGAATCATTACTATGTAATCTAGATTATTGACTCTAGTGCAAGTGGGAGATGAAGGAAATATGCCCTAGAGGCAATAATAAAGTTATTATTTATTTCCTTATTTCATGATAAATGTTTATCATTCATGCTAGAATTGTATTAACCGGAAACATGATACATGTGTGAATGCATAGACAAAACAATATGTCACTAGTATGCCTCTACTAGACTAGCTTGTTAATCAAAGATGGTTATGTTTCCTAACCATGAACAAAGAGTTGTTATTTGATTAACAAGGTCACATCATTAGTAGAATGATCTGATTGACATGACCCATTCCATTAGCTTAGCACACGATCGCTTAGTATGTTGCTACTGCTTTTATCCATGACTTATACATGTTCCTGTAACTATGAGATTATGCAACTCCGTTTACGGAGGAACACTTTGGTGCTACCAAACGTCACAACGTAATCGGGTGATTATAAAGGAGTACTACAGTGTCTCCAAAGGCGATGTTGGGTTGGCGTATTTGAGATTAGGTTTTGTCACTCCGATTGTCGGAGAGGTATCTCTGGGCCCTCTCGGTAATGCACATCATCAAGCCTTGCAAGCATTACAGCTAATGAGTTAGTTGTGAGATGATGTATTACGGAACGAGTAAAGAGACTTGCCGGTAACGAGATTGAACTAGGTATTGGATACCGACGATCGAATCTTGGGCAAGTAACATACCGATGACAAAGGGAACAACGTATGTTGTTATGCGGTCTGACCGACAAAGATCTTCGTAGAATATGTAGGAGCCAATATGGGCATCCAGGTCCCGCTATTGGTTATTGACCGAGAATGGTTCTAGGTCATGTCTACATTGTTCTCGAACCGTAGGGTCCGCACGCTTAAGGTTTCGATGACAGTTATTATGAGTTTATGTATTTTGATGTACCGAAGAAGTTCGGAGTCCCGGATGTGATCACGGACATGACGAGGAGTCTCAAATGGTCGAGACATAAAGATTGATATATTGGAAGCCTATATTTGGAGTTCGAATGGTTCGGGTGAAAACAGAATTTACGAGTACCGGAGGTTACGGAACCCCGGGAGGTAAATGGGCCTTAGTGGGCCTCGAGGAGAAGAGGAGGGCCGGCCAGGGGTGGCGCGCCCCCCCCCAGTCCGAATAGGACAGGAGGGGGCGGCGCCTTTCCTCTCCCTCCCCAATCCTATTCCAACTAGGAAGGGGAGTCCTACTCCCGTGGGAGTAGGACTCCTCCGCCCCCTTGGGCCGGCCGCACTCCCCCTCCCTCCTTTATATACGGGGGCAGGGGGCACCCCATGAACACACAAGTTTGATCTACGGATCGTTCCTTAGCCGTGTGCGGTGCCCCCCTCCACCATATTCCACCTCGGTCATACCGTCGCGAAGCTTAGGCGAAGCCCTGCGCCGGTGAAACATCAAGATCGTCACCACGCCGTCGTGCTGACGAAACTCTCCCTCGACACTCGGCTGGATCGAGTACGAGGGCGCCATCGAGCTGTACGTGTGTCAAGAACTCGGGGGCGCCGGAGTAACGGCGCCGGGATCGGTCGGATCGCGAGGAGAACGTACGACTACTTCCTCTACGTTGTGATCGCTTCCGCTTCGGGTCTACGAGGGTACGTGGACAACACTCTCCCCTCTCGTTGCTGTTCATCACCATGATCTTGCGTGTGCGTAGGGAAATTTTTGAAATTACTACGTTCCCCAACAACAAAATACCATTAATCTATGTGGTCTAGTAAAACAGTCCACCAAGGTATCTGCGTAGGGGCCTAACACCTCCAACTCGCCTCTGCATGCACTAATAACTTCCAAAGAGACCGATTCTATAGCCATATTCGTGCATCCCAAGTGCTCAATGAGATCAATACCTTTTTGAACCACCAGGGCCTCAGCATATGCCACATCGAGGACATCAAAAAGGGAGCTACAACACTTGCAACCGTTTCACCAATACTATTACGGAGGACAACCCCTACAACTCCAGTCCCATCATCATGGAAAGCAGCAGCATCTTGACTTTATAACGTCCCTGTTTTGTTTTAGCCCATAATATTTCATGTGGTCGGCTTGAAGAAGACACTGAACTGTAGTTTGCAGTTAGGGCTTCGACTGCAAAAGCAGTCCGAGGGGGTGCCGCAATAGTTTCCCCCTTTCCGAATTCACGTCCTTGCCACCAAATATACCAACAAGAGACAACAATTGACTCTTGCAAACCGAGCATCCCAAGAACTGGAGACTTCCGAGTAGAGCTGCATAACGTAGCTTCGAACACTATCGATCCCGATCTGTCGGCACATAAAGCATTTTGAATCACCTCAGATAGACCCAAAGCTTTCCACATATGTAAAATTGCTTCCATATTTACAATATGTAATAATAGTACCTTCAAAGGACAAAATATCATTTTATATTTAAATGTAAAATACACATATCGCAATCGATACAAACATAAATCAAGAAAAAACTTCAGGCACCATGCCTCTTATTCAGTTCTTTTAGGGAGCCTCTTCTTTACGCGACATGGCTCTTCTGATGCAAGGAAACCATGCTAGCCACTGCTGCGAGATCTCGATCCTACGGCCCGCCTGGCGCCGAAGCAATCTCGGCCTCATCCCGAAGGTGACCGGCCTTTTTCCGCGCCATGGCACCCTTCTCCCCTTCCATAAGCTCCCTGACTAGCACCACCACCTCCTCCCACGGGACAACTGCTCCGTCCCTACCGAGGGAGGCCTCTCCCACAACGCCAGTCCCACCCTCTCCAACGACAACATCACCGCGTTCAACCTCTGCTCGGCGAACAGCGGCCACGCCACCATCGGCATACCCGCAGCCATGCTCTCCCGCGTGGGGTTCCATCCGCAGTGAGACATGAACCCTCCCACGACGACGTGGTTAAGGATCTCCAGCGGTTCACAGGTAGTTCACTGGGAAAACTTTCACAGAGAACGTTAGACAACATTTCCCTACATTTTAGCTTGTAATAAAACCCTAGATACAACCAACTAAAGAAAAAAAGGGTAAGACAAGATGATAACTCATACATTTTTGTCAAATAATTTAAATTATTATTCCATAATAATTTAATACAATGTGTTATGCCTTATTCAGAAAGAATGATTTAAAGTGCTCTTTTAGTAACTTTGTGTCGGTTGCAAGTTTCTGGTAAGTTAGAAAAAAAAGTATAGGCCCCAATAATAAAGTGCAGTTGGGAGACAAAACAATGAAGTGCATTAACCATTGATAAAATTCTTAGTATATGAGATATGATTTAAAAAATATATCGTTAGAAACTCCTTTCTCATACAAATTTGATGGTATGCTTTGTGGAACATGCACGTCATATATCATTATTCTAACACGTCGTCAAAGGTAACCTCGAAAAACGTATTAGGTCATATATATTTGAACAGAGGAGTACATCTCTACTCTTATAAAAAACAGAGTTGGTGTTGATGGTGTTCCTGCCATCTTGCAATATAGGCCGTCCGATCTATATCTGATGGATAGGAAGGAAACTATGACAATTTTGCAAAAAGATACCCGCACCCCACTTCACATTTGTAGATAAGGCCTTCCTTTGTTCATACTTATCGCCCACAAGATAAACTACTCATATAAATGCATCTTGATGTTCTGTGCAACGCACGGGCATCTTGCTAGTCAAATGCTAATTTCTAGTGGGCATGTGACTTGGCAATTGATAAGGGCTCCACCAACATGCATGTCAATAACTTCACGCATGTGAGTAATAATTAATAATTTCTAAAATACTTTAAACTTGTGTACATGCATATCAACTGACAAGGATCTCATCATCATGCATATCAATAGTACCCATTTTGCCAATGAGATCATGGGATATATGGTACATTGTGTTAGTACAATGAAAAATCCAGGAATTTGAGTGTGGCTTTCTTTAATTTTTAACAAGACTACTATTTTCCTTCGAATTAGTATAATGAATTTCCTTGGGATTGCTGCTTACCCAATAAATTTTGAATTTCTATATCATTTTAAATATTCTTTGCAATTGAGATTACCAAAACTTGCATAACTAAAATTACGTGAAGCTTTTTTAAGATAAATGATACCAGGGACTTGCACAATTAAAATTACATGAGTTTTTATATGGTATTCTCAAATATCCATGCCAAGTGTTAAGTTTTAAAATTTATGAATTTTCATGGAAATCAATTATCTCAAAAGGTAGCACTCTAACAATTACCCTAAAAGTTTTCTCTCATACAAAATTACATTAAGAGATAATTAACGTTCTCATTATTATAGTGAAACCACTGTATTTGCGTCGTAGTTCAGACAACAGATGTCACTCCTACAACCCAAAAACAAGGTTCACAAATTCACACAGACTGTAGAAAAATCGCATTGTGTAATGTAACTAGAGCGTGTAAAAGCGTATTAACTAGCTGCATGTATCATTCATTCCAGGCGCATCAACTAGCCATGTGCATGTATTATGCAATAATGCAGTGTATTATTGCAGAAGTAGTTACATGTCTGCACTACAAAAGTGGACTTGATTGTTGCCATCTGATAGTAATGAATTAATTTTGATTGATAGTAATGAATTAATTTTGATTGATAGCGCACCCAGAGCCAAACATCCTCGACTGTTCATGGGGCTATTAAATTGATGTTGTCGATTGCCACATGCCTTCAATACATAAGATTGTGATGATATATTCATTGGGCTATTATTTCTAGGTTGAAATTTTGGCATACTATCTTCATTTATATCAAGATAAGGATAAAATTATGAATTCGTATAATGTGGTTTTATTCACAATTTCATGGTTAGTACTTAGCAATTAAGCAAATAATTTGACAATTAAAAGGAGAACTCGACTTCCGTATGATAATTAGAAAAGTTGGTGATACTACCACGAAACCTTATATGGTTCGTTTTGCTATATTCAATAAAGTGATAGTAGATTTTGACTGTACATGGATAGTTGGAGTACCCTTTATACTTTGACCATGTTGTTGATCTATGCAGATGTAGTTGGAAAGGATTGAGCTCAATCACATCAATTGGAGCGTAATCAGATTTGCTATTTCTGCATTTTGGTTTTGCTGTTATTAAGGGCCCATAGAAAATATTGAAATATATAGGTCGATAATATAAAAGTCTATCTAAACAACCCTGTCATTTGTGATGTCAAATTCTCTCCGTTCAAATTCTTGGCTTATTGTAATTGATTACTCACCTGATCATTATCCTTAATCATTTCAATTATGACATGGAAAATTATGACACAACTAATTTCAGATCGTCTTACTTAGTTTACCTTAGAATAATTTTTAAATTGCTTCCATCTTTACAATATGTAATAACAATATCATCAAAGACAAAGTATCATTCCATATTTAAATGTATACACATAGCGGTCGATACAAGCATATATAAATCAAGAATAAACTTCAGCCACCATGCCTCTTATTCAGTTCTTTTAGGGAACCTCCTCTTTACTCAGCGTGGTTCTTCCCGTGCAATGAAACCTTGCCAGCCACTACCGCGAGAGCTTGATCCTGCGGCCCGCCTGGCGCCGAAGCAATCTCGGCCTCATGCCGGAGGTGACCGGCCTTTTTCCGCGTCGTGGCGCCCTTCTCCCCTTGCATAAGCTCTCTGACGAGCAACGCCACCTCCTCCCGCGGGACAACCGCTCTGTCCTTACCGAGGGGAGGCCTCTCCCACAACGCTAGGCCCACACGATCCAACGATAGCATCACCGCATTCATCCTCTGCTCGGCGTACAGCGGCCAGGCCACCATCGGCACGCCCGCCGCCACGGTCTCTAGCGTGGAGTTCCATCCGCCATGAGACATGAACCCTCCCACGGCGACGTGGTTAAGGATCTCCACCTGTGGCGCCCACAGCTGCACAAGGAGCCCTATGCCGTTCGTCCTCTCGACGAACCCTTCGGGCAGGTAGCTCAGCGGGTCGGCATCGGTAGCGGCAGTGCCAAGGTAGGCCGCGCTGCTGTCTTTTTCGTTGGGGTGGTGCACCACCCAGAGGAACCTCTGCCCGCTCGCCTCCAGCCCAGCCGCCAACTCGGCCGTCTGCGCCGTGGACAGCGTGCCGCCGCTGCCGAAGGAGACGTACAAGACCGAGCCGTCCGGCTGGTTGTCCAGCCACCGTAAGCAGCTGTGGTTGACCTCGTCGGAGTCGGGGCACCGCCGCCGGGTGAATGGACCCACAGCGTACGCCGGAGGGTACACACCCTTGTCAGACAACTCTTTGAACGCCACCAGCGTCTGGTGCTCCAACGCGTCCATGGTGTTGACGATGAAGCCTTCCGCGAGGAGGTAGTTGAGCCCCAGGTCGATCATGAGCTCGTACACCGGATCGGAGCGGTTCTGGACGGGTTCGACGAGATCGGCACCGTGCAGCGGCACGCACCCCGGGAGCATCACGGGCTCCGGGAGGTCGCGACACTCGCAGGTGGTGGTCCTGGAGAGCTCCGGCGTGTAGAGCAACGATAACAGCGACATGAGGCTGGAGGTGTAGAAGACGTACCCAGGCAGACCCATCTCCTTGCCGACGGCGAGCGCCGCGGGGCAGAGCATGTCGGTCATAAAGGCGGTGATCCCCACCGGGAGGTCGAGGAGGGAGCGTAGTAGGTCGCGTAGCTGTGGCAGAGCGCGGTTGATGACGGTCAGGATGCGGGTCATCAAGTGCGCGTCGGCAGGGAGGTCGCTGAGGGACACCTTCGGGAGCACGGCGACGGAGACGCTCGGCGGGAGGGAGGCGAGCGGCGAGGAGTGGCCCGGCGAGGACAGGCTGGCGTAAGTAACGATGGTGACGGTGAAGCCATGGTGCAGGGTGAGGCGCTTCGTCAGCTCTGACAGCGGGAGGACGTGGCCCGCGCCGGAGCTCGTGAGGATGACGACGTGCGGCGCCGCTGCCATGATCTGCAAAACGAGCTAGTGAAGTGTAGCTTGGTATATGTTCCCGCGTTTATTCGGCAGCGAGCGCATACAGTGCTATTTAATGAGCAAAGCGATTGTAAATCGGGCGATTGTACGCTCGCGTCGACCACCACGCGCGGTCGACACGTGCCCCATGGACTACCCGCATATGTGTTCATTGGTCATTTTCACAGTTCACACACATTTGTTCTCCAGTAATGCTAACGAACTAACAGTTGATACTTGATAGCAAAGAACTAGCAGAATAAACCACCATCAGTTAGTAAAGCACCACAATGTTTCATCATTGAATAACCTCAGATACCGGAACCAAGCAACACAATCAATCCTAGTGTCTCATAAATTTGGAAACAAGGTTGTGGACACTAAAGAATTCAATCCTGTGCTATCGAATATATTCTAACATGAGAAGGAAAAAGGTACAAAATGAATATATTCTAACATGAGAACGAAAAGGATTGAGGATAACTGCACAAAATGAGAAGGAATTCTAGAGCATAACAAATCAGTTCTCTAGAGCCAAAATATCCATCGGTGGACAACCTTGTAAGTCTCAGCTTTTGTAACTACTAACTAGACAGGTGCCCCATGCATTTCTGTGGCTAGTTTTAAATAATTTTGTAAAATAAAGATTTCTTGTTCTTCGTGAATAGAGCAAAAAATCAAAATGGCAGAACCTTAATTTACACACCCTTTTATAGATTCACCTGGTTAAGGGCCCTCCTAATTTTCCATAAACAATATGATACTAGAAGTATAGACGCACTTTGCCGCGCCGTTTTTCTTATTTCGCGAAATGTTATATTTTTCCTTCTTATTTGTTCTCCACCATGTTTCCTTTTATTTTGATTTTGCCAGTGTGAACTGGACATTAGTTTTCTTAACATTGAGAAAAAGAATGTGCATATAACTTGAAGGAAACTTCTTTCGCAACAATGCGTCGAAGATCAACCAATCGCAATATTCTCCATCTACTTTGAACCCCCTGACTTTTTTTTTGAACCGGGCATTACCCCTTTCCATTACTGCGACATAATGGAAATACAACCATGTCCAAAAAATGAGACAGGAAAGATGGAAGCGAGTTCAAGCATCACCGGGAAACCCACCATGAGCACTCGCCATCAAGATTACTCACTATGAGGTGAAAACCCGACGACACTATAAATCCATGACACACAAGTAACTAGGACTGTCTAGATCAGACCACTAGAGACACTGCTCATAACAGAGCATCAGGAAATAACGCCCTCACGCAGGAGAAGCGACCCAAAATGATCACAAATCAGAGAAGTAGAGAATCCTCCTCCATCAGCAGGCCCCCCTCATCTTGGTATACAGCAGCACAGATCCTCATCAGACGAGAAGCGTTGTTGATCCCCCCAGCCCTTAGGTTCACCGCATCCTCCTGTTTCATCATACCTGCCCAGTAACAGAGAAGAGCACAAGCAGAGAAGATGCATTCAAAAGGAGACTTGAGGGGAATATGTTCAAATGTAACTCTATTACGACAGGACCATATCGCCCAGCAAATTGCTGCAATGTCGGCTGTATAAAAGACCTCTCCCCCGGGGAAAAAAGCATATCACCACGCATACACCTTCCATATGTTATCAGGGCATAACTCGGTGCCAAACAAGAACCCCACAACTCTCCATGTCATCCCGGCAACAGGACATGTACAAAATAAATGCTGGGATGTCTCTCCTTCCCCGCAAAATGGACATTTAGGCTCTCCTTTCCCCGCAAAGATTGTCCAATTGTCCAAACTCGACGTTTCTACGGGCCTCCCCCCACGCACACATTAATCTTTTGCTATATGTGTGCCACCACCTGTTTGATGGTGTACTTCTCTCCTCCGGTGGGAAACTTGTCCTATGCAACTCGGTTCTCAACAGTCTTGCTACCTTTTTATGTGCTCTCTTTTGATTCCCTAGGGAGCGTGATCGGTGGCTCCATGGAGACACATTCTGCTCGACGTACTCAGTTATATATTTCCACCTCCCCAGCAAAAAAAAATTAAAATAAACCATGACTATGGTCCCATGAGAGGAGTAACATGGCAATCACTATGAGTGCTGCATTTTTTTTCCTAACTTGCAGTGGGCATGTACGCAACTATGATTTTTCATTACTTGTCTTGAATCTTTTCTCCTCCATGAATCTCTAACCCATCTCATTAAACATGCACACCAAACACCTATCGATGGCAGAGTCGTAGAAAGCAGAAAAGAACATGAACTAGTCCGAATATGGTTCATATCAAACATGCACCCTATACCATATCATTAGTCACAATAAATGTCTACGAATAAGAATTTGCGCCATACTCATACACACATTCAACAGTCTATTTTGAGCCTCGAATTCCCAGATGTTCTTGCATAATAGATTTTTTTTAGATTCATGTATTAGATGAAACACTTGCATTGGCTGGCCACCACATAAGATTTTTCCGTATAAACTTTCTCACTGGGTATACACTTTTTTTTTCTCGAAAAAGGAAAGCCTTGGCCTGCCTAGGAACATAGATATGCATCACTTGCAGTACTGTTATACCTAGTGTGGATGTGGTGAAGCGTAGACACATCAGAAAAATGTTTGTAGAGCTGTGAGGTGTAGAGGAGACCAATTTTTTGTTGTAGAGAAGGCCCTTTTTTAGGGGTTGTCGAGGAGGACAATAATTTTATTTTTTGAGAATCAAACACAGCTCAAGTTTGAATTCCTTTTGCCATTTCTTTTTGGGTACGTTTAGATTTTTGGAATATCCTATTTGCCGCTCGCTGCGGCAAAGTGTCGGGCGACTGCACAGGGAGATCCAATGAGCGTTCGGGCGTGGGCCGGCCCGTGTAACGTTTTGCCAATTCTGGTTTTAGGAACATTCTCGCTTGTTCCCAGCCGGTTTTTCTCCGGTTTTGGGAACCTTCTAGGAGCTTCCTAACACTTTTTTTCTATTTCTTTTTCGATTTTCGTTTTCCTTTTTCCTGTTTATTTTTTCTTCTCTATCTTTTCCTTTTGTTCCTTTTCTGTTTTTTCAAGTTTTATTTTTCATCCTTTTCGGTTTTTCTGTTTCTTTTCTTTATTTTCCCTTTTCTTCGCTTTTTCATTTTAGATAATTTGAAAAATGTTCACACTATTCAAATTATGTGCGCATTTAAAAATGTTAGTTTTTCCCAAAAATATTTGAAGTTCAAACAGTTGTTCACATTTTGGAAAATATGTTCAAAGTTTTGAAGAGATGTTCCAGTTTACAAAAAAATTATTCATCTATTCTTAAAAGTTCCCATTTCCAAAGTTGTTTGTGAATTTAAAAATATTCTCCGTTTAAAATTTGTTCTTCAATTTTCAAACATGTTCGTGCAATATAAATTTTTTCTTTCAAATCTCAAATTTTGTTCACAAATACAAAATATTTCTAATTTATTTGCACTTATGACAAATGTTCGGACATTCAAAAAATTATTCAAAGTTTAAACTTTAGTTCGTGTTTTTATTTTCAATTTTCCTTTTTATGTTTCCCTTTTACTTTCTTTTTCCTTTTTATCGTATTTGAAAATTTCAGATATTGTCAGAATTTCAAAAAATATTTTCACTTTCGAAATTTGTTCACATTTTCCAAAATGTCCAGGAATTTTCAAAACTATTCTCGTTTGCAAAATGTATTCAGAAATTCATGAAATGTTCAGAAATGAAAAAAGATAATTGTGTTTCAATTATAATCATGTTTTCTATATTAGTTCACAATATCAATAAATGTTTAAAATTTAAAAATGGTTATCATATTCAAATTTCTTCAGAATTTTTAAAAATTGTTCCTGTTTTCAAAATATGTTCACAATTCCGAAAAATATTCATATTTCAAAAATATCCTTGTTTTCAAAATTTGTTCACAATTCTAGAATTTTTTTTCGGGGATTTCAGAAAATGTTCTCATTGTAAGAAAAATTAACAATTCAAGAAATGTTTGCGGTTTCATCATTTTTTTCGCAACTTCAAAAAATATCCCCATTTTTGTTTGTTCTCATTTCCAAAAAAGATACAAATACAAATTTTGTTAACATTTTAAATAAATATTCATGTTATAATTTTTTTGTTATGAATTAAAAAATGTTCCTGTTTTCAATTTTTGTTCAAAAATTAATTTTGTGATCTCAGAAAATATTTAGGAATTTCCAGCAAAATTTGAATTATGAAAAAAATCACCTTTCCGAAAATAGTTTGTAATATAAAAATAATTATGGCATTTCAAAACTGTTCGCAACTTTGAGGTAATGTTTTCAAAATCTGAACCTTGCTTTGTATTCTTACAGTGTTTTGTGCCTACTTTATCGGCAGCCAGTGGCTGGCGTAGTGGCTAAACGCTCACGACTCTTCTGTGTGCGTGGGCGCGGGATCGAATCTTGTCATTCTCGTCTGCTTTGGAAACAACAAACGGGCGCGTTGGTGGGCCGGCCCAGTCACGCGTCGACCCTATGCGTGGAGATTCTGTATGACGCAGAATGCGTCGTATAGGAGGTCCCTGAGAGCAACTAGTTAATGAGCGCTCATTCGGAAGCTTCGCAACGATCAGCGCCACTTGGTGCGCTCTCAGCCATTCGCCGCGTGTCGCGCTCTGTGCGCTTCCTCCGGATTTTGTTTTTTATTTTTCTGCACGTGTTTTCGGCCTTTTTTCCGGGTTTTCCCGACGTTTTGGTTTTTCATCGGTCTTCCTTAGCTTTTCAAAAAAAAAAATTGTGCGAGAAAACGAGTTTTCTTTTTTCTTTTTCCTTTCGCGAGAGTCACGGTTTTGAGAGCCACGGTTTTTCTTTCGCGAGAGTCACGGCAGTGCCTCTCGGAAACAAAAAAAACGCGTTTTCTCTTTCTTTTTTCTTCCACAAGAGTCACGGTTTTGCTTCCGCGAGAGGCACGAATGTGCTTTCGTGAGAGTCACGGCCGTGCCTCTCGGAAACGGAAAAAATGCATTTCTGTTTTTTTCCTTTCGCGAGAGTCACGGTTTTGCTTCTACGAGAGGCACGATTGTGCTTTACCGAGAGTCACAGCCGTGCCTCTCGGAAATGAAAAAAAAATGTGTTTCTATTTATTTTTCTTTCGCGAGAGTTACGTTTTGCTTCCTGATATGTCTCCAACGTATCTATAATTTTTGATTGCTCCATGCTACTTTATCTACTGTTTTAGGCAATATTGGGCTTTATTATTCACTTTTATATTATTTTTGGAACTAACCTATTAACCGGAGGCCTAGCCCAGATTTGCCGTTTTATGCCTATTTCAGTATTTCGAGGAAAAGGAATATCAGACGGAGTCAAAATGGAACGAAATCAACTGGAGAAGTTAATTTTGGAAGGAAAGACACCCGATGGACTTGGAGTGCACGACAGGGAAGAAGGGAGGTGCCCATGAGGGTGGGGGGCGCGCCCACTCCCCTAGGGCGTGCCCCCCTCCCTCGTGGCCCCCCTTCGGTCCACCGACGTACTTCTTTCACCCATATATACCTACGTACCCTAAAACTTCCAGAACAGAAGATAGATCGGGAGTTCCGCCGCCGCAAGCCTCTGTAGCCACAAAAAACCTCTCGGGAGCCCTTTCCGGCACCCTGCCGGAGGGGGGATCCATCACCGGTGGCCATCTTCATCACCCCGGCGCTATTCATGACGAGGAGGGAGTAGTTCATCCTCGGGGCTGAGGGTATGTACCAGTAGCTATGTGTTTGATCTCTCTCTCTCTCGTGTTCCCTCTATGGCACGATCTTGATGTATCCCGAGCTTTGCTATTGTAGTTGGATCTTATGATGTTTCTCCCCCTCTACTCTCTTTTGATGAATTGAGTTTCCCCTTTGAAGTTATCTTATCGGATTGAGTCTTTTATGAGAACACTTGATGTATGTCTTGTCGTGATTATCTGTGGTGATAATGGGATATCATGTGCCACTTTATGTATGTTTTGATGATCAACTTGCGGGTTTCATGACATTGGAACCTATGCATAGGGGTTGGCACAAGTTCTTGACTCTCCGGAAGAAGCTTTGGGGCACTCTTTGAAGTACTTTGTGTTGGTTGGATGAATATGAGATTGTGTGATGCATATCGTATAATCATGCCCACGTATACTTGAGGTGACAATGGAGTATCTAGGTGACGTTAGGGTTTTGGTTGATTTGTGTCTTAAGGTGTTATTCTAGTACGAACTCTTTTATAGATTGATCCGAAAGAATAACTTTGAGGTGGTTTCGTACCCTACCATAATCTCTACCTTTGTTCTCCGCTATTAGTGGCTTTGGAGTGACTCTTTGTTGCATGTTGAGGGCTTGTTATATTATCTATCTATGTTATTATTGTTGAGAGAACTTGCACTAGTGAAAGTATGAACCCTAGGCCTTGTTTCGTATCATTGCAATACCGTTTACGCTCACTTTTATCTTTACTTACCTTGCTGTTTTTATTATTTCAGATTACAAAAACCTTTATCTACTATCTATTTTGCACTTGTATCACCATCTCTTCGCCGAACTAGTGCACATATACAATTTACCATTGTATTGGGTGTGTTGGGGACACAAGAGACTCTTTGTTATTTGGTTGCAGGGCTGCTTGAGAGAGACCATCTTCATCCTATGCCTCCCACGGATTGATAAACCTTAGGTCATCCACTTGAGGGAAATTTGCTACTGTCCTACAAACCTATGCACTTGCAGGCCCAACAACGTCTACAAGAAGAAGGTTGTGTAGTGGACATCAAGCTCTTTTCCGGCGTCGTTGCCGGGGAGGCTAGGTAGTGAAGGTATATCTTTAGATCTTGCAATCGAATCTTTTTGTTTCTTGTTTTAGTACTAGTCTAGTTTATAAAAGAAAACTACAAAAAAAAGTTTATCTCATACGCTTCGTATTTTTAATATCTTTCTTGAGTATGACGGAAAGGATAATTGTGCTCAAGTGCTAGAAGAAGAAATCTCTAAATCGTCTGGCACTAAATATTTGAATGATGAGCATGATTGAAATGTTGTTAGTACGAATTCTTTGAATATCCATGGTGCTAATGATGATTGCACTAGTTATGATGAAAATGTATCCTATAAACATGTCAATTTTTGCGGACTGCATTGGGTTTGTAAGTACACACCAAATAGGAAAGATAGATATTGCAAGAGGCATAAGTACTTAGAAACCAAATTGTTGCAAGAAGAGCTAGATGAATGTGCTGAAAGATTCAATATTTATAGTACCCCTTGTGAACTTTGCAATGAACATGGTCATCTAAAGCTCCAATGCTATTTGTTTCATGATCAAGTCGTTTCCAAATTTTGTGATAATTTGATTACCCTTGAGCATCATAAAGAGCTTAGCCTTCTTTTGGGTTATGAAGAAATGAAACGTATAACTGAGGGTATTCCAAAATTTAGTCTTGATAGATTTCTTGATTTTGATCTAGAGAAGATTTATATGTATTGTGCGGTGAATTGCATTGAAAATCCTTATATTGCCAATTACATAAAGAAAATAAAACAAATAGAATATGAAGAGAATGCTAACGAAAGGGAAGAGACTTCCCAATATCCTCCTATTATTTCTTATGATGAATCAGGTAAAGAGGAGGAGACTTCCATCCAACCAATCTCATTAATAAGGAGCTCCAAAAAGAGGATTGAACCCACACATGAGGTGAATAAGAAGAAAAGAAAAAGGAAGAGAGGTAAAAAGGTATCTCTCCCAAATAAAGTTGCTCCTATTATTGTTGTGCCTCATGAAAATGAAGAGGATGCACTTGACGATGATCTCGTTATGCCTATTGCTTGTTGTGATGATTATGATTGGAAAGATAATGATACTTCTTATGATCTTGAAAATCTTTTTGGCACTTGCTTGGAAGAATATAATAATTGCTATACTATTGGTGCTATCTATACTATTAATGATGAGAGTGATTATGCTTATGATATGAAAAGGCCCAAGCTTGGGGAAGCTATGTTTGATGAGGATGACATATTTGAGAATATATTTCTGTAATTAATGTTTCTCCCAAGCTTGGGGATGCTATGCTTAATAATGATAATATTTTTAGCCTCTCAAGTTTTGATATGCAAAGTAGTTACGATGATAGCATGCCTTCTACTTATGATGATTATATTGATGAATGTGGGTTTGGAAGAGTGTCAACTTTAGGAAGTAGTGATCCCACTATTTTGGAGGATGTTGAATCTTATAGTATTTATGAAAGTGGACTTGGAGAGGTCATGACTTTACTTAGTAATGATTCCACTATCTTGGAAGAGGTTTCAATTGATTATGATAAGAACAAAGTTGCTACTTATGATGATTATTGTGATAGAACTTATGCTATAAAAAGTAGTGATGATTATATTTATGAAACTTGTCATGATTATGATTACCCTTTTTCTGAACATTACTCTTTTAATGTGGAACAATTTATAGTATTCAAGTCTCTTATGATACTCCCACTATTCCGAATGAGAAGAATTTTGCTTATGTGGAGAGTAGTAAATTTTCTATGCTTGTAGATCATGA
The DNA here is from genome assembly GCA_021437245.1 of Aegilops speltoides. Taxonomy (NCBI): domain Eukaryota; kingdom Viridiplantae; phylum Streptophyta; class Magnoliopsida; order Poales; family Poaceae; genus Aegilops; species Aegilops speltoides. The sequence goes on from CM038147.1 coordinate 565,260,740, forward strand.
AAAGAATGCTTTAGGTGCTGGTTATATTGTTGAATTTATTCATAATGCTACTGAAAATTATTATGAGGGAGGAACATATGCTTGTAGGAATTGCAATAATATCAAGTTTCCTCTCTATGTGCTTAAAGTTTTGAAGCTATGCTTGTTTTACCTTCCTATGCTAGTTGATCCTTGTTCCCATAAGTTGTTTGCTCACAAAATCCATATGCATAGAAAGTGGGTTAGACTTAAATGTGCTAGTCATATGCTTCATGATGCTCCCGTTATGTTTCAATTGTTATCCTTTATGTGAGCATCATTGCCGTCATCATGCCTAGCTAGAAAGGCATTAAAGAAAAGTGCTTGTTGGGAGACAACCCAATATTTATACTTACTGTTTTTGTGTATCCACATGATTATGCTACTGTAGTAATCATTTTTTATAGCTTTTGTTTCAATAAAGTGCCAAGTAAGACCATTAGGATAGCTTACGGTGATAGTTGTGTTGATCCTGCTGAAAATCAGAAACTTTTTCACCCAGTAAATTAGTTTTGTTAATTCACCAAAACGTGATTCTGATCTGATTCTCTTTACTCTGGATTGGTAAACAAATTTATTAGGACTTCCTAATTTGGTAGGATTTTTGTAGTTCCATAAGTATACGTTTGATACAGATTACTACAGACTGTTCTGTTTCTGACAGATTCTGTTTTCCATGTGTTGTTTGCTTATTTTGATGAATCTGTGAGTAGTATCGGAGGGTATGAACCATAGATAAGTTGGAGTACAGTAGATATTACACCAATATGAATTTATAATGAGTTCATTACAGTACCTAAGTGGTGGTTTTATTTTCTTATACTAACAGAGCTTACGAGTTTTCTGTTGAGTTTTGTGTTGTGAAGTTTTCAAGTTTTGGGTAAGGATTTGATGGACTAAGGAATAAGGAGTGGCAAGAGCCTAAGCTTGGGGATGCCCAAGGCACCCCAAGGTAATATTCAAGGACAACCAAGAGCCTAAGCTTGGGGATGCCCCGGATGGCATCCCTTCTTTCGTCTTCGTTCATCGGTAACTTTACTTGGAGCTATATTTTTATTCACCACATGATATGTGTTTTGCTTGGAGCGTCATTTTCTTTTGTTAGTTTTTGCTTGCTGTTAGTTAGAATAATGTTTTGCATCTTTATTTTCAATAAAAAGTCAAGGATAGCCTTTGCCATGCTTATTTTGCTAATATACATGTTGCTGTTTGAAAACAGAAAGTTTACCGATGTTGCAAAAATTTCCAAGAAAAGTCAGAGCATGATATAAGGTTGAAACATTTTGCATATTGAGCTATGATAAAATTATTACAGTGGGAATTTTAGTTCATAATTTTTGGAGTTAGGGAAGTTTGATGAATCTTGCATTCTTTACAGACTGTACTGTTTTGGCAAATTGCTGTTATGTTTGCATTGTTTGCATATGTTTGCTTGTTTAATGATTCTATTTGAGGATAGGAGTATTAAATATGCAGAGGCATTAGTATGCAATCTTTAATAATAATTTTAGTGATTTGTTACAGTAGGAAATGATAAGGTTTTGCATTGGTTTATACTAACCTATCTCACGAGTTCTTGTTGAGTTTCTTGTGAATGAAGCTTTTGATAAAAAGAGAAACCATGATATGAGAGGAATTAAGGAGACACAAAAGTTCAAGCTTGGGGATGCCCAAGGCACCCCAAGATAATATTTCAAGAAGTCTCAAGCATCTAAGCTTGGGGATGCCCCGGTAGGCATCCCACCTTTCTTCTTCAACAACTATCGGTTAGTATCGGTTGAGCCTAAGTTTTTGCTTCTTCATATGAGTTGTGCTATCCTTGCATTGTCATTTTCTTTAGCTTTGCTTGATGTTTGAATAAAATACCAAGATCTGAAATTATTAAATGAGAGAGAGTCTTCGCATAGTTGCATAATTATTTAGCTACTCATTGATCTTCACTTATATCTTTCGGAGTAGTTTGTCAATTGTTCTAGTGCTTCACTTATATCTTTTAGAGCATGGTGGTAGTTTTATTTTGAAGAAATAGATGAACTATCATGCTTCACTTATATTATTTTGAGAGTCTTCAATAGCATGGTAATTCTTAAAATCCTAATATGCTAAGCATAAAAGATTTGTAAGAATTCTTATGAGTGTGTTGAATACTAAGAAAAGTTTGATACTTGATAATTGCTTTGAGATATGGGGAGCGACGCAAGAGAGCAGCGGTGCCGGCGAACACACTCGAGCAGCAGCGGTGAGGGGAGCGACACAAGAGAGCAGCGGCGCCGCCGAACACACTCGAGCAGCAGCGGGGAGGGGAGCGACGCAAGAGAGCAGCGGCGCCGGCGAACAAACTCGAGCAGCAGCGGCGAAGGGAGCAACGCAAGAGAGTAGCAGCGCCGGCGAACAAACTCGAGCAGCAGCGGCGATGGGAGCGATGCGAGCGAGCAGCGGCGCCGGCGGTTAGGTGCGAGCGAAACGGTGGAGCCCGAACCTTAGCCTCTTTTTTCTAAATGAAAAAATGACCTTGTCCTCTCAGGCCTTTTTACATTATAGTCCCTTGTATTCTGTCTATTCGCAATCCATTATGTCGTGCCGCATCACCCTTTTCAGCGGGACCCATCTGTCATAATCATGATTAAAACGAACAAACTAGGTGACTAGTGCTTTTTGAAAAAATTTAGACAAAAAATTAGTGGTTTTGGGCACAATTACGTTGACTTGTGATTCCTGCAACGCTAGCCTTCAATGTCGATGTTTTCTGCAATTCACTCGTGAGTTCATGGTGTCGTCGTGCTTACCTTGGGAGTTCATGAGAGCATTGGCGCGATGAAATGTTCCTCTGTTCCCAATGCAGATTTGAGCCTCATACTCGTTGCAGCAGTTTGCTTGACTAGATTTACTATCATGGTTTATCCCCCATGTACAAATTTAGCGTATTTGGGTACCTTGTTAAACTTACTTTTCTTGCGTGTAGATCTCTGAAATTAGGAGGGCGAATAGTCTCGTGAGTGACAGCTAGATGTAAGCACACAAGGCATCGCCTGTGAAACTGAATTAATGGCGAATCGAAAAGGTAAACATTTCCCCACCTTTATTATGTTTTTCATTATGGTTTGTCCATTCTTGTTCAGTTATCTTTACATAATTAAATTGTAAACATTTCCGCATGTTTTTTGCTTGTGTTTATTGTTTCTTTTAAGTTTAATTTTGGTTGATCTACGGTTAGTTACATACAAACTGCAACCTATTTTTCTTGTTGACGGTATTTTTCTAGGATCAAACTACTCATAAAGACATCTCTTTTTTAGCAAAACATAATATTGTCACGTTTTGTCATCTATTTTTTTTTTTGAAACGAGGCAAAAGATTTGCCATTTTCATTGATTAAGAGAGAATGTTTACAGTGTAAGGCCGAAGGCCAGAATATAACACATCACTCTCGCGGCATAATGTTACTCAAATATTTTGCTCCTGCAAAGATTCAAAGCGAACACTCCTCTTTGATCTTGGCGACCAACACTCCCATCAGGACTGCAGTGTTGCGGAAAACTCGAGCATTTCGTTCCTTCCATATTTTCTAAGAGATGAGCATCATCAGCGAGATAAGCGGCCTTCTCGACGGAGTTTGCTTTGTGGCATTCCGAGTCCACCAATCCTTAACCGAGTCCAGAGCAATCCACTCATCGGGTCGAACATCATGAAGCGCCAGCCAACCTTTGATCATGCCCCAGACTCGAATGGTATACCTACATTGGAAAAGGAGGTGGGCCGCCGATTCCGGAACTTGTTGGCATACCGGGCAGAGATTGCAATTCGGCCACCCACGGCGGAGGAGTCTGTCAGCCGTCCAAATTCTATTGTTGATAACAAGCCAAGCGAAAAACTTACACTTTGGGGGCGCCCAGTTCTTCCACACATTTTGATTCATATCCGTGTCCACCAAGCCAAGAAACTGAGCCCTGTATGCCGAGGCTGCGGAATAGTGGCCATTGGTAGTGAGTTTCCAAGTGATGGTATCTGGCATGTCTGGGTTTAACTGAATGTGGGTGAGTCTGACCGTTGTTTTGACCATTAAGTTGGTAGAGGGCATACTGACAGTCTTTGTTCTTTAACACCAGACATTTCTAATCACTATAGATAAGCTTAAGAATACTTTCTAAGGTTCTTCTCTGTCCTGTTTTCTTTTCCAGAGTGTGGAGTCCGAACCATCAGCAAAACAGGGACACTGCAGATTCATTAGATTCGCTCAATTCTAGTCAGAGCAGCGCTAGTCGCTCGAAATGAGCAGCTTGCAGAGCTACTACCGCCGAGTTCTCAAAGAGGAGGTGACATGGATTGCAATACTGAAATGTCCCCGTACAGCAGTAGAACTCACTAGACAGCAATAGTTGTCGCTTGCTATGAGCAGCAGCATATATAGATGACATGGATTATGACAAGTCTAGACAGCAGCAGTGACATTGTGAATTCACTAGAGAAAGCTCCGCTTCGGTACACCACCCTCCACAAAACGTATGAGGGCAGTATAGTCTTTCAAAGAAAACGTGAGGCTAATTAATATCCCATTTATCTCATCTTTTTCCTGTCCGGAGAAAGCTCCAGCGGCGACTAAAGCCTCCGATGACGAATTGAGAGACTGAGTAGTTTCATTGGTTCGTGATATGAAATAATTTGGGCTTTAGATGCCCTTCCTTGTTGTAACTTAAATTGATGTTAAGCATATTTTACGAGAGCAACTAGTTAACAAGCGCTCCTTTGGGAGCCTCGCAATGATGAGTGTCACTTGGCGCGTTCTTAGCCATTCGCCACGTGTCGCACTCTGGGCGCTTCCTCCAGATTTTTTTTAATTTTTTCGCATGTGTTTTTAGCTTTTTAAATTGTTTTTTTCCGGTTTTTTCGACGTTTTCGTTTTTCACCGGTCTTCCTTACCTTTTCGATAAAAATAGTTCAAATTTCTTTTGCGTGAAAAACACGTTTTCTTTTTTTCCCCTTTCGCGAGAGTCACGGCCGTGCCTCTCGGAAACGAAAAAATGCATTTTTTCCTTTCGCGACGTTTTCGTTTTCACCGGTCTTCCTTACCTTTTCGATAAAAATAGTTCAAATTTCTTTTGCGTGAAAAACACGTTTTCTCTTTTTCCCCTTCGCGAGAGTCACGGCCGTGCCTCTCGGAAACGAAAAATGCGTTTTTCCTTTCGCGACGTTTTCGCTTTCACGGTCTTCCTTACCTTTTCGATAAAAATAGTTCAAATTTCTTTTGCGTGAAAAACACGTTTTCTCTTTTTCCCCTTTCGCGAGAGTCACGGCCGTGCCTCTCGGAAACGAAAAAAAATGCATTTTTTTTCTTTCGCGAGAGTCAATGTTTTGCTTCCGCGAGAGGCACGGTTGTGCTTTAGCGAGAGTCACGGCCATGCCTCTCGGAAACGAAAAAAATGCGTTTTCTGTTTTTTCCTTTCGCGAGAGTCACGATTTTGCTTTCGCAAGAGGCACGGTTGTGCTTTCGCGAGAGTTACGGCCGTGCCGCTCGAAAACGAAAAAAAAACGTTTTTTTTTGTTTCACGAGAGTCACGGTTTTGCTTTCATGAGAGGCACGGTAGTGCTTTAGCGAGAGTCACGGTCGCGCTTCCTCGGAAACGAAAAAAACGCGTTTTCTGTTTTTTTTTCACGAGAGTCACGGTTTTGCTTTCGCGAGAGGCACGGTAGTGCTTTCGCGAGAGTCTCGGCCGTGCCTCCTCGGAAACGGACAAACAGACAAGTTTTTTCTTCTTCTTTTTTCCTTCCGCGAGAGTCACGGTTTCGCTTCCGCGAGAGACACGGTTGTGATTTCGTGAGAGCTACAGGCGTGACTCTTTTGGAAAGGGAAAAACCCGGCTCCCGGTTCGGTTTTTGCGTACCGTTTTTTTTGTCCTGTTTTTTTCGTGAAAAAAGTTTGTCAAAACCTATCAACGTGGGATCTAGTTTTGAAGATCTCGACGCGAGGAATCCAATGATAAAAGTGGTTCGAGATTTGAACGCACGGTTTAAGAGATAAAACGTTTTGAATAAACGGATCTAAGAAAAAAAAAGAAAAACTCGCAGGTTACGACAAGTGGCGCACATGCAGCGCGTCACTAATCGAATTCTAGGGAGGTTGGGGTGATCTTTGCAACAAGTACTCCTCAACTGGTGATTTCTATATATAACTCTTCTGCAATAAATCTTGTATTATGCACGGGCATTGCTCATACCTTTCCTAAGGGCATGTACAACGGCGTCTACTCAGCTGTCTGTAATGTTTTCCACCTCAGACTTTATATGACGTGGAGGTGAGAGAACAAGGAGAGAGAAGGAGGCTGTCTGCAATTTAACAGACCGTGGGTATCCCAAAATTATCGCCACTTACCGATAGCCTTTTCCCGCTGTACGCTCATGGGTGTCGTTAACTTGTGGTTTCCCCGCTGAGCCGTGCGTTTTACATGCATGATCAAGCGAAGAAGTGCACGAGCACGGTGGCTCGCATGCAACGACCTGCCCACGTCCAAACATGCTACAGATAGCAAAAAGACAGACCGATGCAGATAATGTTTTGACTGCTATCTATAAGTGACGTGGATGATTATTATAGACTACGGGTGTCTAAACTAATGTACATGCCCTAACCAGGAAAGCCCATGCCAGCTGTAAAGGTAAGCAGTTACAGAGTTCAAAAACTAACTAACGGTGCATACAACTGATACAAAACATACAACTGATACAAGGCAGAACCAACAAAACAATCCACCAAGGTTAACCAACAGCAAACTATCCAAGTTATCAGCTAACTTATCCCGAGTTCACTACTCAGTAGTAAACCCTTTCGAGTTCGGGCGCTATGAGGAATGACAGTGTTCAATTTTCAGCGGACTTTCTTGGCTGGCTGGGCTAGACTAAGATCGACCTCTTCAGCGAGGTTCGTCAGTTCCCTCACTCCGACTCCACGGGGCCTTGCGTCGACAAAGCTGATCTGTACTCGCAAAAAGAAAAAGACAAAGTTGATCTGTTCCGCCTCCCCCTGCCAGGCGTTCCTGGTAGCAGTTTGGTCTGCAACGATCCTCGACAACAGGTGGTTAGTATGCACTACATATGCTAGTGGCAGATCGTTTCAGGCTTTCAGCAGAAGTGCCCCAACTCGCTTCTCTCTTTCTCCCGTACGTCCCCTGCTTGGCTTGTAAGGATTCGAGATGGTCACCACGGTCAAGGCTAACCTTTTTTTACAGTAAACTGTCTGTTTGATTTTTGTCATATTCATCCACAAAATACTCTGTTTTGTTGAGGTGATTTAACACCATCGTCTCCACTTTAAGTACAATCTTAATCCTTTCCACAGGTATTTTCTTAGAGATGTACATTTCTCATTAGAGTTCAGCTTTTCTTCTATTGAGATATTCAGAACAGTCAATCTTGACATTTTCATATTGTGGCACGTACTTTGTGCTTAAGGGCCTTTTTTGGTTCGCATGAATAATGAAGAAAAACACAAGAATTTGCTAGATTGAGCCCAACATTCCTATGGAATGGTACTATAGGAAAGCACAAAAATTCAGAGAATAAAAAATAATACAATTTGATCACATCATACAACTATGTACAAAGAGCTGCAGATTATTGGTGAAAGGAAACAAAGAGCTGCAGCTTATATTGTGGGAAGCAGATAATTATCATAAAAACAATCAGGTACGCTTCATCTTGTGCACAACTTTCTACTGCATGGCATCAATACAACGGAAGAAAGCAACCCGCCAGATCTTGCAGAAAAACAATGATCCAAACCATACCCAGAAACCGAAGACAATTCCAGCAATCACCGAGTAGTACAGCCACACCATTTCATGTTCGTGCTCGCCGTCCATTGATGCTGTACTAGTCGAATTGTTTGTGCATGGGATGCTCAATGGAGGGCCACAAAGTCCCGGATTATTGCCGTAGATCGATGGGTCCTCAAGTGTTTGGAGCTGACTGCCCGTAGGTATCTCTCCAGAGAGAAGGTTGTTGGAGAGATTGAGAGCAGTGAGGAACATCAGGTTTGAGACACTAGAAGGAATAGGACCGGATAATTTGTTCCAAGAGAGGTCAAGAGATTCTAATAACTTTAGATTGCCAATATCCTTGGGGATACTACCAGACAGATTATTTCTTGAAATATTGAGTAACCGCATGGCTTTGAGGCTTGCCATCTCTGAAGGGATCTCACCAGATAGAGAATTACCAGAGAGATCAATACCAGTCACAAATGCATGCCTTCCCTCGAAGGTGTACTCCCGCCCCTTCCAAATTATGTCCATGCTGCCATTGTAAAAATACCAATATTTATAGGTGGTAAGTACAATGTCGATTGTTACAACTGGTTGCATCACCGATGTCTGACTCATCAAAGAGAAGTTAACCAAACTTTCTGGTATGGAACCTACAAAATTATTTTCAGCAAGATCAAGCAGTTGGAGACGGGGAAGTTGTGATAGTTGCTGCCAAGGAATACTTCCATAGAACATGTTTGCTCGCAGGCTGAGAATCCTCAATGAAGGATTGCTTTGCCCTATCCATGGAGGAATTACACCAGAAATCTTATTGTTCCCGAGATCCAAAACAACAAGGCTTTCTAAGTTTTTCAACACAGCTGGAAAGGAACCTGTGAAGCTGTTACTTGACAAGTGCAGTGACCTTAGTGAAGAGTTATAGAAAGTTGAGCTTGGAACTTCCCCAACAAAAGCATTGTGTGACAAATCCAAGGTTTGCAAATCTTTCAAATTCCAGAAGCAACCAGGAAGATCTCCAAACAGCTCATTGTTTGATAGATCCAAGAGCTGCAGAAGTGTTAATCCACAAAAGGCAGACCATGATTCTCCCAAGAAGCTGCTATTGTCGGTACCATTGGCAACCTTGCCAACCGGCAACTGCTTGCTGTCATGATTTATAATGGTACCTGTAAACTTGTTGCCAGACAAGCCAAGAGCAACAAGATTTACAAGCAAGGAGATAGTTTTAGGAAGCTCACCCTCTAGATGGTTGGAGCTGACGTCAAGGAATTTCAAAGATGTTGCATTACCAATATCTGATGGCATAATTCCAGTAAGGTGATTTTTCGACAAGAACAATGCTTGCAAATTTCTTAAGCGCCCTATCTCCACCGGGATCGAGCCAATAAAGCTGTTGTGATGGAGAGCAAGATACACTAGCTCCTTGCACTTGCTGATATGCGACGGGATGCTTCCAGTTAAGAAGTTTCTAGATACATCTAAATACTGAAGCTTTGTCCAGTTTGTAAACATCTCTGTCGGGATGGTACCATTGATACTATTTCCTTCCACGTAAATTCCTAACAATGTTTTTATCCTGGCAAAAGATGGTGGAAAACTTCCATATAACTGATTGTTTGACAGGACCATGAACATAAGACTAGTAAGGTTCCCCAGCTCGGATGGAAGAGTAGAAACCAGACTAGTGTTTACAAGGTGGAGCATCTGTAGCGACTGAAGCTGTCCGAGTGAGGCTGGGATCGACCCACCTAGTGGATTGTCGTACAACTCAAGAATTCGCAACCCAAATATCATCCCCAGCTCCTCTGGGATTCCTCCTGTGAGATTATTTGCAGAGAGCCGCAGTGCCTTGAGGTTTTGGAGCCTTGAGAATGATCGAGGTATGGAGCCAACAAGATTGTTGTTGCTCAAGTCCAGAATGGTGAGCTTGATGAACTTGGATATGTTTGGTGGGATGGCGCCTACAAGATTGTTGTTTTTGAGTTCAATCATGGTGAGGTTCCAGAACGCTGTGGAATACAAGTCATTAAGCGTACCGTTGAGGCCGGCGTTGAGAAGGCTCAGCTCTGTGACATGTCCGGCAGCATCACATGTGATGCCGAACCAAGAGCAGGTGGAATTCGCAGTCGACCATGAAGACAACGAGTTGGCGCCAACCAGAGTGGACTTCCATCGGAGAAGTGCTTCTGCTTCCGGGTTGGTTGCCTTGGCTGTGCATACTAGCAGGAGAAGTGAGACATGGAAGAGTTTCTGCACCGGTGCCATTGAAGTGTTAGGGTAAGAAAATGTCAAGCTGTAGTGCATTTGTAAGTATAGCAACAGTTCACGTAGATGAAAGAGCTTTCTGTAGAAAACGCGAACAATCTCTTGGGTATCCTAATTCTTAGCCTCACAGGGAAGTGACTACTAGTCTGTAATTTCTAGAGAAAAACTACTAGTCTGTACTCGGTGGTAGGTGATGACTGATGACTATGTGCGTGGTATACACCACCCAAACCAGTCAGAATCATACGCACGTGTCTTTAGAAACCAGATATCCAGTCCATGCCTAGGATTGAAAAGTCTGGACCACAAGCATGTAAAAGTACTCCCTCCGTTTTTATTTACACTACATATTAGAGTTGACTGAAGTCAAATTTCATAAAGTTTGACCAAGTTTATATAAAATATTATAAACATTTATCATAACGAATCTATATGATGTAAAAGTACATTCAATAACAAATCTAATTTTATTGATTTGTTATTACTTATGTAAATGTTTTTTTATAAACATGATCAAAATTTATAAAGCTTGACTTTTAACAAAGCTAATACGCGGACTAAACAAAAATGAAGGGAGTGTGTGTTTTTCATGTATGCACATCAGCTGATTCTTTTGAAAAATCAATTACGGAGTAGTCATTGTCGTCATTAAAAAACCTGCATTCACACCGGGAACGGAAAAGCGAAGCAAGGAAAATTATATACATCAGCGGGGCCACGTTAACTAAGTAACTAAGAATTGTCCACATCCAGTTCAATTCACACAAGGTGTAATTAGTACCAAAGCCATATGATTTTTCTGCAACCAGATCCAGGTGTGACGCAACTAAACAGAACTACCATATGGGAATTGCTTTCAGACATCCATAGGGAGATGACAGAGCTGGCAAACAATTAACTGACAGCCTTCATATACATTAGACGCCTTCAAAAAACTAGAAATACGTCGATTACTTCACACACATAGCCCGTGCGCTCGCGTGAATATTCGCAACGGACTTAGGACTTTGACGCTTGGCACGGTGCCAGTTGCCTGCCTTTGATTTTAGTTTCTTTTATAAATTGTTCTCATCAAGGGACTGGAAGTGAGATGGACATTGAGGAGGCTCAAAATCAGCAGCAGATGCTGGAGACACATTGGAAGATCGTCGCTATGACATTTCGGTCCCAAGGGGATGCATACATATTCTACAACAAACACGCCTTTTTTGTAGGAAATACTTTCGACCTATTCATCAAACATCAAGCATTGGGTCATCGGCCCTCGGTCGCAGGAGAGGAGAAAAACAGTCAGAAAGTCATTGTGCTACAGCTCCAAAGGACCATCACACCAGAATAACAACCGTGGTCGATGAAGAGAACCGTAGATCGGAAGGATACAACCAGCAGTGAATCGAGCGCAGGATCCACCGAAGACAAGTACCGACCGAATCCCGCGAGAACCATCGGAGGCACAATTCCATACGCCCTCTGAAGGCAAGATGCACCGCCCAAAGGGGTCTAGGGGAGGAGAACCTTATTCCATCTTCAAGGAAACACCGCTACTTCGCTATGTTGAGCGGGACACAAAGCCTAAGCAAACTTAAAAAGCACCTAAAAATGAAGTAGGACTTGGATCCGTCGAGCCTCCTTGGCCCTAATGCCACAAAGAGACGAGGCAGTTCGGCGACGGTGGTACCCGCGGACGGTCTTTGGAGACCATACTATTATATTTCTTGACCCAAGATAAATTCTGATTTTGTCAAGGCATTTAGCCCATCAAACCATTATATTTATTGACTCAATGTATACATAAGGCTTCATCGGCCCGTTCTAACTTTAGGGCTAGTGAATTGGCCCTCCCTTATTTCCCCGTCACGCACCGCCTCTGGAAGGCCGGGAAGCCCTAACGCCTGGGAGTCCCTTGTGGGGGAGGAGAAAACATTTTAGACACGTCGACGATCAAAAGCAAGGTTTACATCAGGGCATTCTCCACGTGGAGCAGCATTGAGGCTACTGCCTTCTCTCAGAGAAACACAGTACAGTACAAAAATATGGATCACAATAAAAACGATATAGACAAGGTAAAGGCTGCTCTGCTACTGTACTAGTATAACAAAAAAGGATCAATCTATGGGATTCATGCAGCATGCCAGTGAAACACGAACTTAAGGAATCACGATGCTAATCTATAATACCTAAATAGTTCACACCCACTATCATATTTCTCTTGACATGCAGTCTATCCACATCATCAACCCCACTACCACCAATTGTCTTGACATGTAGGCTTCCATGTCACCACACCATGTCAGCAATTTTTCTTTAAGAAAATCGTTTAGTGTATAGGGACGGTGCATCAACCAATTCTCATCCGTTTGATTGATCACGTGTGGCTAGATTTGTAGCTCATGATTTCAACCTCCCGCAATCTATTCCCTTGCGTTTCGTTGTCTCCACCTTCCTGGGCTCCTCACCTCCATGAAATGCTCTAGCACCAACGTAGCCCTAGACCCGGTGGCTTCCTGTTTCCCTTGCAATTCACATTCTTTAATTCCAAACCACTATAGCCTCCCCTGCTTCGTCTTCTTAGATCGTCTAATATATCTTCCACCAGTGTGAGATGTCTCCTCCCGCGCTCGCGAGTCCACGCCGAAACGGACGCCGCTGGATGCGCACAGCCACCGGGTGGGTGCTTATCCCTTCCGCCTTCCATCACACTCCTTCCGCATGCCGGCGCTCGGCCGATTCGAGATGCAGAGACGCGAAGGATATGGCATCTAGTGGTTGTGAGGGAGAGAGAAGGCTGGGGAGCGTGGCCGAGGAAGCAAGGGAGAGAGAAGACCGACGAGCGTGGCGACGGCAGTGAGGAAAAGAGAAGGCTGGCTAGCGTGGCGGCGGCTGCGTCGACGGAAGGGAGAGGGTAGCGTTGCGGTCATTTTGAAGTCAAAAGATTATGCACACATCAGACCGAGTGAGAAAGTCGTTTCTATCTGTACGCACATCCTCATTTCAAATTTTATACTCATTCAGTTGACCCGTCCCGCTTCCATGTTAATCAGGGTTGGGTATTAGAAATCACACAGGTCGTAAGTGCTTCTCCTTGGCTATTGTTCGATGTGGTAGCTCTGTTTGCTATGCAAAAGGAATTGTTTTTGCTTGCCTGGTTGATTCCTTAGAACATATCATGACATATTGGTTTAATTCTAGGTTCGTCTTGCATATGTGTAAAAGTCGCAACTGATGATGTTCACAGAAATTAGGTTCCAGCTAGTGAGAAGCCCACCAGAGTAACCTGAAGACTCAGTTTGTATTGTATTAATTTATCTCATGCTATATCCCCCTACTTACTTGTGTTATGTCTTCTCTCTGCAGTAGGTGCACACGCCTCATTTCTTCGTGTGAGTTGCAACCTGGGCCCTGCGCTAGCAAATTTACATATTTATTTAGATTTCACAGACAACATGACTATTGAGTTTTTGCAGTTCTAATCGGTAGCTTACCATAGTAGTTTCTATATACTTCTTCCTCAGTTAACTTCTGTATTTTTTGGATGACTACTGAAGAAATGATCTTAGCAACAGCTCTTTGGGAGGTAACGAAATATTTATTGTGTTCTTAATTGTGTTGTCAGGCAGTAGCTGAATGTGGTGGTGAAGATCAAGAGACGCATTGCGTTGCACCCTTTCTCATCTAAGAAGAATCTTTTTATAATAAAAATAATAACATCCAACAAAAGAAATGGAAGAACGTGGTACAATTATTCTCCTATCCTCTTCCTTTTGCTACTATAGCTTGAACTGCGTAAATCCTTCAGTACAACATTTGTATTTGTCTTGGTGTGTTTTCAATTTGCCAAACCTGTTAACTGTCCTGATCAAGATCTTGAGAACAAATTTGTAAATTTCCTTTTGCAATGAAATTCTAATATTATACGACCAATGGTGGTCATACACACAGCAGGATTAGGAATCAATAGGTTCCCAAGAGTTCATATTTCTCGCCTCTTGGATAAAATTATAAACTCCATATTTATGTATCCCTTAACTTTAGTATAATTGTGCAGCAAAAAGTGTAACGAAGAACCAAAATTTACAATGGTGACTCGGTCTGCTCTTTATATCTCCTGACACCACTGGCATAATAATTTTAGCATCATAATATATTTAGCAGCAGCCTTTTTGGAGTCCATAGCTGACGGCCAGCAAGCGCTCATATATTTTTAGTTTGTCCCATATTGCAGTTTCACTATCAGGAAGCAATTCGTGTTTACTAACTAGCACTTAGTATGTAGCTTCACATCTAATATTTTTTGGGTGTAAGTTAGCAACCTTTCCTTTGATGCTAATTATATACTATTGGAGAATTGCTCATGCCTTTGGCCCATTGGTTGTTTTTTTGGGCCTGAAGTTAGATCTAGGTAAAAAAGGAATTTCAGTCTGAATTGAAACACAATATCAAACAAAGATCAGATGCATATTGCATTGACTTAAATCTACCCATTTAGGTCGCCAGCTGAGTTGGACTAATTATTGCAACTATGACATCTCCTCTTGAAGTATATGTTGATGAGCTAACATCATGTTCCTCTGCAAATGATGTATATATAAGTGTCATATCTTCTGTTATCCAGATGTAAAATTAATAAAGAATAAATGAAGTAGCTTCACGTGGAAAGACCAATTATAAAAGCAATTTTGGTTATGTTTTCCCACTGTTGGTCAACTTAATTTTTCTGGGTCCCATCACTGTACTGTTTTGATGAATACCCAATTTCTATTCATGCAGATGATAGTTGAGTTCATCTCTTAAAGAGATAGTTAAAATTTAACTCCTCATGCTCCGTTCATTGGAATAAGTTGTGAACCTTAGTGATTCAATTTTCCATGGTAAAAAATATATTTACAGTGAGTTATATGCAAATGTTCCCGCAGCAACGCGCGAGGAATCATCTAGTTACGTAAGGCAATGGTTAGCTTCTCCTCATGCCTGTCCACCACCTGAACATTTTTTTTTCGAAAAGGGGATTCCCCGGCCTCTGCATCAGATAGATGCATACGGCCATCTTATTAATCAAATAAAGTAGTGCCAACAAGGTTCCAAAGGTCTCAAAAAAGTAATAGAAAAGCACATAAAGCTCACACAGAGCCAAAGAGGGCTAGAAACATCAACTAGCCTGGAAAAGACGCCACAACCGGCTGGCTAAAACTAGATAGGGATACTAAATGCCTATCCTATTACATGACCGCCATCCAAACCGGTTGAAGATATCCCGA
The DNA here is from genome assembly GCA_021437245.1 of Aegilops speltoides. Lineage (NCBI taxonomy): Eukaryota > Viridiplantae > Streptophyta > Magnoliopsida > Poales > Poaceae > Aegilops > Aegilops speltoides. The sequence goes on from CM038147.1 coordinate 565,276,035, forward strand.
GCTACCATCTCCCAGCGGAAAGACCCATTAACCAAATGCTCCCTGGCCTCCGTCTGGGTGAGTAGCGACCACGAACGAATCAGTGCCGTAGTTCGGAATAAGACCTGCAAAAAATGTATACATGATATTCTGTTAAAGACCAAATCATTTCTGCAATTCCAGATAGTCCACAACAAAGCACAGACTCCAACCCGAATATGTCTCGCTAAGTCAGGCTCAATCCCATTAAACCATGTCCCAAATAACGCATTAACAGAATTCGGTGGGTTGATATTAAAAGCAATATGGACCGTCTGCCAAAGAACCTTGGCCAGCGGGCAATCAAAAAAGAGGTGTTTGATAGTCTCATCCCGATCGCAGAAACTACACCTAGTAGGTCCTGTCCAATTACGCTTTATCAAGTTGTCCTTAGTTAAAATAACTTGTTTATGGACAAACCACATAAACACTTTTATTTTTAAAGGAACTTTGACATCCCAAACATGCTTGAACGTTGGAATGGAGTGCGAATTAATAGCATCAATATACATTGATTTGACCGTAAATACTCCAAACTTAGTCAACTTCCAGCGTAATTCATCGGGTTGTTGAGAAAACAGGACTTCCATCAGTCTCCTAACTAGACGGAGCCATTCTTCCCAACGATTGCCCACTAGCGTTCGTCGGAACTGAATATTAAGGGGGGTAGATTGAAAGACCGATGCAACGAACACCTCACGTCGTTGAACAATGCGGTACAAAGACGGGTATTCGATGGCCAAGGGTGTCTCACCGAGCCAAGTATCACTACTAGGGAAAAGCCTAGCAGCAGCGCGGGTTTGGGCACCCTCAGTAGCGCGGGTACCGGTGCTACTAATAAGGCGCTACAGCTAACGTGTAGCAGTAGCGCGCGTGTTGACACACGCCATCGCTACACACGAATTGCTGCAGCGCGGTTTAGGAAAGGGCGCTATCGGTATTAGCTGCAGCGCCGTTTTGGTGTAAGCGCCATGCTAAATCCCCACGCTACTACTAGTTTTATTAGTTTTTTTCCCTGCAGATTTGTTTTTTATTTGTTTTGCATTTGAATAGGCTTTATACAATAATCTTTAGCATATCATCCACATACAAATGTAATCATAGCATATACATACAATTAGTCTCATCAAATCATGTCATCATCATAATCATCATCCAACACAAAGTGGTCTCGATCTCGTCATCAATCTCGAAAATAGCGATACAAGTCTCGATTACTTGCAAATACATCGTCATCCATCTAAACAATGATATACATGAGAATAGCTATCACTTTGAGTACATGAGTTCATATCCCTCTCTCGCATTAGCGTGAACCTAAACTAAGTATGCGTGTCGCTCGAAAACCGAAAACCGTACACCTTGGCCTTTCACTCCGCCACTTGTCGATATATACTCTGGCGTAGCACTTCTTCGCCATTTATGATCTATGCACCTGCATCGTCACATGAGTTGATGATATGCAACATATATAGTTGAGCAACACAAAGAGACAGACTTGGCAAAAATAGAAACAACATATCATAAGCATAAATAACAAAGTTCATCGCACCCAAATGACCTAACTAGAGTGATTTTCGCTAGTCGAGGAGGACGGTTTAATTACATCACAAATAAAGTTTCACCGTGCATAACTCAAAGTTTTGTCATAAAAGAAACTATGGACTAAACGGACACATTGTCATATATCGACAATCACTCCAGCATGTCGTGCCATCCATCCAAGTCAGGGAGATAGTCATCGAGCTTTGTGAAAGGCTTCATGTCGAGACGCTGAGAGGCTATCCATGTTCGGACGTCTTCCCGCGACATTTGTCCTTCTGCATGGAACATCCCTGTTTTTCCGACGACCTCATTCATGATGATTTGGGCAAGTTCGCTGGATGTTATAGAACTCAGCTCGAAGTCGATGATCCTCGATATCTCCTATGTCCTTTGCCCATTGCAGAATATGGGCATCGCTAGATCTAGGTGCCATGTGAAGGTTCTGGTGATCCCGTCGGTACTCCAGCATGTGGTGTAGGACATAGAATCCATCATTAAGAGAATCGTTCGGTTGCTGGATGCAGCAGAAGTCGGTCTTATGGCTGAAGGCGTGCCTGCCGCCCCTTTTCTTCTTGTCCCTAACATCTCCACCCCTTGCTTGGTAGTAAAACATAGCACCGTCGAGAACATCTTTGATGTGGGTGTAATCCTTTTTGTGAATGTTCTTCGACGAGTCCAAGTAAAGAGCGTGGGAGAATCGGGGGTAGAGGATGATGAGGACGGCGCGCCCGCCGCTGCGCAAAATAAGTACACCTCAAATTAATTAGCCTCCACCGTGCAAATGAATTATTGAAATCGAAGGAAGGATAGCAGCGCGGATGACTTACACGGGATGATAAGGCACGAGAATCGCCTCCTTGTCCTTATTGGCGAGCATGAAACCGACGATGTAATCCTCGCGATTCACGATGCTGTGCACAGACTCCCAAGAAGGCCTCGTGCATGTAGTACGGGTCAGCGACACGATATGAGCGATCTGCTCAACCCCAATGATGTAGCTCATGTGCAAGGCATAAAGGCGGACAAAAGTAAAATCCAGCTTCTTCACGTGAAACATGTCGAATATGTAATCGAATCGGAGGAAGAACTTATCCGCGGGAAGCCCTTGACGTCGACATTTGCTGCGGAACATTAACCACGAGAGTGGGTATCCCGGATCTTTCGAGGCAATGAGGCCTTTCTCTACCCGCAGCACATCGTCATGAAGTCTCCTCGGATCGCCGAATCTGGCCCGTGGCGCTGTTTCGGTAGGATTGGTTTACCGATATGCCATTTATCCGCATCGGGATATCTACACGGTCCCGGCCGAGGCTGCTTTGGCGGCTGGATCATAGAATCAGCTTTTTGCCTTTCCTCGCTCTCTTCCTAGGCTTCTTTACCACCGGATGCTCGTCAATAACACGTTGAGACGATAATTCAGCATCGACTCATGATGCTCAAACCAGGAGGCGCCAGATAGACATACTGTTCAGCGCCATCGTCATCCTCATCCTCATCCATGGCGACGCCATCAGCCTCTAATGGAGCCACCTGCTTACCCGTCCGCTATCACCCAACCCGACACGGACGCTAATTGGGTAGGTGGGGTGTTGATGTTCATACCTTGCCGAGGCTGCGTGCTCGTGGGTGTGCTCCGGCCGCCTCGAGCGAAGCGCGCGCTCTTTGGCCACAACAGACCCACCCATTGCAACAATCACCAAGCCACCGCGGGGTCTCGTCGTCATCCCTCACTAGTATTAGAGGAGGCAAATTCTCGTGGCCCGGTTTGACACTGGCCACGGAAACCTTGAAGACATTCGGGGGGATCGGCCGGCTGTGGAACAATGGTTCCTTCGGCTCCATTATCGTCCCCTTCCCCACGTCCACCTTCTGTTCGCCGATGGTGTACAATATGGTGCACGGGGTTTCGTCGGCCTGCAAATAAAAGTCTGCGACGTGAGACATCCGAAAGGCAACGAAAACGGGAGATTATACATTTATATTGAAGGGGGCCGGTGTGGAAGATACCGTGAGGGCGTCGAGCTCAGCCAAAGAGGAGGCACCACCGAGCACGTCCGGTGCGGCAGCTGGTGCGGGAGCCGGTGCGGGAGCCGGTGCGGGAGCATGTGCTGCCAAGAAGTCAGCAAGGGGAAAGTCCTCTGCATTTTTTTTGGATTTTCCCTTGTCCAAATGTGAACGCCCGTCACCAAGGAAGTAGATAAATCTGCAACCGCCTGTTTTGCGGCAGCTATCGCTGTTGCGATCGTTCGAGATGATTTCTTCTAAACCGCAATCTCAACCTTCTTGTCGATGCTTTCTTGATTAACCTCCGTCTTTCCTTTCTCTCCTCCGTGGTCTCACAAGAGTACTTCTTCCACGTGGCGCCGCCTCCGACACCGCACGCGTCCATACGACGGTCGAGTATCCACCGGTTGTCGTTTCAATATGTTCAACGCCGGTTGAATGGAGTGTCCCACTTGGCCTCGCCAATGCCTCGACGGCGAGTCGCTTTAACCACAATCCGGCGTTGCTCTCTCTGCAAAAGGCACAAGGATCGTTTACAAATATGACTAACGTGTGCAGTCGAATTGATCAGAAACTAAAATTACCAGTAGTCTCATGAACTCCGTAATGACCGGTGTTGTCTCATAAACCTTCTTCAGTGGGTCCCAACGGTGGCGGGCCCTCAGGACGTCACGCTCCTGCGGGACGGTGAAATCCGCCAAGGGGTCTGGGATGCCCAGACTCGCGGCTTCCGCGTCCTCCTTGGCCCATTTGGACCTCTTTCCGCCGTAACCACGGCTTCCGAGGTGGTGGGTCCCAATGTTCCTCTTTTGAAGCCCCTTCATGTACTTAGACTTTTCTTTGGCAGCTTCGGCCTCGCAAGCCTCCTTGAATATTTGAAACTGCTCTTCCGTGATTGTCGGACTTTCCTTTACAATCTCGGAGTAGGGTTCCCCGTCGTTGATCTTTGCTTTCACTCGATTTTTCCAGGCGGCCAACGCGTTGCTAAACTTGGTCATGGCGTGTTTGTTTATCTTCTTCATTGCCGGGTCATTGTCTGGATCTTCATAATCCTTCTCATTCCGGCCCGGGAACAAGAATATCTGGTGAAACTTCTTTAGGAGGGAGCTCCTCATATTTTCTATCTTCTTTAGATTCTCATCGTTGATGGTGGCGGTTGTCCGTATGATGCAGCCTATTTGATTGCCGTAGCACGCGTGCGCTTCCTCGGGCGCCTTTGGCTCAAAATTGCCGTTGTCCACCTCCGTGACCACCAGTCTAGTAGTCCTGAGTTTGTTAGGAACCCGTTGCCTCTTCGCTTTCGGTGCTACACCGGATCCGCTCCCCGAGGCAGCACGTGTCTCAGCGCCGGTCTTGATGCCGGTCTGAATCTCAGCGCCGGTGTCGATCTCAAGACCGGTCTGCGTATCGGTCTCAAAGATCGGTCTGCGTCGCGGTCTCGATCCCGATGCGGGCCCAGCAACAACATCTGTTGATCGTCGGTAAAGCTAAAAATTAAATCGCCGCCCGGTGAGCGTAGTCGCAATCACCGTAACCCTGTCCTTCATCGTTGCTAGCCATGTTTCCTATGATTAAATCAAGTAAATTAATTCTAGACCTAATAAAATGAATAATGACATAAAAAAGGACTATTGTTTTGCAGGAATGTTGACTCCTTCTTGGTGCGGCAAATCCGGCACTCGATATGTCCTAGTTTGTAGCACAAGTCATGCCGAAATTCACGGAAATTTCGCATGACCTTTGCTAAAAGTGGACAAATCGAGAACCTGAAATTTGCCGGAACAGAAATGAATCAACATTCCGCAAAACATAGGCCACTCAACATCATTCACAGAAACAACAAAGCCACCACTTGGGCACAATCGAACAACTTCAATGAAAAGATATGACATGACCACTTCAATGAAAAATAAAATTTGCATAAATAATTTTCCTTGAAAAATAGTGGTCTTTTGAAAAATCAAAAACCTTTGCCAATCTACTTAACCTAGCTTCTTAATCCAACGAACCTAATTAACCTACCTATTTAACCTAGTTGGTTAATGTTGTTTACCTAGATAATTAACACTAATTAAACTAGTTAACGCAGCTAGTTCTCTGTCAAAGCCTAAAATAAATTTTTGCACTAATTAACATGGATAATTAACCTAATTAAACTAGTTAACCTGACTAGTTCTCTGTCAAAGCCCTAACTAAGTTTTTGCACTAACCTAGATAATTAACCTAATTAAACTAGTTAACCTAACTACTTCTCTGTCAATGCCCTAACTAAATTTTTGCCCTAAAACCTAGATAATTAACCTAATTAAAACTGGCTAACCTATGCATGAGAGAGAGAGGAGGGTGGGGCTTACAGATGATGGCTCGGTGGTGGCGACGGAGGCAGTGTGGTGGCGAGGAGGCAGGGCGTCTCCGGTGACGGCGAGGAGGCAGGCGTCTCCGGTGACGGCGAGGAAGGTGGCGTCGACGGCGGCTCGGTGGCGTTAGCGAGGCCAGCGGCTCCGTGGCGTTAGGGCGGCTCGGTGTCGTCGACGGCAAGACGGCTCTGTGGCGCGCGTCGTCGGCGGCGAAGTATGGGCGACGAATCGGGAGACGGCGGCGCGGTGGGTGGGGTTTGAGGATTTGGGGAAGTGGTGGCGGGGAAGCGGTTTTTGGCTAAGTCAAACTTAGCGGTAGCGCGTTTCGCAAAACGCGCTATAGCTAAGTTAGCTATAGCGCTTTCGTCAAAACGCGATGCTGCTATAGCTAATTTCCTATTCTGTTTCTATAGCGGGGGTCTAGGGCACGCGCTGCAACTACGTTAGCTATAGCGCCTCTTACAAACAAACGCTGCTGCTATGCCTTCCTCCGATTTTTCACTTTTTCGTTTATTTTGCTTTACATTTTATTTTTCCCTTTCTCCTTTTTCTATTTCTTTCATTTTCATTTAAATTTCTATTTGTTTATCATCTTATTTTATTTTTGTTAGTAGTAGCGCTCTTCCCTGGAAACGCGCTGCTAACTGTGATGTAGCAGTAGCGCGTTTCTGCTAAGATCGCTACTGCTATGCGTAGCCTAGCATTCTACCAATGGGAATATTAGTAGTAGCGCTTTTTATTCAACAGGCGCTACTGCTAAGTTTGTGTCTGTAGCGCGGTTTCTAGTAGCTCGCTACTGCTAAATAGCACTAGCGCTGTTTTTTGAACCGCGCTGCTGCTAAGATTCTGTGTATAGCCTTTTCCCTAGTAGTGTATCCTCCCAGAAACGTGTACTCGTGCCGTTTCCAATAACAAACTTCGTCCTATTAAACAATGCCTGTTTGACTTTCATAAGGCCTTTCCAGAAGGGCGAGTCGGTCGGCCGGACTGTAACCTGGGACAAAGTTTTTGTCTGGAGGTACTTGCTGCGAAGGATTTGAGCCCACATAGCATCATTCTCCGAAGAGAGCTTCCACAACCACTTGCTAAGAAGACATTTATTCTTAACTTCGAGATTCTCAATCCCGAGACCCCCTTGGTCTGCCGGTCTACAAATGATATCCCATTTAGCAAGTCGATATTTTTTTAAGCTCATCACCCTGCCAAAAGAAGCGCGATCGATAGAAGTCCAGTCTCTTCCTAACCCCAACTGGCACCTCAAAGAACGATAGAAGAAACATTGGGATACTCGTGAGCACCGAATTAATTAGAATTAATCGGCCTCCGTATGACATGAGCTTACCCTTCCAGCAACTCATTTTCTTCTCAAATCGGTCCTCGATGCACTTCCACTCTCTGTTTGTCAGCCTACGATGGTGGATAGGAATCCCCAAGTACTGGTCTAGGCCGCTGTCCAGGCGCTTGATGTACTAGTGCTCGAAGTAGTCGGGGTTGCTGCCGAAGCACTCTCGGAGCGCCTTGGTGGCGCCGATGCACGCGACGCGGCGCTTGGCGGCATCGTGATCCCAGATGGGGTCGCACTTGATCATGGCCGCCCGGAACTCCGTGAGGCACCCGCCCTTGGCCACGTAGTTTGTGACCGCCGTTTTGTCGTTCTGGACTTGGGTGCTGTGGGAGACGGGCGCGGTGCAGACGATCAACAAGGGGAGCCTCGTCGTGGTGTTCCCCATGGCCGGCAGTGTGTGTTTTAGCCAGGGTTATTAATTAATTTGGCCCTTGATCGATCAATCGGCCTAATTAAATAGCACATGCTGCCGCACGATCATATTCTTGGGGTACAAGTTGCAGCGATTTAAATCCTCCATGCAGCCGCATTATTGCTATCGACCTAATTTGAAACAAATCCTCAGTGAGATATATACATGTTGTAATACAAATGGACACACGGTCTACACTATGTGACTTTGGCCGTTGCTTTCAGCAAGAATATGTCAGTCAAAATTTATTAAATTGTACCATTATGTAAATGCTTCTGTTTCAAATTGTACCATTATGTAATACAATATTAGTGTTGGATACAATATTAAATTGTACCATTATGTGTGGAGTTTAATATATAGTGTTGGATACAATATTAGTTGCAATTATATAATTGCAACTAATATTAAACTCCACACATAATTGGTGATGACATGAATGCTTAAATAGGATCTTCTATGAAAATATTAAGCTGCTGAATTATGATGTAACTACAGAAGCATTAGGCTTTTCGGCAATATAAATGTGTGTGCTCGACAGTAGCGTACCCAGATTATTTGAAATTTTGTATATAGTTCTCCCTGTCCAAGTGAATTCTAGAATTTTAAATTATAACTTTTGTACAAAGAGACAATTATTCTCTTTGTGTACCAAATGTGTGCAAACTATTTTGGTTATCTCCTTAAATATGAAGACTGCCAAATACCTTTTTTAATTATGGTTATCTCCCTAAATCTGAAGACTCCGCCAGCTATCTAATCTACTTTATGTCTGGAGTAACCAAGATGGTAAAATAATTTCTTTAATGGAATTTAATTGCAAGTCAAGAAATCATGTAAAATAATTAAGCACAAGAAATCGTACAAATTTTTGGTCGTTGTTTTTAAAGAAAATTTTGTTGATTTACCTGCCCATATGTATGCATGTGTGTAGTTCCACATGAAATTCTCCCTAAACAGAATATAAAAAAACACACCTAAAAACGAAGTATGAGTGGGATCCATCGAGCCTCCATGGCTCAAGGCAGATCGGCGACGGGACCAACCAGATGGTGGGGAAACCCTAACGCTTGTAGGGGAGGAGAAAACGTTTTAGACACGTGAATGATCAAAACAAGGTTTACACCAGGTTATTTTCCAGGTGGAGCAGCATTGGGGCTACTGCCTCATCTCAGAAAAACGCTGTACAATAGTAAAATATGGATTATCACCATAAGAACAATATAGATAGACAGAGTAAAGTCTCTCAATACAACCCCGCAAAACACAAATATCTTATTATAACTACTCTGCTAGTACTAATATTAGAACAAACGATCGATCTATCGGATGCACGCTGCATGCCATGGAACATGTATGTAAGGAATCACGATACTAACTACTACTACTACGTACTATGTAATGCAATCTAGCTTCTCCTCATGTACTGCCACCACCTGTACTCTCCCACATCCTCCTGCCTCGGCGACGAGCCGCGGTCCTCCTTGAGGCCGCTGTCCAGGCGCTTGATGTACTGGTGCTCGAAGTAGTCGGGGTTGCGGCCGAAGCACTCGCGCAGCGCCTTGGTGGCGCGGATGCACGCCTCGACGTCCACGACGCGGCGCTTGGCGGAATCGGGTTCGTAGGGGTCGCACGTCCTCATGGCCGCCCGGAACTCCTTGAGGCAGCCGCCGTTGGCCACGTAGTGCGTGACCGCGGTCTTGTCGTTGTCGACTTCAGCGCCGTGGGAGACGGCCGCGGCGCTCAAGAGCCCCAAGCCGATCATGGCGGACGTGGTGAGCCCCATGGCCGGCAGCGCTAAATCTGATCTAATTGGTGTCTGCTTTAGCAAGGGTTATTAATTAATCTGGCCCTCGATCGGTCGATCGGCCTAGATTAAATAGCACATGCTGCAGCACGATTGCCTGCCTGGGAGATCCTATTCTTGCGGTACAAGTTGCATCGGTTTAAAGTAGAGTATACATGCAGCCGCACTATTGCTATCGGCCTAACTTGAAACAAATCCCTTGGCAAGAAACGGACACCCGGTCTCCACTACGAGACATTGAGTATTGCTCTTCGCAAGAATATGTCAGTCAAAATTTATTAAATTGTAGCATTACGAAAATGCTTGTGTTTCAATATTAGTGTTGGATACAATATTAAATTGTACCATTATGTGTGGAGTTTAATATATAGTGTTGCAATATTAGTTGCAATTATATAGTTGCAACCAATATTAAACTCCACATAATTGGTGATGACATGAATTCTTAAATAGGATCTTCTATGAAAATATTAAGCTACTGAATTATGATGTAACTACATAAGCATTAAGCTTTTCGGCAATATATGTCTGTGCTCGACAGTAGCATACCCAGATTATTCAAAATTTTGTATATAGTTCTCCTTGTCAAAGTGAATTCTAGAATTTTAAATTATAACTTTTGTACAAAGAGACAATTATTCTCTTTGTGTACCAAATGTAAACTATTTGTCATCTCCTTAAATATGAAGACTGCCAAATACCTTTTTTAATTATGGTTATCTCCAAATCTGAAGACATTTCTTTAATGGAATCTAATTGCAAGTCAAGAAATCATGTAAAATAAAGCACAAGAAATCGTACAAATTTTTGATCGTTGTTTTTATAGAATAATTTGTTGATTTACCTGCCATATGTATGCATGTGCGTAGTTCCACATGAAATTCTCCCTAAACAAAATATAAAAAAAAACACCTAAAAACGAAGTATGACTGGGATCCGTCGAGCCTCCATGGCTCAAGGCAGATCGGCGACGGGACCAACCAGAAGGTGGGGAAACCCTAACGCTTGGGAGTCCCTTGTAGGGGAGGAGAAAACGTTTTAGACACGTGAATGATCAATACAAGGTTTACACCAGGTTATTCTCCAGGCGGAGCAGCATTGGGGTTACTGCCTCATGTCAGAAAAACGCTGCACAGTAGTAAAATATAGATTATCACCATAGAAACAATATAGATAGACAGAGTAAAGTCTCTCAATACGACCCCGCAAAATACAAATATCTTATTATAACTACTCTGCTAGTACTATTATTAGAACAAACGATCGATCTATCGGATGCACGCTGCATGCAGCATGCCATGGAACATGTATGTATGGAATCACGATACTGACTACTACTACTACGTACTATGTAATGCAATCTAGCTTCTCCTCATGTACTGCCACCACCTGTACTCTCCCACATCCTCCTGCCTCGGCGACGAGCCGCGGTCCTCCTTGAGGCCGCTGTCCAGGCGCTTGATGTACTGGTGCTCGAAGTAGTCGGGGTTGCGGCCGAAGCACTCGCGCAGCGCCTTGGTGGCGCGGATGCACGCCTCGACGTCCACGACGCGGCGCTTGGCGGAATCGGGTTCGTAGGGTCGCACGTCCTCATGGCCGCCGGAACTCCTTGAGGCAGCCGCCGTTGGCCACGTAGTGCGTGACCGCGGTCTTGTCGTTGTCGACTTCAGCGCCGTGGGAGACGGCCGCGGCGCTCAAGAGCCCCAAGCCGATCATGGCGGACGTGGTGAGCCCCATGGCCGGCAGCGCTAAATCTGATCTAATTGGTGTCTGCTTTAGCAAGGGTTATTAATTAATCTGGCCCTCGATCGGTCGATCGGCCTAGATTAAATAGCACATGCTGCCGCACGATTGCCTGCCTGGGAGATCCTATTCTTGCGGTACAAGTTGCATCGGTTTAAAGTAGAGTATACATGCAGCCGCACTATTGCTATCGGCCTAATTTGAAACAAATCCCTTCGCAAGAAACGGACACCCGGTCTCCACTATGCGACTTTGAGTATTGCTCTTCGCAAGAATATGTCAGTCAAAGTTTATTAAATTGTAGCATTATGAAAATGCTTCTGTTTCAAGTCGACATAATACTACTTCCAATTATTTTGCAGTTGAGCTCAAAATCTTTAGGTGGCCACTCTGATATTTTTGCAGTTGAGCTAAAAAAATGAAGGTGTTCCCTTTTCCTGTAGGAAATACTTTCAATCTATTCATCAAACATCAAGCACTGGGTCATCGGCCCTCCGTCCTAGGCGAAGAGAAAACCTTGGTATAGTAGACAATCAGAAAGTTATTATGCTACAACTCCAAAGGACAATCGCACCAAAATAACATTTGTCATCGATGAAGAGAACTATAGATCGGAAGGATTCAACATAATCCACGAAGACAAGCACCGACCGAATCCTGTGAGATCCATCGGAAGCACAACTCCACATGCCCTCTTACCTCACAAGATGCACTGCCCAAAAAGTTCTAGGCGAGGAGAACCTTATTCCATCTTCAAGTAAACGCCGCAACTTCGCTATCTTGAGAGGGACACAAATCCTAAACAAACTTAAAAAACACCTAAAAACGAAGTAGGACTGTGATCCGTCGAGTCTCCTTGGCCCTAATGCCACAAGAGACGAGGCAATTCAGGACAGTGGAACTTGCGGACAGTCTTGGGGACCATACGGGGCCGTGACCTGATCAATCTCTTAATATGGATCACAATAAAAATGATTTAGACAAAGTAAAGGATGTTTAAGACAAATCTCTTACAGGGTGCTTGGATATGTTTTAGTCCCATGACTAAAAGTAGTGGGATTAAAACTTGCTAGCCTCTTCTATGTTTGGATCCAAATACTAAAGAGACTAAAATCAAGTTAATGAGCATTTATTATTTTCAAACCCTTCAATCCAAATCTCGTCTATGTTAAAAGAGAGGAGTTAAATGAGAGAGAGAGAGAGAGGACTATCTACATTTTAGTAGGGATACCCTGACTAAAAAAAATTAGTCTCAAGACTAGTTTTAGCCCCTCCTTAGTCAGGTTTTTTTGAGGGGTAAAGCCACTTTATTCAAAATCCACAGAAAATGGGATACACGTTTGGTCATGCGGCTGGCCAAGCCATACATGACGCCCCTGAGCTAAAGACAAAGCAAATTTAGCCTGTTAAAGAGACTATTTTTAGTCAGACTAAAATAAGTCCTTTGGATCAAGCACCCTTTTAATATAACTGCTCTGCTACTGTACTAGTATAACAAACAAGAACTTAAGGAATCACGATGCTAATTACGTAAGGCAATGGTTAGCTTCTCCTCATGCCGGTCCAGCACCTGAACTTGCCGACGTCCTCCTGCCAGCCGACGTCCTGGTCTAGGCCGCTGTCCAGGCGCTTGATGTACTGGTGCTCGAAGTAGTCGGGGTTGCGGCCGAAGCACTCTCGCAGCGCCTGTTAGGCAATAAGCCACAGCTCAGGACGGGTCAGGCGCGGTGCGTGTACGTGCGCGCGGTGGCCGCGTCGAGTCCGACCGTGGCGGGCTCAGGCGAGTGTGCGTGCTGGTGGAAATGGGCACCGGTTCGTGGCCGTGCCCAGTCTATAGGTGTACGTAGTTTGAGTTAGACTCAGTTTGTTAGTTGCATGCGACATGCAAGTCTGTTAGTGCTGCTTGGTCAAGGTAGTTGCTGAGTTCCCTTGATCTGGAGAGATTCCAGGAAGTGGTGGACGTACCGTAGTGCATGGATTAGGACTAGTGGGTTAGTGGCCATGAGTGCCGGCTAGTTAGCGCATGCGCAAACCTCTCCTGTGTGTATAAGCATTGCATTGAGTTAATGAAAAAGTAGGGCCGTGAGGGCGGGCAAAAGAATGTAGTCTTGTGCTCACCAAGGGAGAGTGCTCTGGGCAAAGCCGATGGCCTTCTTCCTTGGTTGTGTGTGTGTGCGTGGGTTCTTCTGTTCTTGAGAGAAACCGTGAGAGAAGAGAGTTGTGCGAGGCAACACAAGGAAGAAGAAACGGCGCTGCGCGAGGAGGCGGCGCCAACAATTGGTATCGAGCCACAAGGTTCGAGGGCCGTGGCGCTGGATGGCGTCGGCGGCGGACGAGGCGTCGGCGCGGCCGACATGGAGGCATCGGCTGCGACGCCGGCGAGCGCGCGTGGCGGCGGCGGCGCAGGGCGAGTCCACGGATGTGCGGTGTGATATCGTCGCGCGAAAAGCACGGTGGTCGCGAGACGCGAGGAGGTCGCGGAGGACCTGCGTGGTGGCGCAGAGGTCGCGGCGGCTCGGCACGGCAACCGTGGAGGCGCGTGGCACGAAGCCGCGGCGGCCCTGCGTGGTGGCGCAGAGGCTGCGGTGGCGCGGCGTGGCGGCATGGAGGCCGTGGCGGTGCAGGGCAATAAGACACGGCGGCGAGCTGGGCGCGACCGGTGCGTGTTATGGGTGTGCACTGGATGCGTCGGGCGCGCGTACGAGCGTGCGGTTGACAGTGGGAGGAGGCGTATGTCGCTGTGGTGCTCGAGTCCGTGCTCGAGTTCGGCTACATCCTTCCGGCGTTTGTCGCTGGCGGCTGCCATGGCGGACGCGGAGGCGGCACGCGGTGAGCGTCTTGTGCTGTCGGGCTCGTTGGGCGCGTCGGATGCGCGCGGGACGTGCGGGACGCACTGGTGCGGTCGGGCTCGTCGGGCACGTTGGATGCGTGCGGGACGTGCGGGACGCAGAGGGACGCCAGGCGTATGTCGCCGGCGGAGATGGAGCTCGGCGTATGTCGCCGGGGTCGTGAGGAGTACGGTGCGATCGGCGTCAGTGCGCCAGGTCGGGTCCGTGGCGGTGCGACCATCGTCGATGCGCCGGGTCGGGTCCGCGGGCTGGGTCACGGCCATGACGACGACAATCACAGGAGCTGCAACAACTCCGGCGACGGCGAGATCGTGGCTTAGAGGGGAGAATGTTAGGCAATAAGCCACAGCTCAGGACGGGTCAGGCGCGGTGCGTGTACGTGCGCGCGGTGGCCGCGTCGAGTCCGACCGTGGCGGGCTCAGGCGAGTGTGCGTGTTGGTGGAAATGGGCACCGGTTCGTGGCCGTGCCCAGTCTATAGGTGTACGTAGTTTGAGTTAGACTCAGTTTGTTAGTTGCATGCGACATGCAGGTCTGTTAGTGCTGCTTGGTCAAGGTAGTTGCTGAGTCCCCTTGATCTGGAGAGATTCCAGGAAGTGGTGGACGTGCCGTAGTGCATGGATTAGGACTAGTGATTTAGTGACCGTGAGTGCCGGCTAGTTAGCGCATGCGGCAAACCTCTCCTGTGTATATAAGCATTGCATTGAGTTAATGAAAAAGTAGGGACGTGAGGGCTGGGCAAAAGAATGTAGTCTTTGTTCTCACCAAGGGAGAGTGTTCTGGGCAAAGCCGATGGCCTTCTTCCTTGGTTGTGTGTGTGCGTGGGTTCTTCTGTTCTTGAGAGAAACCGTGAGAGAAGAGAGTTGTGCGAGGCAGCAAAAGGAAGAAGAAGCGGCGCTGCGCGAGGAGGTGGCGCCAACAGCGCCTTGGTGGCGCCGCTGCACGCGACGCGGCGCTTGGCGGCATCGTGATCCCAGATGGGGTCGCACTTGATCATGGCCACCCGGAACTCCGCGAGGCACCCACCCTTGGCCATGTAGTTTGTGACCACCGTTTTGTCGTTCTCAACTTGGGTGCTGTGGGAGACGGCCGTGGTGCAGACGATCAACAAGGGGAGCCTCGTCGTGGTGTTCCCCATGGCCGGCAGTGTGTGTTTTAGCCAGGCTTATTAATTAATTTGGCCCTTGATCGATCAATCGGCCTAATTAAATACCACATGCTGCCGCACGATCACAGCGATTTAAATTGTACTCCTCCATGCAGCCGCACTATTGCTATCGACCTAATTTGAAACAAATCGTCAGTGAGATATATACATGTTGTAATACAAACGGACACATGGTCTACACTACTTCCTCCGTTTCAGTTTATAAGTCCTGCACGTATACCAAGATAGGTAATTTTATCACCCCAATATAAACTATATAACACAAAAATTATACCATTTGAAAATAGAACATCTGAAGTTTATATTGGTATATTTTTTGTAATATATGACTTGTATTAGGTTGGTCAAATTGACGACCTAGGGGTACACGCATGCCTTGTAAACTAAGAGGGAGGGAATGCGTGGCTTTGGCCATTGCTCTTCACAAGAATGTCAGTCAAAATTTATTAAATTGTAGCATTACGAAAATGCTTCTGTTTCAAATCAAAATAATAATACCCCCACACACACACACACACAATTCCCCATTCTTTATTCAACACGCCGATCCATTTGTGTTCTCCATTTATCCGATGGCCATCGACACCCTCCTAGATGCGGCCAGCAGAACAAACACGTAACACAGATCCATGACAAGCCCCTCCCGTGCGCGTGAAGCGCAATTTTTCATAACACATTCATCTATCAATCCCCTTCTTCACTCCGTGCTAATCTCTATGCCGAACATGCATATTTATTGTTTGTGCTCTCTTTTCTCTGCAATACAATTGTCTCCTGTTCTATCATTGAATCATTCGCAAATAGTTAGATCATAAGTCACAGAATTTATGCAGTTTTCTAACTGGGTGGAGGCACCTATTGTATCCAACACTATATAGTTGCAATTTATGATGACATGAATGCTTAAAGGCCTTGGACTGCAATCCGTTTTAGTCACCAAGTAGAACCGCACGCCCCACATGTCACTTGCATGCAGGAAGGATTTTTTGTTCTCGCCGTTCCCTACGGGTCGTCCAGCTTTGACAACAAGCACATTATTTTACAAGATTTCGATATTTGCTGGGCCCCTACAACGGCAACATAAATATTTCACTGAGTCAAGATATACATTTAGATTTTCATACACATTACTAAACATTGTCAACTCTTTTTTACTTTGTTTCGTTCTTCTTCTTCTTCTCGCGAATAGACAAGCGCTAAATCAGCATGCATACTGATTAATGCACCAAGATATCCATCAGAATGACGTTCCTGAAAATTTGACACGAGTATTTAAAGATGTAGAAAAATTTCTTAGTCCAGAGGAGCAGCGCACAGTGGCGTACCGGTGTCACATCTAGCTTTGAAGAAGCATGAGAGAGGGGAGGGATGGAGGAAGAAGACAACCCCGCTGTGACCAGCAGCTGCACAACGCTTTTGCCGGCGACTACGTCCGGTGGCGTCCAGGAATAGGAGCGGGAAGGAGGTGGGTTGAGGTGGAAGATGTAGCCTCCGCCCATGTCGCCCAGGATGATCATGAGTTAATTGGTTGATAAGACTGTGTATCACCTCCGTACTTGGAGGGTGTCCATGTTGGCGAACGGTTGTCGGCTCACCTTGGTCAAGTTGGTCGGTCCTGGCCACCATTCCCCTCTACCAGTTGGTGGACGTAGGCTTGAACAAGAAACCTTTAAGAAGATCACAAAAAATCGACCGTGGCTTATGCTAGCTGGGAGGACGACCAATGCAATTCTAACTAGATCAGGATGCGCATGCCCCTCCGCTTGGGGGGGGGGGGGGCTTAGGTGGTTTGGACCTTGGCAAGGCATCGACCACCCTCAAGGTCTACTGATTGTGGAGGATGCACAACGAAAGACAAGGCATCTGGTGTTTCTCGAAAAAATGGAACTCCTTTTTCTTCTGATAGAGAATCGTTTGTCAACTTAGGAATAAATTCGTACTAAAAGTTGCATATTTTATGAGACGAGACATACCAATTTTTGCCGGAGACAAAGTTTGATAATTCATTAGATATAAAATAAACAAGGTATCTACTCCCTCCATTTCTAAATATAAGTCTATTTAGAGATTTTAATATGAACAACATACGGATGTATACAGACATATTTTAGAGTGTAGATTCACTCATTTTTGCTTCGTATGTAGTCATATTGAAATCTCTAAAAAAAGACTTATATTTAGGAATTGGTGTACTGGTGGAAGCAGTCGCGCGGTGCCTTTGTGGCCCCTACGTCGACGACGCGGCACTTGGCTGAATTGGGTACGTAGGGATCGCACGTCCTCATGGCCGCCGCCGCCCGGAACTCCTTGAGGCACCCGCCGTTGGGCACGTAGTGCGTGACCGCGGTCTTGTCGTTGGCGACTTGGGCGCTGTGGGAGACGGCCGTGGCGCCGACGAGCCCCAGGCCGAGCGTCGACGCCGTGAGCCCCATGACCGGCAGCTAGCGCTAAATCTGATCTGATTGGCGTGTGCTTTAGCTAGCTAGGGTTAATTAAATAATCTGGCCCTCGATCGACAGGCCGAATTAATAAATACTACTCCTAGAGAAGAGAGATGCTACACGTGTCTGTGCGGCAATGCTGGACTTAGGGAGACTAGCGATAATGCTAAGGGCGGTGATCTGCGCCGGCGCACCGGCCCAAATTTGGGCCGGTCGAACCAGCGTCTTACGATTTACTGCATAGGAGCCGTACGATTGCCTCTTCCTCCCTCGTCTCTCTTCTTAATAAAAAAAGAAATCCCACCGCGCCGCCATCGACGACGAGACGCGAGCTCCCAAGCACCTCCCCACGCGTCTCCCCTGTCGTAGCCCTCGCCACCGGTCGCCGTTGTCGCCTCGTGCTTTCTCCCAAGCAAACATGCGCCCGCGGCTGTAGCTCCCCGTGGCGACGGTTGCAGCTCCGGTGGGCGGGCCGCGCAGCTTCGGTGCTGGTCGCCGGTCGCAACTCCGGTGCCAGTCGCTGATTGCGGCTCCGGTGCCGGTCGCCGATAGCAGCACGACCGGCGACATGCGTGACAGGCACCCAGTGAGTTCATCATCGTTTTGAATGGACGTAGCAAAAAACATCATCGGGCATAACAATAATGACAGACGGTTGCAGCAAAAACTCGGTGTCGCCACCGTCGCGAGGTCATAGCTTTGCCTGCTGGATGTAGCAAAACACTTTGCCGATGGTAGCAAAAATCCAAGGGCGCTTGAATCTTTATTATCTACGGTCGAAGCTTTTCAGCAAAAAACGCCGCCGGAACTCGCCGCCGTGCTTGAAGCACCATGGCCTCATGAATGGATGTAGCAAAGCACGTCGTCGGTAGTAGAAAAAACAAAGGTTGTTGCAACAAAAAATGTCATCCTCATCGTCGCCGGTCACATCTCAATCGTAAAAATGCACCATGGCCTCATGAATGGATATACCAAAACACAAAGACGGTGGTAGCAAAAATTTGAAACGGTTCTAGCAAAAATGGCCGAAGTTGCTGTCGCCGGTCGCCAAAATGGCGGACTTTGCAAAACCAGAAGACGGTTGTAGCAAAAAACTAGGTTGCTTCTAGCAAAATTGAAATACGGTAGTAGCAAAACTTGATCTGGTCTAGCACATCAAAAAAGATGGTAGCAAAAAATGTGTGTAGTTCCAGCAAAAAAAAGACACTGGTTCCAGCAAATCGCGACGCCGGTTGAAACAATGGTGTGGCGTCCTTATACGAAGCCACCAGTGTTACCTTTCAGCTTTGCCTTGCCAGCTATGGTTTGCACACCGTGTGCGGGGTAGCATCTCGCTGGCGAGCACTCCAGTTCGTACTCCAGCCATGTGTGGTAGCAGCTCGCCGGCGAGCATTCCAGTTCGTACTCCGGCCATGTGCGGTGGCAGCTCGCCGGCGTCTAGTCGGGCGGGGATAGCGACGGTCGACGGGGAAGCGCGCGGGGAGCAAGAGGATGGGAGTACGTCGGGGTAGCCAAAGTCAACGTACAAAAAAAAGAAGGGATAAGGTGGGGCCGCGCTCCCTTCTGGCCACATGATGCCCCCACGATCGAACACCCCGCGCGCATCCGGCCCAAAGTTCGGCCGGCGCGCCGGGTGTAAACATTTACCTAATGGTAGACATACAAAGGTTTACTTGCTTTTACACACTGACTAGAATCTTTTCAAACTAACTTATCTCCTCCCCTCCCATTTTCATGGAGGTGGGCCCCTTCTCCCCCTTAATCTCAAATCAAATTTCATCTTTATGTATCCTTTTGTACATGTAGCATTAGTCGGTAGACTAGTTACAAACATTTACGTAAAAACTAAGCTGGAGAATTATGATTGGTGCGAATCAACCTCTGGTTGAGTTGGTTAGGTGGACAGTGGTATCCCCAACCCACCAGGGTTCAAATCCTGGTGCTCGCATTATTCTGGATTTATTTCAGGATTTCGGCGATCGCTTTCAGTGGGAGGAGGCGTTCCGTCGACGACGAGGCACCTCTGGTGACTTCGTAAATCTCAAGATGATATGCGGCTCAGTCTCTCGGAGGTGCTCATAGGGGTAGGGTGTGCGTGTGTGCGTTCATAGGGATGAGTGTATGCGCGTGTATATGAGCGCTTGTGTCTGTACTGATGCTCAAAAAAAAAAAAAATTATGATTGGTGTTTAGGAAGGGAGGGGCCCGGGTTCGTAACTAGTAGTCAACCTAAGTCATTAGGTTTGACGTCCTCGTCAAGGCCGTGGTCCAAGCGGGGGATGTATTGGTGCTGGAACCACTGGCAGTTTCGGCCAAAGCAGTTGCGCAACACAGCCGTGGCCCTGGCGCATACCTCGGCGTCAACGACGGGCTTGGCTAGGACGGCCCGCCGCTCGATCATGTCGGGGTGGCACTGGCTCACTGCTACGGCGAACTCCTGGGGGTGCCGTTGAGCATGTGGTGTTTGACTATGCTCGCGTTGTTGGCGTAGCTTAACAAGGACATGACGATCCCCATGGCCGGCGGCGTTGGCTGATGTAGTATAATCTACCCCTCAATCGATCGATCGGGCTTTTTTTGCGGGCAAAAAAAGCCCGATCTAGCCTTTTTTTTTGAACATCAATACAGACACAAGCGCTCATATACATGCGCATACACTCATCCCTATGAACACACACGAACACCCTACTCCTATGAGCACCTCCGCAAGACTGAGCTGGCATATCATCTTGAAATTTACGAAGTCACCGTAGGCATCTCGTCGTCGACGGGAATGTCTCCTCCCACTGAATGCGCATCGCCGGAAATCCTGAAATAAATCCAGGAATAAATGCGAGCCCGATCTAGCTTGCTAATTAAATAGCGCATGCGGACACACTATATACACTGTATATACGTAGATTATACATACATTACATACGTGCAGATTCGAGACTTGCGCCATGCAAAAAAACGATTCAAGACTTGTCGTGCAAGAAATGTCCTGCAGAGGTTTAATTAGCTACTCCAGTACTATGCCAGAGATGGGTTATATTTTCAAAGAAGTTTGTGAACAACACCTTCCTAGACACACGTCGTAATAGAGATGGACACAGTGTTTCCAATATTGGACTTTGGCATTGCTTCTTTGTCGATCAAAATTTAGAAAACAATATTATGGTAATATTTTTTTATGATAAATTTATATAACTATATATTTTACATCTATCTGATCTTAAAATTTTCTGTACATATTTTGAGTGAATGTTGGTAAATGTTAGTTGCACACATTTTTACGAGGACACCGGTTCACAAGGGGATGTTGTATCCAATACAATTACCGCATGATACAAAATATAAACCTAAATTATATTGAATTGAATTGAGCTCACTGCCGTTTCCACGCGAAGGCTCTGAGGTACGTCGGATTCCGCATGAGAATCTTAAAGCACGCCCCGTCACAGAAACCAAGGATGGAGTGGTCCTAGTTGCTACTAGGGTCTGTCTGTGGATCGGACAAGGCTAAGAACATGTGCATTGAAAAGGGAACGCTGGGCATCCACACAAGGCATATAATGTTTAGTTTATGAGACCACCTGCTTTGACGACAAATTTGAGGCGTTTAGAAGTTAGAAACCATCTCTATAGTTTCTCGGAGGCGGTTTCATTGTTCTGACCGCGTCCGAAGCGGTCTATACCCATATCAACTGCATGCGCTCCTGATCAGCTTGGTCTCAAAAGCCACTGACTGCAATTGCTAATATCTTTTTTTTTCTAGTGGGAAGATCACACAGATGCCCCTCCTTAGCCTGTCACATGCATGGATCCCGAGTCTTCGGCTGCAGCTGCCATGGGTGATCCTGAGGCGGATGTTGCAAAATAATCAACCCCGTACGCTGCGCGGGCTGGATCTTTTATGGCTGCTGCCGGGTTTTACATAAATCAAGTGCATTTTCTCCAATTTCATGAGCATGTTCTCCTATTTGTGGACACTCTCAGCAGACTTTTTATCGAAGTTATTAGAAATTGACAAGTAATCAGTACGGTCATCAACCCACCATTTGATCAAAATGGAGTGAAGGGCGGAGAATGATTTCTTTGCGGAGTTGGACGCTGGTGCTTGAATGGAGGCCGGCAATGGGAAAGACATGTTTGTCAGAAACTATATCTCTATAAACATAAACACGACTCGAAGAGACATCAAGACACTTGTATCCTTTGTGGAGACTGCTATATCCTAGAAAAACATAATGCTTCGAGTGGAATAGCGAGTTTGTGTTTACTAAAGGGGGCAGAAATTATGGCAAACGGCACAACCAAAAATTCGAAACAAAGAATAATCTGGCTTTTTCCAAATAGACATTCAAGAGAAGTTCAATTTTAAATTTTTGATGCCTCGATTATGAACTCTATTTATGAGGTACACAATAGTAAGGAATGCCGTGTCTCAAAATTTGAGAGGCATGAAAGCATGGGCAAGTAATTAAAGACCAATTTGAACAATATGTTTATTCTTGCATTTAGCGGATCCGTTTTGCTGATTAGCATGGGGGCACGACACGTGAAGTGTGGTCCAAATACGCTCAAAGAAGTTGAGATTTTGATACTCGCCCTTAGTCGGTTTGCATAGCAATAATCTTTAGATAAAATAGTCATTCGACATGCTATTAAAAAGCTGAAATTTCTAAAGCACAACAGACTTATTTTTAAGAAAATATATCCATCTGAACTTGCTAAAATGATCGATAAAGCTAACATAGTATTCTTGTCTCTCAATAGAAACAGGCCGTGTGCCCCAAACAACTAAAAAAACAAGCTCTATAGGACATTTACACTCACTAGTTGATTGAGGGTATGGTAATTGTGAGGGCTCTTGGGCATTTGACACCCATCACAAAGCAAATGATGAACATATTTACTAGACATGGAAAGCCTATTATTTTGAAGAATTTGTTGCACCGCCGAAAGTGAGGGGTGCCCTAGACGCTTATGTCACTAAGAGGTCGATGGTTTGACCGCGCCAAGCACTTGTCATCCAGGATTCGTCGGAAACCCCTCGCATTTCCTTCCTCGTGGGCTACCCGACACCTTACCATGCTTGCACACCTTTGTCGGTCATCCTCACGCCTTGATGGACGCTAGTTTGGGCTCAAAGCTGCCGGCTGCCAGTAGACCTCCACCACCTTGCAATTGCTCGATGTTTTGCCTAGGTTATTTTTTTGGTTTTTTTGTCTCGTTTTGCTTTGTCCAATTCAATTGAGTAGAATCGTTTCAATTGAAGATGAACATGCTGAGAGAGATGATGTTTGAGGACTCATTGTCATCCAAGGACTTGGCAGTCGGACGAGTTTAATCGGCGGCGGTGAGGGAGATGGAGGTGAGAGAGGGTAGCGGTGCTAGCAACCCTACTTGGCCGGGCCAAATCCGGCTTTGCCATGCACGCCGTGGTCCAGCTAATTTTATTGATAGATGAACAGAAACGGAGGGGGGTAGGGGGGCGGGCGAGGGAGTACTATTTACACCATGAAATCAAGGTAATAGCTGATTCATGTATGTAGCGCATGAGCTTTAGTATCGATCCACAAACATACACACATGCAGAGACAATGAAAATGATCTAAATCTGGATAGTTTCCGTGCACATATACGAGGCGTGCCGTACCCCATGCACAGTAATCTTCAAAGTACATGGCTGAATGGTTGATGAAGTCACATCGATTAATAAATAACATGGGTATGCAAAAAAAAATTACCAACTAACTCTCAAAAAAAGATAGTAACTAATATGCGTATGCAAAATCGATGGTCATACGAGTAGATCGGATCGTGGTACACATTAAGCAGGTAGCTAGCTTCTCCTCATGCCAGTCCACCACCTCCACCTGTAAACATCCTCCTCCTTCACCTGCTTCGGCGACGGCTTGACGTCCTGGTCGAGGCGGTGGTCCAAGCGGTCGATGTACTGGTGCTCGAACCACTGCGGGTTGCGGCCGAAGCACTTGCGCAGCGCCGCCGTCGCCCTGGAGCACTCCTCTGCGTCGACGACGCGCTTGGCTGGGTCAGCCCGCGACATGATCACGTCAGGGTGGCACTCGCTTATCGCCGTCATGAACTCGTCGAGGCACCCGCCGTTTTCCATGTGGTGGTTGACCAAGTTGATGTCGCTGGTGTGGTTTATGAAGGAAACGACGCTCCCCATGGCCGGCCGGCGGCGTTAACGGATGTAGAAGTAGTATAATTAATCTCGGGTTAGTCTACGCATCGATCGATCTGCTAATTAAATAGCGCATGCAGCCACACTTTATACGTAGCACGTGCGTGCAGATCTGATACTTGCGGTGCAAGAAATAGCCTTTTTTTTTAGAGCTTTATAATTAGCTAGTATGCCAGAGATACGTACGTGATCTTTTAAATTACGTTTCTCAACTGCAACTTTTTTTACACCTTCCTTCTTCTCTTTTTTCAGGGGAACTACTCCTTCCGATACGTCATTATAGAGATGGACCCGCGAACCAACCTGTGGTTGATGCGCATTCAGTAGGAGGCGACGTTCCCGTCGACGACGAGGTGCCTACGTTGACTTCGTAAATTTGAAGATGATATGCCGGCTCAGTCCTTCGGAGGTGCTCATAGGGGTAGGGTGTACGTGTGTGCATTCATAGGGGTGAGTGTATGCGCGTGTATATGAGCGTTTGCGTCTGTATTGTGTTAAAAAAAATAGATGGACCCACGATCTCCAATGTGCCACTTTGCACATTGTTTTTTGTCACTCAATTTTTTCCATTTAGATAGAATAACGTTAATTATTATTTTTTGGACAAAGTACAAAAGCAGATTCCCACGTATACGCACATACGCTCGTTCTTATGAACACGCACTCCGTACCCCTATGAGCACCTCCAAGACATTGAGTCGACACAACATATTGAGATTGATAATGTCACCACATACACCTTCATTGTTGACATAAACATCCCCTCTCACTAAACGAAAATCGTCAGAAAGTCTGAAATAAATCTCTCACCTTGGTTGCAGAGAGATTTTGTACAATCAAGGACACGAAGGAACTAAGAACAATGGATTGATTATAGGTGTGGTGGACATATAGAAAAGCTCCAGAAATAAAAGAGGAAGAAAAGTCAATTCTAAAATAAGTTGTGTCTGAGTTATCACTCTCTATGATTATAGGACATGCACGCAATGCAGCTAAGATCGGTTGAACAAAGTCACTAATAGCTTAGCTTCTCCTCATGCCAGTCCACCACCTGAACCCGTCACGTTCTTCTTCCTTTACCAGCTCCGGCGGCGGCTTGGTGTCCTGGTCGAGGCCCTTGTCCAGAGGTACTGGTGCTTGAACATGGTGGGGTTGCCAGCGAAGCACTTGCGCAGCACCGCCGTGGCCTTGATGTAGGACTTGGCGTCGACAACGCGGTTGGCAGTGTCTCCTCGCTCCTGCATGAACGCCTTGGGAGGACTGGGGTGGCACTCTCTCATCGCGGTCACGAAGTCCTCGCCGCATCCGCCATTGACGCCGGATCACGTGATGCGACAACCCTCTGGTCGCTCATGACGCCGGACGTCGCCACTGCCTGCGGTAAGATGACATCCGCTGCCTTGGGTATGATGACATCCGCTGAATCTTTGGCTATTGCTTCGACTATTGTACGCCAGATCCCCATAGCGCTAGGGAGGGTTGAAGAGGAGATCGGTAGATGACCGCCTTGCTATAATATAGTTTGGCTATTGTACCGCCTTGGATGGAGCACGTTTGTTGATTTTCCAAATCTATGACCAGACGTATCAACTTGGATAGCATACGCGTTGCAACCTCCATACCGGACGTTACTTGCCTTTTCTTTCGGGTAAACAAAAACCTTGCCTTCTCTTTCTTATCTAGTCGTATATTCTACATCTACAAAAGTACATGTCGTAACAGGTGTGGACGCACAGTCTCAAATATAGTATGCCATACTTATGGGCTTCGATGCTGCGGCATTGTCTCCGACGTCATGGTGGAGCAGGGAGGTTTTGTCGTTCAGGAGTACGCGCAGGCGGTTGTCTACGCAAGTGACAGCTGGAAGATAGAGTATCTTGTGTTGGGTTTGTGGTCGAAGGCTGACAGTTTTGGTTTCCTCCTCCGACGTCATCGTCATGTGAGGGTGTCAGTTCTGAAGTTCCATGGCGTGTCCGGGGACATGTTGCCCCGGTCTGATTCCTTCAACAGCTATGGTTTTGCTTCTAGCAAACTACTTTCAAGGTCCGTAAAGCTGCTGATCAGCGATGGAGCCGCATCGAGTTTGGGTGAAGAGGTGATCTGTCTTTTTATCCTTTGCTGGCCGCTTCGGTGGTGTCGAAGGAAAGGGACAGGCACTGGTATTCTGTATAGGGTTTTTCTATCTTTTCAGTTATGTATGGTCGGTGCTTACGTGCCTTGTAACTTGAATCTTTATTCTATATAAATGAGAATGTATTACCATAAAAAAATACTTATAGCTTCGTAATATTCCACCCTGAATCCAGTGGTGGTGCCGGTGAAATCCAATTACATGATGTCATTTCACGCTGTGTGTAGCTTACGTACAAATCTATCCTAACTCTAGCACGGCTGCACAAATATTGCACAGAAAGGTTAAAAAATTTCAACTTTATATGAATGTTTTTGTACCACAACGATGTATAATCACGTACCCGATCTTTGTATTTTACTTAGCTATGCGTCCCTACAGGAACAATGGAAAAGAGGCAAGGAATGCCCCCACATGTAGATGTAGCATGGCAGAGCTTTCGGCTCGCTTCAGTGCTTGGTCTACGAATCTGAATGTATTTTTTATTATTTCTGGCAGTGCTCATAATCCTCTCCTAGGAACGTTCAATTAACGGAGATCGCGGAGATCGCGGTTTGTGCAAGGATAGCACTGGTTTGGTTTCCTAATCCTGGAAAACGTAGCAATCGTTTGTTTCGAGTCGAACTCAACAGGCAGCTAGGTAGGAGCGCACCTTTTCATCGTTTCTCACCTCCCGATTGCGCTCTTGGCTGATCACCAAATCACCGCCACCTCATAGGAATGGAAACGGCGGCAGCGACAGCAGGGCCGAGCCTGTGTGCGGAACCTTATGGAGAGGTAGCGCGACATAAGCAGCGGTGTAGGTATTCTGAATCGCGCGCGAAGCAATCTAGGGTTCTACGGCCAGCAGGTACACGCATTTGCAATGCTTATCTACTCGATCTAGGGCGTTCTTCTCGCGGATTGACTGCAGGACACTAGGTTTTCTTGAAAAAGCCATTAGATAGCACACAAGTATTCCTTTTAAAATTACCTTTTACCACGGTGTTTACTCTACATGGTGGATTTGGTTACATTGCAGACATACTACAACAGTGTAGAATCAATAACCTCATATTATTTGAAAAAATGATCAACAAATTCATGAAGACTTGCCGCTTGCTGCAACAGTAGAACTACTGCGGGTTATCATTTGTAACTTGGGATGCAAATGGCGCGACACAACTATCCGCTTCTTGTGTTTTGCTACCGAAATGAGCTGAAATAGGCTTTTGAGATAATTAGTACTTCCTCTATAAAAAATAATAAAGACATTTAGATCACTACTTTAGTGATCTATAAACACACTTATATTTCTTTACGGAGGGACTAAAGTTTACTGTGAGAGTTGTTTACCTGATTGTGGTGGCTGCACCGCTTGCATCCTTATTTGTAATAGAACCTAAAGAAAATTGTATATATCACCGTTGGTTGATATCTCTTCACTCAATTTTTTTAGACAAATCTGCATATAAAGGACCCCGAATTATTGGTTCGCCCCGGGCCCCCGAAATCTTAGGAATGGCCTTGATTTCTGGTGTTCGCTGTACTGTCATGATTGAAAATGAATAGATCGGAAGTTTTCTCGCTAAAAAAAGCAAGGAAGTTTCTCGCACTCTTTTTTTTTACCTTTCCATTGGACACTATCCGGACAGCAAATTCCAACCCAACTGAATCTGGCAAACGCAGCCCAAAAATTGGGGTTTTCTACACCCCCATACCCATCACATATATGGGGAGAATATAAGGGTGGCCCAGACGTGCCCGGACGTGTCTGCCACATAGGATGTGGCACACTATGGCACATCATGACCCCACTAGTACCCCACACCGCCAGTCGAAATCCTAGTCAAAGTTCACACACAACCGCTCCGTTTTCACTCTCAGTCTCCTCCCTTCCAGTCCCCATCCACTACCATGGCTGGCTCTTGCAATAGCTCCGGCAACATCTCCAACAATGAGTTCGATCCCATCGAATGGGATGGGCGCTGGACGGAGGAAGGCTTCGGATGATGAGGAACTCGCACTCTGCATTGCCATCGAGCGTTTGCGGGTAGGCAATTCCGGTATCTCGAACTCTGCTCCATCCACACCATCCCCGGAGGCCGGTGACACAATGCAAAGAGGGTGGTGGAGGTTGGCTCCTCCCTCATACCCGCGATATCCATGCCTCTCGACTCATAGGATCAGCTACTGTGCGATGCCCTCCGCCAGTCGTTGAACACGTCAGAGGCGGACGCGGGGCGCCTCCGTCGTAAGAATGCTAAGTAGCTCCGCCATTGCATCAAAGTGTCAGAATGCCTCGCAATGAAGGAGACGTCTTGCTGGCACCATCTTGATATTGTCGGACAACGGCATGACGAGCATTGTTGAGGACCACACACCTCCCGCTGCGGATGCATGTACAAAGGAATAGTGCCGCCGCTCCCGTGAACACAAGAGGAAGGGCCAGGCGAGAAAATGGTGATGTCCCCCACCCCACTTGGTCTATCTAGTTTATTTTCTAAATAATTAATCTGTATGGTGATGAACTAGGTCCGACAAACTCTGTCCCATGATGAACTCTATATGTTTGGTTGGATAATGCTACATATATATATGTACATTTGATCTACGTTGTTGTATTTGTTGTATGAATTTGGGGGTGGGTGTTTGAGGAGCACGCCTGTGGGCAAGGACAAATAGGAGGTGACCGGTCACTATTTGTGGACGTATACGAGGGGCACATTTGGCAATCGAGGTTGTAGATGCTCCATTTTTTTGCGGAAAACCTTACAATGTATTCGTAAAACATATGGCAGTACGTAAAACATGAGAAGTAACAAAAAGTACATCCATGTTCGCAGATAATCTAGCTACGATTACAAGCACTGGAGCGAGCCAAAGATACGCTGTCATCATCGTTGGTCCCGCGTCAGAGGCAGGTAAACCTTGTTGTAGTATTCCGTTGGCAAGTCATTATTCTCATCACCCAAAGTGCCAGGGCACCAGAACAACAACAGACGCCGATGAAGAGAAGCATAAAACAGAATAGTCCAACCTGTAGACACGTGAACACAGACGAATGAAGACAAGATCCACACAGATCCCGCGAAGGCAAACACAAACAAATCCTGTGACATTTAACGGACCCCCCCCCCCCCCGACGGCACGAGACACGTTATTAGGACGGGACTAGGTGGAGAGAACCTTATTCCATCTTCAGAGAGTCACTGCCCCCTCGCCTTTCTGAGCATGACACAAACCCTAAATAGACAAAAAAAGGCTAAAAATGAAGCAAGGGCCCTCCCTACGGCAAGGACTGGTTGTAGATGCTCTTAGCTGGTAAACATAAAGAGCTCAGAATGGCAACACACGATGGTCATATGCAAGTAAGTATGTGTATGGTGTATGTACGAAACCCACAGAAATAGTCTATGCTATCCAATATAATGTATGAAACCCTATTTTTTTTTTCTTCAGGCCAGACATGGTGGCTGACGAGCCCTTTAAACTCGGTCGGAGGTAGTAGTTGATCTAATCTATACGACTACTATAGGACATGCATGCATGTAAGATAAATTGACCATTATGGGGGCAGCTGATGTTCTTGTCCGCTGGTCCTTTGGGCTGTTATACGACGACTTGCCGACTGGCTCTGGTGAGGGAGAGGCGATGACGGCGATGCTCCTTTATCTTGCTCAAGTTCTTATAGTCATCGCTAGGTGGTCTATGAATATGAATGTAATTTTGGTTACGTTTTGTATATTTTTACTGTTGTGATGTTTGATGAATAGATTGTCCGTTTCCGGAACTTCTCCTAGTTAATGTAGAAGGGATATAGAATGCATACACAGATTGATTTCCCACATGGGTGTGGCTAGATCTTAGTCAAACGAGATTTAACCAAGTCATCGTCAAGTGACAGATCATAGGAAAGAATGAGATAAAAAAAAATTTAAGTTGCATGGATCTCCACGTAAAATCTCACTACTATAGCACCGACTGAGACTTGGTTAAGTCCGAGTCAACTGAGAATTAGCAATCTCGTTTTCACATATATATCAACAGAATGAACCGGGCGGTTTTAGAGAAGACATATAATAATACAAGCAATAGAAAATCTATAGATGTCGATAGTTTTACAGAAGGGAGTAATTTTAACATCACGTGTTACACTTGGTTGCCAATAATGCATGGTAAAGAAAAATCTAACTTATTTATATACTAAACAAAAAGACCGTATCACAAGATGAACCGATCTATCTATGGAGTATCTATCTAGCGCCATTGATCATTACGTACTGCATGTGCACAAAATTTACTAGCATCTCCTCATGCCGGTCCACCACCTATATTCGCTGGTCCACTCCTTCTTGATCTGGGCCTGGGAGGGGTTGCGGTCCTGGTCGAGGGCCTCGTCCATGCGCCAGAGGTACTCGTGCTTGAACATGACGGGGTTGCCGGCGAAGCACTCGCGCAGCGCAGCCGTGGCCTTGACGCACGCCTCCTTGTCGATGGGGGTGGCCTTGCGTTGCTGCTTCTTGTAAAACTCGGGGTGCCGCTGCTTCATGTAATCGGGGTTGCACACGTCCATCGCGGTCATTAACTCTTGGAGACACCCGCCGTTGGCGACGTGATGCCAGACCATCTTGGTGTCGACGAGGTGCATACTTTCGTCCAGGGCGTCCTTCATGGACGCACGTCCGGGCAGAAAGTTCCCCATGGAACGGCCTTGATTCTGGATCGATCGATCGACTAACTAGAGGATACTTACGGGGATTGCACCAGCCGGCTTTTGTATATATATATACACACACGCGATATATATGCTCCACCGGCCGGCGAGTTGCTTATTAACCAGGTCGTCCAGTCCGGCTCGGGCTTGGAACCGTCATCGGGTAGGTATAGGATTAGCCATATACATATATATATCGCCTGTCTGTTCTCGTCGTGGTTAGATCGCAATCAAGCCGGCGGCTCCTGGTTTGGTTTAGTACGTGCATAAGCTACCTCCAGAGGAATCAATCCAACCCAACAGCTAGGCTGCTTGGTTGCTTGCTGTATAACTATATATACGTGCACCTGGCCATCGTTCTACGTCTACGTCTCCAACCGGTTAGCTCGGAAACGTCGAGGTCACACGTATTGCCAGGGAACAAATCGTTGACGGCCATGGGGAAGAAGCGGGACGGGTTGATGGCCGACCTAGTATAGGCCACCGTGTCAGACGCCACCAGGAAGAGCGAGGCCTTCTGCGTCACGCACCACGTGGCCAACGGCCGATGCCTCAAGGACTTCCTTACGGCGATGGGCGAGTGCCACCCCGAGCTGGGGACGGCGAGGACGTTCGTCTAACACCAAGGCGGCGCTGCGCCGCTGCTTTGCAGACAACCCGGCGTTGGCCCGGACCCGACGCCGAGTACTTTCCGACGTAGGGCGACACGCGATGAACGACAATGAAGCAACGCTGACGATCCCGGCGAAGTTCTTTTTCACCGAGATAGACGGTGCACCGCAGTGCAAAGCTAGCCTAGCTAGCTAATCCTGATCCATTCTCTCCTGACTCGTGTACTAGTATGCACTAGTAGTACTGGCCGGGACACCAATACGCACATACACAAACGCACGCACTTTTTTTTTTTGATAAAAGAGAGCTACCTCTCCGATTTCCATTACCAGAAATCAGCATTGTCTTTGCTACAAGGAAAGAAACAGAAAACAGCAACACCCCAAACTAGATTAGCCACCCTATTCCAGCTAATCCCAACAGGGGGGAATTTCTGGAGAGGATGTTCCAAAGTCTAGACCTAACGATCTAGCCTCGGATCAGTCCTTTTTAACCCTCTGTCGAACAACCAGAGGCAACAAACCCAACAAACCGACCAGAAAGCATACAAGTCTGCAGTTACATGAAACATCTACTAAGACCAAAAGCAACATCAGAACGACTGAGAATGAAGCCAGCTTTGAGACTTGGAGTAGATCCATCACAGCAGAGCGAGGTGTCATCCTTCAATCCGCCCAATCTTCAGACGCCACCCATACGCTGCTTTGAAGATCTCCTCCGCCACCTCGTTAATCAGCTTCACTCCAGCCTCCATCATCTTATTTCTTACGGGATTTGTCTGCAAAATATTCCAGTCATTTAGATTTTTAAGGAACAAAGACACAAGGACACAGGGGTCATTCACCCTCTTGTCCTCAAAAATGACACTATTTCTAATTTTCCACAAAGTCCAGCAGATTGCTGAAACTCCTATCACCACCAGATTTTTTTCATCTTTGCAAAATGTGTTAATCCATGTTTTCATGACCTCATCTAAAGTGTCTGGTATGTCCTTAAGATTAAAGGCACATTTTAAGATATTCCACAGCAGTCTAGCAACTGAACAGGTTAAAAAGAGATGATTGATGGCCTCCTTTCTTCCACAAAAGGGGCATTTATCATCTCCCTTCCACCCCCTACGAATTAAGTTGTCTTTTGTGAGTATGCTACCCCTAAGGGTCAGCCACATAAAGACCTTAATCCTAGGGGGCATTTTAATTTTCCACATATATAGATGTGGATATTTAATCCCATTTTCAATCAGATGTCTATAAAAGGACTTTACTGTATACACCCCTTTCTTATCCAGGGTCCACCTGATCTCATCCATCTCTTTGTTTAAAGTTACCCCAGTGCAGGCTTCTTTAACATGTCCCCAGAGTTCTTTTGCATCCCCCACCAATGTTCTCCTAAACTGGACATTATCTAATCCATTATCAAACATTTCTTTAACCGTTTTTCTTTTATCAAAACATATATCATAAAGTCTAGGAAAGCTCTTTTTTAAAGGAGCACTACCAATCCACCAATCTTCCCAAAAACGAGCTTTTTCCCCATTTCCAATCTTAAATTTACACAGAGAGAGGAAGTGATCTCTGTGTTTCAATATACCCTTCCAGAACTGAGAATCACCCTGTCTGGCCAAGATATTAGCCATACATTTATTTTTAACATATTTTCCTACCATTATATCTTGCCACAACCCCTCTGTTGTGTACAACTTCCACCACCACTTACACAAAAGAGCTTTGTTCATATGTGCAAGATTATGAATCCCAAGCCCCCCCATATCTTTTGGTCTGCAAACCTCAGACCATTTCACCAAATGATATTTCCTTTTTTGTTCATTCTCTTGCCACAACAATCTAGCCCTGAAGAAATCCATTCGTTTCTCCGACCCTACTGGAAGTCCATAAAAGGACATCATGAAATAAGGGATTCCTGTCAAGGCAGATTGAATCAGAGTAACTCTTCCAGCACTAGCTAATAACCTCCCTTGCCAGGTTCCACATTTTTTCTCCATCTTAGTTTCAGGAGGTTTCCAGTGTTTGTTTCTAATTCTATTCTTATCAACTAGCAAACCTAGATATTTCATGGGTAAAGTACCCACAGGACAAGTAAAAATTCTTGCATATTCCTCCTCCTTATCCAGTGCCTCTCCAAACAGAAATAATTCACTTTTATGAAAGTTGATTTTCAGACCAGACATCTGTTCAAACAGGCAAAGTATATATTTTAAATTTTGAGCACTTTCCACATCATCTTGTATCAAGAAAATAGTGTCATCAGCATATTGCAGCATATTAACACCATTGGTAATATACTCACCCAAAACCCCTTTAACTAATCCTCTCTCTCTAGCTTTATTCAGCATAATTACTAAAGCATCAGCAGCCAAATCAAAATTCAAAGGTGATAAAGAATCCCCTTGTCTCAGACCTTTATGGGAACAAAAATATTTCCCTAGATTATTATTGACTTTCACACAAACTTTTCCCCCCCGACTGTTTCCATGACCCAATCAACCCATTTGTCTGGGAACCCCTTCAATCTAAGCATTTGGAACAAAAAGGACCATTTAATCTTGTCATAAGCCTTTTCAAAATCAATTTTCAGAAGCACAGCACTTTGTTTATTCTTTTTAATGCTGTTGAGAGCCTCATGTAAAATCAAGACCCCTTCCATTATATACCTGCCTTTAACAAAGGCAGTTTGTACTGGTGAAATAACCCTGGCAGCTACCAAATTCAACCTATTCATTAGGACTTTAGTTATAATTTTGAAACACACATTTAATAAACAAATAGGCCTGAACTTCTGGATTTGATTGGCCCCAGCCCCTTTTGGGATCAAAGTAATGATACCATAATTCAGCCTACTTATATCAACCTTCTTATTGGCAAAATCATCCAGCAAATTTTTTAAATCAAACTTCACAAGATCCCAATAATGTTGGTAGAATTGTGCCGTGAAGCCATCTGGCCCAGGAGATTTGTTATGTGCCATCTTAAAGACTACCTTTTTAATCTCCTCTAAAGAAAATTCCTCCACCAGCATATTGGAGTATTCAATAGGGATCCTAGAAGGATCATCAATGTTTAAGGACACCGAGGAATTATCTGGGTGACCAAACAGATTCTTAT
The DNA here is from genome assembly GCA_021437245.1 of Aegilops speltoides. Lineage (NCBI taxonomy): Eukaryota > Viridiplantae > Streptophyta > Magnoliopsida > Poales > Poaceae > Aegilops > Aegilops speltoides. Next base: position 565,310,475 of record CM038147.1, read on the forward strand.
AAAAAGTGGTTATGTATTCCATTAAATTGCTCTCCCCTTCTATCACTCCCTCCTCCTGTTCTAACCTAAAAATTTTATTCCTTCTAAGCCTTCCATTGGCTTTAGCATGAAAGAATTTAGTATTTCTATCCCCTTCCAACAATTCATCTATTTTGGCTCTCTGTTTCCATTTATCTTCCTCTTGCTGAAGTATTTTATCAAGTTGTGTTCTCAACTCATTTTGTTCTTTTCTATCAGCAGCTGTTAAGCCATTATCTTCACTGTTTTTATCAATAATATCCAGTTTGAGCAGAATATCTTTTTTAAGCTCTATATACCAAGCATTCATGTTCCTATTCCACCATTTAAGCCTGGGTCTCAATCTTCTAAATTTTCCCAACAACCTGTCAATACTGTCTCCTTTAATATAAGGATCATTCCAAACTTCCTGCACTATTCCATCAATCCCCTCTCTTTTAAACCAAGCATTTTCAAATCTAAAAATTGGATCAGTTTTTTGAAATTCTCCAGAATCTAGAAAAAGAGGAGTATGATCAGATTTCTCTCTTGTTAAAGCAATCACCTGAGTTAAGGGATAAGCCTCTTCCCAATCAGTGCTGCATAAAATTCTATCAAGTTTTTCAAAAGTAAGGTTCTGCATATAATTACCCCATGTATATTTCCTCCCAATCATATCTAATTCCCTCACCCCAGCTTGTTCCAAAATGGCATTAAACAGAAAACTCCAATGTCCAGGTGATCCTGGTTTGTTTTTTTCACTGGCTTTCCTAATAATATTAAAATCCCCTCCAATTAATATAGGATTTGTAGATTTTTGAAAAACTCTGGATAACTCAGCCAGGAACCTAGCTTTCCTCTCTGGTTGTGCTTCTCCATATATTACCACCAAATCCCAAGTGAGTTTTTTATCAATGTCCTGAACAGTCATTTTGATATGATACTCCCCATCATCCTGAGAAATAACATCCAGTGTGGTGTAATTTACTCCTAGTATAAGGCCCCCAGATTTCCCCCTAGCTGGGGTAAAGTGCCAATGAAAATCTCTCCCTGCACAGATCTGCTGTAGATCATTTCTGGAAAATTCCTGTCTCATAGTCTCCTGCAGCCCCAGGAAATCTATTTTCTTGTCCATGATCATTTCTCTCAGAAATCTTTTTTTGATTTCACCTCCAAATCCTCTCATATTCCAGAAAATACCCCTCATCTTCTTTTCTTTTTCTTTTTGTCTGAGTACTCTAAGTTTTTGACAATAGAAGCAATCTTAACTCCAGAACCTCTGGTAGTTTTGCTTTTTTCCTTCATTTTTTTTGATGAAAAAAGTCCTTTCATTAATTCCCATTCCTCATTATCCTCATCCTCCTTGTCTATATCCTCATCCTCTAATAATTCTATTATAGAGTAATCCCCAGTATCAATAAAATCATGCTCCTCATGCATGCATTTTTTGTCCTGATTCTTATTATTTTCTGCCAGCCACATATCTATCCTGGCTTGTTCAGCCATTTTAATCAATTCCAGATTATTTTTTATAATGTCAGGTTTATGTCCCAGACTGACCCCAACCCCCTCAGCAATCTGCTGTAGGACATTGTTGGGTCTCAAAATAGTATCATAAGATGAGTACTCACCATAGTTGTTCTTTTGTGCCACCCTCTCTTTAGCCAGATCTGTTATCTTTTTATCTTCCTTGCCTTTAAGCCTAGTGCATCTTCTCAGCTCCTCCTCATCTTGTGACTCAAGCTCTCCTATCCCAGCTTTTTTGATTTTGGTCTCAAAAGACTCAGTCTCCTGACTAGCAGTGTAATCTACAGGTTCAATATATCCTAGGCCCACTGCATGTTCCATCAATTCCAGCTCTGACAGTCCCCCTCCATTCTCCTTATTACCTTCTACACCAGCTTCTTCTCCTGAATTCTCCTTCTCATTTTCACCCTCAATGTGTTTTTCTCCTGACTGGGATCCTCTCCCCTCTTCACTACCCTTCAAATTGATTTGCAAAAGCTCATGCTGTCTCTTAACTTCCCTCTCCAAAGATTTCCTAATAATATCCATTTCCTTCCTCTTCTTTTCTTCTAGCATCAGTTGGGCTGTCTGTCTTGCTGCCAACTCCTCTGCTCTTTGTAACCTGGCTTTTAAGCTCTCTTCTTCTTCTTTCTTCTCCCCCCCAAGTCCTACATCTGCCTTTTCCTTGGCCATCTCATTCCTCTGGGACCCTCCCCCCTTTTCCAGAACCACCTGTTCATATTGCTTCAAGCCCAAGCTCCCCAGACTGACCAATGCCTGTGTATGTTCAGATTGCTTGCTTCTTTTCTGTACCTCCTTCTCCCTTTGTGCTTCATAACTTTCCAGGTCCAAGTAATCAAAGGTTTTCCTTTTATTGCCCTCCTCCATTTTATACCAACCCTGCTCAGCCACTGTATCAAACTCAAATCCAATATCATACAACAACAAATCCTTGGTAGTAATTTCTGTGCCAGCAGGAATCTTATGCAGATCTCTAATCCCAACTTTCACCCTAACATCTTCTCTTGAGTGGATATGTTCAACATCTACTTCAACCACTGGCCCCAAAGCAGAACCAATTTCACATATTCCCAAATAGTGTCTCAGGTTGTCAGGGACCCCCCACATTTTAATCCAAACTGAGTGCAGCTTCCCTTTAGCTCTGTCATCTGGACTCCAAAAATCAACCTCCACCACTGCTCCAGTGCCCAACAGAGTAAATTTGCCAAAGTTTTTCAGCTCCACTAGCTTAGCTTTACTGGGGAATCTCATGAGGAAGGTAGTGGGGCTTTGAAACTTTGCTCTCCAGGTCCACCCCCAATCAAACATTTTGCTGAACCCATATGTCACTGTTGTATCATTAAGCTGCCCTTCATGCACAGTCACCAAAGCCATAGGGTTAATGTGTTCAGCAGCTGCAATTTCTTTAGTGTTTTGAATCAACAGACAGCCCAGCCCTCTAGCCCCATATCCCACATATTTTGCCACTGGTTTGGGCTGTTTCAGGATGGTACATTCCTCAGTATTGTGTGTTGGTCTTTGACACACCACACAAAACACCTTGTTTTTGCAATCACTTTTCACATGTCCCTGTTCCTTACACTTTATGCAGAAAAGCTCTTTTGGATTTGCAGTCTCCTTCTTCTTAATTGTTTCCTTCTGTCCCTCCACTCTGGCATTAGCCTGTTGCATCAGGGTCTCCTGTTTTGGTATGTTAGACAGTAAGAATTGATACTGTTGTGCCAATTGCTCTTGAGGTACTAATCCAAACTGCCCCAAACCCATTCCCACTGGCACCAACTGAGGGAAATTAGTGTTGCTCATCACAGGGAAACCACCTGCCATCTGCACTTGCCCCCCTGGAGCCCCCAATCCTGCAGTAATTCCAGGCCCACCATCTTGTCTATTTTCCTTTCTGCCAACCTGAAATCTATCTTGTTGATTCCCCCCTCTATCAGTGCCCAATCTGCCAAAGTTATTATCCCCCTCTCTTCCATTTCCTACAGAGTTTCCATCACCACCAGAGCCACTACTGTTAGTACCAGACCCTCCTCTGAAGCCACCCTCTCTGTTTCTCCAACCATATCCCTCTACATCTCTCTCATCCTGCCTGCCGAAACCCTTTCCAAACTGATCAGATCTGCCATAGAAATTACCTCTCCCTCCTTGATAATTTCCCCTACCAGCCCTCGGCCTCCAATTCTCTGGCCTTCCGGCCATGCCTTCTTCTTCTTCTTCTTCTTTTTCCCTGGATTGGCCTCCTCCCCTTCCCTGATCTTCTTCTTCGCCAGCCGCCAGGAGCTTTTTAGGGTTGGGGGAGTGAAGAAAGTCTGGTTCAGGAACGCAGGTGGGAATACCCCCTGTATATATAGTCCCATTTCTACCTGGGCTTTCCTGAAGCCACTCACTCACGGGCCTCCTTGCAACCAGGCCCGACTGGCCCATCTTCTCGCCCACACTCCAGCTCCTTTTTCCCTCTGCTTCCCACCAATCTCAACACTTTCTTCAGTATAAGCAGGCTGAAATTCTGCCATGGCTTCCTCCAGATTAACATTTGTCGGAATATTATCAATTTCTGTATATTTTCGGGGTAGAAATCCAACATTCCCAGGAATGCCTCTATCTAATTCCTCCCCCATGATTTTTCCAACATTTCCATAAACTTCCTCAATGTCTGTCAAATATTCTGGCATTCTAGGTAGATCCCAGACCCTGGGTATCTTATCCCTAATTTTCACTAAAGCCATATCCACTTTTTGCTTATGTAAATCTCCCCAACTAGGAGAATCTACATGAGTCAACCCACTCTGAACTGCATCATATGCACTTTTCCCCTCTTTGAGCAGGAGACTCTGAACATACACATTCATCTTTTTTCTCAATCTACGATTAGCTCGTCTGATTCGACGTTTAGTATCAATTTCTCCCCAACCCTCCCTATTATCATAGGTGCAAGCCAGGTAGGTAGATGAGCTCTGAAATTCAGTACCTGATCTATTGGAGCCCTCATCAGAAGCATCATCTGAATCCTCACTGGCTAGCATCCAAAAACGGTTGCCAGCCAGCGAGGCCTTCAGACTCTGCTTCCGGCGAGGCGAGCAGAGCGGCGAGGCGCTAGCACCTCCGGAGTCGACGAAGCCGTGGCGAGGCGAGCAGAACGGCGCCGCTCCCCAATCTCCTCCTGCGGCGGCTGGGCCACCGGATCCTCGCTGATCACGATCGGGGCCAGAGCCGTCCCTGGGGCAGGTAGGGCGAGCACCCCCTCCCGTGGAAGGAGCGCCGATCTCCTCATGGCAGGGGCGAGATTTGCTGTCGCGAAGATGGTGAAGGCCACCCACTTCCTCGCCACCGCCCTCACCGGCGAATCCGCCTGATCCGCCGCCCACATCAGCACCTGCAGCGGGTGCTTGCGCCCTCCTCGCCCAAACAAGGATCTCTCCTCCGTCTCCGTCAGATGCTCCACGATTGCCTCCGCCTCCGCATACATCTCGCGCTTGCTCAAGTACCACCCCCCAATCTCCCTCAGCCGGATCCGCAGGCGCGCATCCCTGCCCGCGAACCTGCGAAGCTTTTCCTCGCTGATCTCCACCATCTCCGTCGCAAGCTCGACCGACCGGGGGAGGAGGTGAGGTAGGTGAGTGTGGGGGGGAAGCGGGTGTGAAGACGAACGCCTGATTTTAATCCCCCCTGCCTTAATTGCTTCCCCGTCTCCCCCGATTCCACCATCGCCGCCCCCCGGAACCAATCCTCCGCCGGTGACGTGCTCCTCGATGTGCGCGACGTGACACGGGAACACAACCGCTACTCCCGGCCGCAGCGTGCACCCACCTCCCGATCTCCTGTCAACCGTACATCCGCGCCCATCAACGAGCGAGAGCGTCGACGTATGCTGATGTACCACCACCACGCCGCGGTGCAGCTTTGGATGCGCCACCGATTTTAGATCGGCGGCGAACCTCACCGGCCACCGCACCGCCGCGACATCGCCAATTTCGCCGCGCGAGGAGTCACGACGCCTCGCCATCCCACCGAATGTTTTGTTGTAAACGCACGCACTTGAATCGATTTTGGATGGCCACGGGAGCGTGTCGCTCCCGTTGTTTCTTTGTATTGCTCTCACAAATCCACGGTGGTTTACAAGGGTAACTATTCATCACCTAGGGTGCAGAATAAGTTATTCTTCACCCGAGGTAATCTTACAATCATTTCATAAATAAATTACATTTGAAATACAAATAGTTACATTCATATTGATTTACTGCATAAAATTTGGCATAACAAAAAAATATAGGTCAAAAATTGTATTTTATGTACATTTTATACTATATTTTTACATTTGTAATTTTACATAACATAAAAAAAATTACAATGATCATAGATTTTCTTACATTCTCTTTTTATGTCTAAAATAAGACAAAATTTACGAAACGTGGCTAAGGTAGTACCAAACGGAACCGGTAACTAGCACTAATCCTATTCAGCTACGTAATGCAAGTCCTACTAGGCGACGTCTAGGAAACTATAACACGGACACATACGTTGTGTTTAGTTTCAACAATCACCCCCTAAACACGACGTCATCACGTCACAGTTCCGACGCCGATCCTTCTTCCTATCTCCAAGAGCTTCTCTCTATCCAAAGCCTTGGATAGCATGTCCGCCATCTGATCATCGGTGCAAACATAGTTGACCTTCATCTTACCTTCCTTCACGCAGTCCTTTATGTATTGATATATCATATCAATGTGCTTACTTCTTTCATGCCATACTGGATCCTCACGTAGAAAAGTTTTAGACTCACTGTCAACGTTGAGCACAACTGGTTCCGGATCTCGATCCTCCCTAGTCACACACCTTGACACACTGCAGTGGCAGCTGCAATATACTCTATTGCATCAACTCCGGATGTTTTACTCTTGCTCAGCTCAAGAGGAGGATCCATTGAAGCGTCAACTGGATTGCAATATTTCATGCCACAGTTTTCAAGTATCTTCCTTGCGTATGCCTTCTGGCATAGTGTGACCCTCTCTGTCTTTTGATGTACCTCTATCCCGGGGTAGGAGCTCAAAAGACCAAGATCATCCATCTTGAAAAACTCTTTCATCTGTAGCTTGAACTTTGCAATCACCTCTTCATCTGCTCCAGTTATCAATAGGTCGTCGACGTAGATGCCAACTAGTAGACGATCCCTTCTTTCACCTCTCTTGTACATTGCATGTTTTAGTGGGGCTTTCTCAAATCCGAGAGAAATTAACGTCCGATCAAGTTTGATGTTCCACGCCCGATGGTCTTGTCGTAGCCCGTACAAGACTTTGTGAAACTTCAGTACCTTGTGCTCTTCTCCCTCTTTGATGAAGCCCGGTAGCTGATTCACATACACATCTCCTTCTAACTCGTTGTTCAAAAACGCGGATTTTACATCCATGTGATGTATCTTCCATGATTCCTGAACCGCGAGAGCGATGAGTAGTCTCACGTTCCATCTTTGCAACGGGAACGAGAACTTCTTCGAAGTCCACACCTTCCTCTTGCACGTACTCTTTGGCTACTAGCCTCGCTTTGTGCTTCATGGATCCATCGACATCTTTCTTGATCTTAAATTCCCACTTGAGATTCATGACTTTTTCATTGTCGGGAAGATCCACAAGCTCCCATGCATTGTTGTCGTGGATCTACCTCAACTCCTTTTCATAGCCTGACGCCAACACTCCTTCATATTTGCGTCCTTGATTTCCGCATGTTCTTTGGCGCTTGTTAGACACCGTCGTCAACTCTTTTCCTCCTTTACCGGGTCAAGCGTCCGAGGAATTTTCTCCGAATATGGGTGTAACACCGGTTGTGGCAGTATGGATGTGGGTGTTAGTGCCTTCTCTATTGCTGTCCGAGGAGATGTCTCATTTTCTACTATGCACATTTCTTTTGGCATTGCAAAAATCCCAGCCCAAGCTCCACGTGCAGCACCCCTTGGGTTGCTAGCATGGCCACCACCTGAAGCCAGTGCACCCCGTGCACATAGAATTGGCGCTGCATCTTCGCCTCCATATTCTGTCCGTTCTGGCCTCCACCTTTGCCTTGGTTTGGATAGACCACCACGTGATCCACCAGCGCCTAGTCCACTAGGACATCGTGGCATACCACTAACACGTGTACCGAGTATGCTGCTGCTGCTGCTGCTTCCGGGTGCACACGAAGTAGCACTTGGGTCACGCCCATCTTTGGTTTCTGGGGTATCTACACAGATGCCTGTGGCCTGTACTTTCGGCCCACTCAGCAAAGCATCAGACCGAGCGTTGGCGTTGCTTTTTGCCTTCGAGCTCGGTTCCTTCTTCTGCTGTGTTGCCTGCTGCTTCGTCTGATGGTGCCCCGGCTGAATGTCCTCCAAGCGTCGTGGATGTGACCGTTGCAGTAGCACTTATGTCAGTAGCATCAACATAAGTTCTCGGATTACCATCCATGTCTGCAGCAAGACTGCTTCTCCATGGCCGACCACACGCGGCCATTGCTGCATCCGCTCCAGCGAAGTTAGCACTTATGCCCGTAACAACGATGTAAGCTTCGGAATCACCCCCCTCATCAGTAGAATCGACACGAGTTTCCGAACCATGATTATGAAGGTGAACTTTTTCTTCCATGAGTGCGCCAATTTCTTTAGCCGGCACTTGAAGAACTGGATCCTGCTTGTCCACGAGTTCACACATCAACATCATGTCACTTTCATCTCCTTGTTGGGCCATGAGCGCCTTCTGCTTCGGTGCTTCCTCATAGTCAGCCTTGAAGTGGCCGAGGAGGCCTCAGTTATAACACCTCACTTTCCTGATGTCAAACTTTCTCCTTGGTGGCGGTGCAGCCTCATCCTCTGAGTCGACATCCGAGTCGGCGAAGTTCTTTCTCACCGAACGCTGCTTCCCCTTCATCTTTCTCCTGCTTTAGCCGGCGCTTGAAGAACTGGATCCTGCTTGTCCACGATTTTACACATCAACATCATGTCACTTTCATCTCATTGTTGGGCCATGAGCGCCTTCTGCTTCGGTGCTTCCTAACAGTCAGACTTGAAGTGGCCGAGGAGGCCACAGTTATAACACCTCACTTTCCTGATGTCAAACTTTCTCCTCGGTGGCGGTGCAGCCTCATCCTCTGAGTCGACATCCGAGTCGGCGAAGTTCTTTCTCACCGAACCCTGCTTCCCCTTCATCTTGCTCCTGCTCGTGGATCCGCCTTGCTTTTCCTTTGACAAAGCGACCCATCGCGCCTTGTGAGCATCACAAGCTCGTCGTTCTTTCCGTCCCCAAGACTGTGCCGCATACGCTCATCGTGAGCCTTGTACCTTCCGACAAGATCGTTGCTGGAGAGAGTCGCGAGATCGACGCACTGCTCGATCGCCGTGACAATTTGCAGGTGCCGGGGAGGGGCCGCGCGCAAGAACCGCTGGACAACCGAGGCCTCCGTGAGGTTTTCTCCAAGCGCACGAATCCAATTGACGAGAGTAGCTACCCGTGAAGCGAACACATCCACGGACTCATTGTCGCCCATGACCAAAGTCCCATAGTTCCTTAGGAGAGTTTGGAGATTGGCTTGCTTGACGCGAGTGTGTCCCTCGAACATGAGTTTCAGCGTATCCCACACCTCTTTCGCCGTTGCTTTGGCGATCAGGTGTTGGAGGACATCCATTGGCATCACCGAGTAAATCGTCGACGCCGCCTGCCGATCCTTACGGTGCTCGGCTCCCTCCTTCTTGAACCGTCGCCTTCGGGATCCACTGCGTCCCATAGCTCGTTGGCGCGGAGACCACACTTCATGAGGGCCTTCCAGACCCCGAAGTTCTCGCGATCAAATCGTGGGCACGACGAACTCGCCGGAGCAGCAAATACTTCAGCCACACCGGAGTACTCCGCCAACTGCTTGTTCTTCTCGTCGTCCGCCATGATCCTTCGTTACTAGAAGATCAACCTTGCTCTAGATACCAATTGTTGGCCCAGACCCGACGCCGAGTACTTTCCGACGTAGGGCGACACACGATGAACGACAATGAAGCAACACTGACGATCCCGGCGAAGTTCTTTTACGCCAAGATAGACGGTGCACCGCAGTGCAAAGCTAGCCTAGCTAGATAATCCAAATAAATTTGCTGAGAGATTTTATACTATCATGGGACATGAAGAAACTAAAAACAATGAAAATAGTAGTTGTAGCTGTCGTGAACATATAAAGAAGCTCAAGAACTAATGGAGAAAGAAAATTCAATCCTGAAATAAGTTGTGTCTGAGTAATTGCTCTAAACTATACGACTATAGGACATGCATTGATAAATCTTATCGGGTACTCTCCTTTGGGTTCTTTGCACGACAACTTCTCGACTGTTTATTATAAGAAGGTTTGCGCAGCGTCGGTGAGGTAGGGGCGATGGCTACATGGTCTATGCACATGGCTGTATTTTTGTTACTTCCGATGTTCTTTATACTGTCATGATATTTGATGAATGGATTCAAAGTATTTTCTGGAAGGGTCTCCTAGGACACATCTAGATGTGATATAGTTTTTTTTTATTTCTTGTTGTTGCATTATATATTTGTGGGAGTTTAGATGTGACAATTCTTAAAAAACATCTAGATGTGAATTAGACAAACCTGTTTATCGAACTACTTCTTGTTAATATAGAAGGGATATAGAATGTCTATACGGATTGATTTTCCACATAAAGGGCAGGACTGTTTTACAGAGGACATGTAATATTATAAGCATAGAAAATCTGTAGATTGATAGTTTGACAGAAGGGAATAATTTTACAGAATCTGCTAGAATTGCTCTTATACACAGCTTTAACATCACGTGTTACACTTCGTTGCGAATAATGCATGGTAAATGAGAAACTAACTTATACTAAACAAAAAGACCGCATTATAACATGAACCGATCTATCTATATATCTATCTAGGGCCCTTGATCATCACGTACTGCATCTGCACTAAACATACTAGCTTCTCCTCATGCCAGTCCACCACCTATATTTGTTGGCCCACTCCTTCTTGATCTGGGCCTGGGAGGGGTTGAGATCCTGGTCGAGGCCCTCGTCCATGCGGTGGAGGTACTCGTGCTTGAACATGACGGGGTTGCCGGCGAAGCACTCGCGCAGCGCAGCCGTGGCCTTGACGCACGCCTCCTTGTCGACGGGGGTGGGGACGCGTTCCTGCTTTGTGAACAAGTCGGGGCACCGCTGCTTCATGTAATCTGGGTTGCACTTGTCTATGGCGGTCATGAATTTTTTGAGGCACCCGCCGTTGCCCACGTGATGGATAACCATCTTGCTGTCGACGAGGTGCATGTTTTCGTCTAGGGCTTGCTCCAGTTCCGCCTGCCAGGACATAAAGTTCCCCATGGGCCGGCCTTGATTTCTGGATCGGTCGATCGACTAGCTAGAGTAATACGTACAGCTTATATATATTTATATTCAGACACATATATAACGCCCTGGACAAACCCTGTATATATATACATAGGGGGTTGCCGTGCATTGCAGGGTTTGAAAGAGAGACATGCGTACGTGCTAGCTTGACGTGCAAGCAAAGCCTACACGATCAGGAGACTTTTTTTGGACGCAGCTAGGGCGAGACGGCCGTACGCACGGCGCATGCACCTTCCTGCACGGCAGCTCATATTAAGTCACCATAAGCAATCAGCCTATGTAATGCGGCGTGTTTGGGTAGTCCCACACGGCGTGTACGCCCTGCCAACGGCCGCACGTGGAGTCGTTTGGTGGCGAGCAGCAGCCCGGGCAAGATTCTATGCTGCTGGTGACAACCTCGGCGACTTGGCGAAGCGCCCGCCGGCGTCTGTGGACGGTACCGTTGTGGCCGGAGTGGACGCTGTTGTTGCCGAAGCCTAGCTAGCTCTCTCTGACGTGTATGGATGGAGGTAGACGAAGGAACAAGAGACAGTTTCCTGGCGATCAACGCCCCGACGACCAACGCCCCGGCGCTCAAACGCCCCCCTTTTCTCTTCATTAACACACGCACAATAGGCAGCAGTACAAGGAGGTTTAAATCAGGCACACTCACGCACGGGCGCTGCCCACTCCTACTCAGCCGCATGCACGATCTGCATGCGCGGCCGCATGCGCCCACGACGCGCTCACCGCGGCCGTTTCCAATGCATCGCTAACCACCTAGCTAGATTACATGGCTGTGGACTCACGTACCACCACGCCACACACATGCGCACACACGCACGCGCACACACACACGATACACACATACACGCACACGCCACGCTGCTGCGTCCCGCCCGCCATCGACACGCCCGACGAACCCGACGAGCCCGAAGGCACCAGTGCGTCCGACACGTCCCGCGCGCACCCGGCGCGCCCGACGAGCCCGACCACACCACACGCCGTGGCTTATTCCAACAGCGAGCAGCATCAACCAAGGAGCCCTAGGCTGGATCTTGGAAGAGATACCATAAGTTAATCGCTATGCAAACAAAGAAGTGTGTCTAGAAAACACATCTATATGTGACATAATGATATATGATTTAGATGTGGAATACTTATTACACATCTAGATGTGCTTTGGCAAAACTGGATTTTTTAAAACGGGTTTTGTTAAAAGGGTATGTCTAGTGCACACCTAAATGTGTCTGGCTATTGCACATCTAAATGATCCAATCAAGCATAAAAATGAAAAAGAAAATACTCTCACAAATCTCCACACAGGATCAATGATATAGGGCTTAGATATGCAATACTTATGTCCCATCTCGATGTGATTTAGCAAAATTATTGTTTAAAAATAGGCTAAAAACTTATTTCTATATACCGTGGCAAACACCCCGTATCCAAAAACCACTAAGAGTACTTTGAGAATTAAGATCACCATCAGTGAGTGATTTTGTACTATATTTCATGGGATGATTGGACACGGAGGAACAAAGAACAATGAACTAGTTGTATTTTTACCCGCAAAAAAAAACTTGCTATATTTGCCGTGCACATAGAGAGAAGCTACATAACTAAAAGATAAAAGAAAAATCAATCCCGAAATAAGTTGTGTCTACTATATCCAATGTACCAACTCCACCAACATGATCGTTTTAATCTGTCTATACGATTATAGAACATGCATGCATGTAAGATCGATCAATCACCGACTTGCAACTTCCGTAGCATAGCTTAGCTTCTCCTCATGCCAGTCCACCACCTAAACTTGGCATTCTCTTCTTCCTTGACGAGCTCCGGTGTCGGCCTCCAGTCCTGGTCGAGGCCCTGATCCATGCGGTGGAGGTACTGATGCTTGAACATCGCCGGGTTGCTGGCGAAACACTTGCGCAGCGCTGCAGTGGCCTTGACGCAGGCATTGGTGTCGACAACGCAGTTAGTGGCGTCGTCTCGCTCCTTTGGAGGACTGGGGCGGCACTCCCTCATCGCCGTGGCGAAGTCCTTGGCGCAACCGCCGTTGGCGACGTGATGTAGGACGACCGTCTCGTCGCTGATGACGGCGATCTTTGACAGCATCAGCGGTGTCATAAGCTTCACTGTCGCTCCCGCTGTTTCATCCACTATCGCACTCCAGATCCCCATGGCGTTAGCTCGGGCTAGCAACGTAGATGATGGCTCGATCGATGGCTATGTCGCCTTGATCGATCGCAATGTCGCCTTGAATAGGTACCGAATATCAGCTTGGCTTGGGCTTGTTTATGTATGTATTCCAAAAATCCATGACACTACGTAGGTATGAACTTGTCGATCACGCAGTCAATAACTAATCCATGCACGGTACGTAGGAGTACTTTGTAGCGCCATGCGTGGCAGGACTTCCTTTCTTTTTCTTTCTTTTAGTACATAACGGCGCAGCACTACAGCAACAAATCGGCATCTCGACAGCATCGGCAATGCGTGTACATCATCCAGTTGGCTAGCACGTGCCCACTTCTTTTCATCACAACGTACGGAGTCCACCGAGTCGACAAACGCGTTCTTCTATCTTTTCCCTGCTTCCATCCATCCATAGTTTTGCATGGAGTCCACCGAGTCGACAGACAAAAAAGTATATAATATACTTGCAAAAAAAGTGCAAAAAATAAAAATAGGTCAGCTCTCTCTCTCTCCCTCTCCCTCCCGGCGTGGCCTCGACAACCCTCCAGGCATTCAGAGCCCGCATGACCGGCCGGCAAACCCATCGTCCGTCCACCCGGCGTTCACACACTCCCAAGCTCCGCATTCAAGCCCCCGCTCCGCAGTCCCCGGAGTCAACGGTTCGCCGTGGTGCTGAACGCACGCACGGATGGACGGAATCATCCATCGACCCTCGTCTTCAACTTCAATCGAGATTTCTTTTCCCGGCCATCTACTCCCTCTGTTCCTAAATATAAATATTTATACAGATTGCACTAGGTGGACTACATACGAAGCAAAATGAATGAATCTAAACTTAAAATGCATCTATATACACCCGTATGCGGTTTATAGTGGAATCTCTACAAAGACATATATTTAGGAACGGAGGGAGTACATGTTAAACCAACCAACCAACAACTGAAGCTAGCTAGACGTAGACGTAGAACTCAGATCCATCTTGACAAAACTAACCTCCTTCTTACTCAACTTCCCTTGTGCGCACCACGGCACGCGGCGCTGATCGGAGGTCGCCATGCCATCGCCACCAGCCGAAGCACATCAAGTTGTTGCTGTTCACCGGTGATCGATGTCCCGTGCACACCAAAACCTCTCTCGAGAGGCCACCTTCTCTCTCGTTCGCCGCCATGCTTCCACGTCCGACACCAGCGCCACCCGAACATGGCCCTTTGCCTCAGGTAACGCGCACCCTCACAGTGACCCATCGACCCTGCTTTATCGTCATTGGATCTGGGTGAACGATTGGGAATGGCTAGAGAGGGGGACCGATCGGTGTGACGTGATGATTGACCAATCAACATTCAATGGCTGAATCATTGAAATATCTCTGTTCAGCGTGATGGTAGCCCATTGATGACTGGGTCCTAGTTAAAAGAACCGTTTCAACATTTTTTTTTGTTTCATATATTTGTACTAAACTCGTTTCAAGAATTTTTTTTGGGCGATATTACGTGAATAAACTTAAGCCAACGTTGGTCGTTGGGTTTTACAGGAGAGAGTAGCAGTGAGCGTGATCCACGTGACATATGATATTTGCCGTCTGATCAAGGAGGGAAGAAAAAGAATTGATGGCTGCTAGCGATCAATCGAGAACCGTGGGAGCAGTTCCCGTACAACCACTCGTGTTTTCCCCTGCAAAAAAAAAAACCACTCATGCTTTTGTGTGCTGAAAATTTTGTGATGCTTCCGCCTCTCGGTCTTGCCGCCGCTTATTCCCACTACTATTTTTTTTCAAAGAGATGCCCACGCCCGAGGTTCAAACAAACCGAAGATTGATGCGGGAAAGGAGGCCAAAAAATGCCCAAGTCCCAAACCAAACCAAATATTAAAGTCCACGAACCAACCTACCAGCTTCTCCTCCTGCATTACGGCATTAGTCTCCTGCATTACGGCATGTATAGAGATGGGCATGACAAGGATATTCACACAAGAGCTAGCGGCACCAAGAAAAGTCATCTCTGAAACTACTCTTGTACTGGAAATCTCACACATCACCCTGAATCCGCGACATGCTAACTGGATCACCTTCGGTTCCAGCAGATATTGGGACCTGATTGGAATAAAAACTCCCAAGAGCAACCAAAATTTCTGATCAGATTCCAAGAAAATACCAAATCTTTTTAGACCATGGGACTCGGGGGTGTTATGTGCTACCTGGGAGAAGGGAAGGGTGTCCACAAGCAGTGCCTCCCGCAAAAACCGCCTCTCATTTTCCTTCTCTCCCTTCCCATCCATGCAACACAAATGCCAGCCAGCCGCTCCATTGTGAAAAGCAATCCGTCGAACAATTGCAGAGCATCACAACAAACTGAACTGGAGGAAAACAACTTACAGATGGAACCTAGCCCGGCGAACACGGCGTCAGTGCCTTTCGCATCAGCACCGTGGAGGATCAACTCCTCACTTTCTCGCTGAACGACTAAAGGACTCGAGCGGCACGCCAGCAGCATCTAATGCGCGGGTAGGCAGATGGCGAGCACATAGCCCCTCGCCCTTGGCCTTCGTCTGCCTGCACTTTGAGGAAGCCGCATCCCGGCCCATCGATCGAATAATTCTTCCAATACGTCCAACGCGCCAGCACTTCCGCAGGGCCCTCCGGCCACCTGCCCGTGTCACCGCAGGAATCGTCGTCGGAGTGGGCAGTCGGGGGCGTGCTGCTGTTGTCTTTCGGCCGTCGGGGGCGTGCTGCTGCGGCCGTCGGGGCCTTGGCCCGCTGGCGTGAAGGGGGGCGGCGGGGCATGAAGAGTCGCCGGCGAGGCCGACAAGGGGGGCGGCGAGGCGTGAAGGGGCCGGCAGCGAGGCCGATAGGGGGGGGGGGGGCGGGGCGTGAAGAGGCCGCCGGCGAGGACGAGAAGGGGGACGGCGGCGGCCGAGAATGGCGTGGGCGAGCAGCGGGCGGCGTGGGACGGCGGCGGCCGAGAAGGGCGTGGGCGAGAATGGCGTGGGTGGCGGGGCGTGGCGGAGAGGTTAGCGAGGAAGAGAGAGAGAGGGAGAGAAAGAGGCGTGTGAGAGAGGGGGGCGAGTGGTGGGGTACCGCGTTTGGTTAGCGACGGGGATTTCGTTAACAGATGTTTTAGGCAATGGCATGGTGGATAATTAAAGCGTAAAACACGTTTAGTATGCTGGAGGGATGTAGGCCATCATATTCCAGGTTTCAATGGATAGGATGATCTGGTTCTTCACCCTCTCTTTCTTTTATAGTGATGGTAGATTCGAACGAAAATGCTAGACTTATGGACAACAAGTCACGGAGGGTGCACACGGGATTACGTGTCCATATGCTAATACTCGACCAGACGTATCAATTTGGATCGCCGGACGTACTCTACGTCGCAATATTCACACCGTACGTTACTTGCCTTTTCTTTCTGGTCAAGTTAAAAAAACTTGCCTTTTTTAGAATAAAGACGCAAAAAAAAACTTGCCTTTTTCTTTTTGATCTACTCTTTTTTTTTGAGACAATTCTTTTTGATCTACTCGTATAACCTTCAGAGGTACATGTCATATTCCCACAAAAAAAAATGAGGTACATGTCGTAACATGTTTATCAACTGATCTAATTCTTGGTAATCTTTTTTTTGCGGGGGTAATTCTTGGTAATCTTCTACTTATCTTCCCTATGAATCTAGCAGTGGGGCCTGGAAAAATCCAATTAAATGATGCCATGTTATCCTGTGCATAGCCTAGTATAAACCTACCGCAAGTCTAACATTGCACCCCAAGTAATGTACAGAAAATTTTAAAAATTGCAACGTTATGAGAATGTTTTGTAGCACAAGGATGTAATAATCGCCTACCCAATCTTAATATTTTACTACTAGTACTAGGAAAAGAGCCTGGGAAAAGAGGCAAGGAATACCCCCACAAGTACCATGGCAAGCGGCAAAGTTCCTCGCCCTCTTTTTGAGCCTCTCCAGTGGTTTCTGCCCGGGCAGGAAATTGCCACCCAACCGGATCCAGCAAACACAGCCCAAATGTCCTGGCTTTTCGGCACACTATGGCCCACAATGACCCCACTAATAACCCACCGCCAAAAACATACAATATCAAATTATTCTGCATATATGGAATTTCTTAGATTAGAGGATCCACTCAGATCGTTTTTCCTCTCTGGCAGCTCCACTCCACCGACGATCTCGGTCGTCGGTGGTGAGGGGTCGTCGGATCCACGCATGTGGACTGTTTTTACTCTCTCGTAGTCTAGGTTTTTAGGCTCTTCATCATCTTGGCTTCGCCGGCGACGATGACAACGCTGAATAAAGATTCTTCAGATCCATACCTGACGAGGCCATCGGTCCTATGGTTGGGGATGAATTTGAAAACCAGTCTCACTACAAGAAATATGTCAACTTATGACCACCACTATTGGTCATTGAAAGGTCACAAATTTCCATTTATGACCTTTTTGTGACCAAAAACAGAAGGCCAAAAGCTGGCCGTCGTAAAGCTGGCCGTCGTAAACTTATGACCACCACTATAGCGACCTTTCTTCTGGAATGGTCAAAAACGTTTACGACCAAAATATTTCTACTGTGGCGTTTTGGTCACTAGCAACCTCCCCAGGCCACGTAGGCATCCAGCGTGGCGATCTGACGTGGCACAAGATTCAGCCCGGTCCGATTCGGTTTTTACATGGGCCGAGCCCATTAATTCAGCCTATTTGTGTTTTTTTCATGGTCAACTAAATGGGCCAAGCCAAATTTTACGGCCTTTTTCTTTTCTGGGCCCTTTCCTTTTTCTAGTAAATTTCTATTTTTGTTAGCCTTTCCATTTTGTTTTTGCTGGCCTTTTCATTTTGTTTTTTTAACTTTTGGCAGAATTATTATTATTTTTGCTATTTAAAATAAAATAAACAATTCCACAACAACATCATAGTACAACTTTAAGCATAGAAAATTGGAAAACAGATATTTAACCAATATATATTGTTGAGAAATTTTCATAATTTTGCTGTCAAAGCAGGATGTACACAGGAATACAAGTTTGTTGTCAAAGCAGCATTTCAAACGTACATCTTCACATGATCCCAGCAACGAAAAAACATCATACATAAATTTTTTACAATATGTATATGGCTCAGATCACATAACACATGACATCCAGGTTCAAATGATCCTAGCAACGAAAAAACATCACCAGCACAGTATACTACCTGCACATTCAAAGAGAACAAACCATAGAGATATAATATATGTGGCAGTAGGATCCTTTCCTACTGTCTTTGACCCCTCAAAAAAACATGAGGGCTTCCTTGTCCACCTGCAGCAGCAGCAGCTTGTACAGATCAACGCAACCTGCACCCAAAGAAAACACACGAGGAATCAGAGGGTGGCAGGGGAGATGAAGATAAGATGCAACAACTAAATCAGACAAGGACCAAACTAATAAGTTGTGTCAGTGTAACATGGCATTCCCAATAAGTGCACTTAATAAAGAACATCCCCGTATAGTAGTAACCAGGGAATTAATAAATTTGAATAGATATTCTAAAACTAAGAATTTCCGGTAGAAATAATTTTCTAGAATAAGATTGCAAAGCTGAAAAAGCAAGGACATCAGAGAATATTTTATTGCAACATTCCACAGGGTTGGAAAGCAGCTCGACATGTTTCTCAGACAAGAAAAACATTACAACTAATTAATTGCTGCTCCGCAACAAGCAAACATGCTACTGATGCATGACAATATTTGTGTCAAAGAGTTTCTGCAAGAAGTTACTCCTAATGCTACTGATGCAAAACTACTTGGACTGCTACAGCTATACTGCAAGAAGTTACAGCTATACTCCATGTACTGCTGTCCAGGAGTATTCCAATTCATCTTTTATAAAAATGTTCAAGCATTGACTGAAAAAGGAATGCAAAAAGAGATGCAAGACTCCCACGTACTCAAAGGAGAGCACCACCAAAAGAAAACAAAGATAATGGCTGAAAAAATTACTCCATTTTATACTCCTCTTTTAGCAGTACAGATTATAGCTAATGCAACATCATGGGAGCTAATGTCCAGGAGTATTTGCAAATGATACAGTATCATGGAGTATAGAGTACGCAAGCAAGCAAGCAATCAATCAAGCAATCATGGGAGCAATCAAGCAATAAAGCAAACATGGATAACATGTTTTAGCAGTACAGGTTATAGAGTAAGCAAGCAAGCAATCATGGGAGCTGATGCTGCCAGTTAATATCAGCACATGACAAGACAAAAAGGATGGCATCAACACAAGCATCAACAGCATACTAACACCTAAACTGATACTAAGTTGATGGAGCCCCATCCATCCATGAGAGAATAAAGTGCCTTTGGTTCATAAAGAGAAGAGAACACTTCCTCTTTCTGGGATCAAACCAGAGGATACCAACCCATTCACCAATTTGCAGGTTGTGTAGCTCGAGGTCATGGTGCCAGACACTGCGTCCGTGGCAAAAAGCAACGTCCTTGCAAAGCTGGTACACCATGATCAACGTCCGCGTCCGTGAGGTGCGCCTTGGTTCTCCCGGTCTCCACGTACCTGCCAAAAGACCCATTCAGAATTCAGATCACACCTACACACGGCCAGCCATTCAAATTCGAACCAACTCAAAGCAGAGCAAGCCACATTGGGTACACTACAATATAGTTGAGATGCAAATACCAAGTCCTAGTTCAGTCCTAGTTCAGTATTTCTGGATGAACAGAACAGGTTCAGTTGGTAGGATAAAAATAGCAGAGTGTAACAATACCATGACAGTGCATGACTAGAAATAGTGATGATCAACTACTAACAAGTCCCTGTGCAATCCTACATTGCAGTAAAAATTCCTCGCCCTCCATTTACTCGCTTTACAGTACTCCTAATGCTTGGAGTAGTTCAAGCAGTACTGCAGTAAAACTACTCCTAATGCTACAGCAGTTAACAGCAAGGGAAAGTGATGTTCAAAATTTACAGTAAACACTCCACTAAATATTACTAAAACTTAATAGAATTTAACTAAGCTTCTTCAGTTTCAGAATATGAAAGTCAGAAAACCAATCAACACAAGCCAGCCACGCTACACATCCCAGCTAATTGCAACTTGTCGTTGCAACTCCAGATCCCAGTGGCTGGCTACTTTAACAGTATTTATTACAAGTAAAAAACACAGCAGAAAATCCTAGACAGTGAAGAACATATTCAGCACGCATGATTGCAAGTAAGTAGTGGTGTGGGGATTAGGTAGTGGTGTGGGGATTAGGAGAGGGGCTGCTGCCTTACACAAGGATGTTGAGGGGGAGGCCGGTGGCGTCGAAGTCGCCGGCGAACTTGCGGACGGAGGCGAGGGAGGAGAGGTCCAGCTCCATGAGGTCGAGGCTGGCGGCGGGGGACTCGGCGAGGACGGCCTGGCGCACGTCCTCTGCGGTGGCGAGGTTGCGGACGGCCATGACGACGTGGGCCCCGCGTGCCACCAGCACCCGTGCCGTCTCCGTGCCGATCCCGCTCGACGCACCCGTGACTATTGCGGTGAGGCCGGAGGCGGAGATGCCGGGGTCGACGGTGGAGGCCCAGGAGAAGCTTGAGGTGCCCTTCCGGCTGAAGATCTAAGGCAGAGAGAGAAATCGAGATGTGTGAGAGAGAGAAAGGAGGAATAAAGAGAGCTCGGGAAGAAGAGAACAGAGAAGAAGGGTGGCACTCATCTGCTAGCTCCGGCAAGCTGTGGCTGGTGGTGCCGTGGCATGCATGCAAAACACAAGAGGAGCTCCTCTCTTGGGGCTCAAAAGGGGAATCTGGGAGGAGGCTGCGAGGACGGGCGCTTTCAAGGCTCGCCGATCTCCTCGGACGAGAGGTGGCCGGGAGATGCGGAGAGGGAGGGAGGCACGAGGTCGGCGGTGGTGGGTAAGGAGGACGACGAGGTCGGCGGTGGGTGGAAGAGGACTGGATCGGGAGGGGGCGGGTACGGGGAGGAGGGGCGGCGGCGACGGGGAGCAGGGAGGAGGGGTGCGATGGGGGATCTAATCTAGGGTTTGGGCTGCGGGGGGAGGGGGTATCTCCTTTTTTTCTGTAGATAGATGGATGGACGGATGTGGAGATATGTATGGATGGATGGTTGGATGGGCGCCATGTCATCGATCCGTGGGAAGAGTTTTGATTGGTTCAGAAAATCAGTGATCTAAAATAGTTTTCAAGTACTAAAAATAGAGTGATTTTGTGAAGTTGCTATCAAAACTATTTTGCAAAAAGGCATCACACAAAATTTCACTCAAGTTAGACCACATTTTATGGATGAGCACCATTTTCTATGTATTTCTGATTTTCTATCTATTTTTGATCATTTTTTGAGTGCCCGAAATGAGGTTTTTTCATGAAGGACCTACCATATATTTGTTGCAAAATTGTACCAAATTAATTTTCTAAAATACTAGGACATATTTAATTCACAATTGACCAAATGGTTGGGTGTAAAAAGTTTTGATCCACCTCTCGTGAAAAAGACAAATTCCCACCGATTCAGCTGGAAGCGTGTCAAATTTGAACTGTAGCTACCTCGTAGTTTGCTCTTTATTTTTTCCAAAAATCATTTTTGGGTACATAAGTATCTATTTAATCAGAGAAATACCAAAAAAATTCCAAGATTCAACCACTAGCTAGGAACGGTCAAGTCCGCCGTTTTGACCGCACTTTGAAACGGGCATAAAAAATTCAAAAAAATTCAAAAAATTGGAAAACCTTCGCATTGTGTCATCATATGTGACCAAGTTTCCAAGAAAAATAACAAACTTGTAATACGGCAATTATTTTAAAAAAGTGTTCTCAGAACCGAGCTATCAAGCGTGGAGATCAATGGCTTTCAAGCCAAATGATCAATCTTATGGCCACATTCATGGCATAGTTTGTTCAAATGATCTCATATTGTGCACAAGGGTGCATATTGGAATGGCAAACAATGTTGCCTAAGGAAGTTTTCATTCTTGTTGGACGAAAAAACCATTTTTCATTTTCCGAGTGCCCGAAAGGAGGTTTTTCTGTGAAGGAACTACCAAATAATTGTTGCAAAATTGGACCAAATCATTTTTCTAAAATACTAGGACATATTTAATGCACAATTTACCAAATGGTTGGGTGTAAAAAGTTTTGATCCACCTCTCGTGAAAAAGACAAATTTCCGCCGATTCAGTTGGAAGCGGGTCAAATTTGAACTGCAGCTGCCTCATAGTTTGCTATTTATTTTTTCCAAAAATCATTTCTAGGTACATAAGTACCTATTAAAATCAGAGAAACACCAAAAAAATTCCAAGATTCAACAACTAGCTAGGAACGGTCATTCCCGCCGTTTTGACCGCATTTTGAAACGGGTATAAAAAATTCAAAAAAAATCAAAAAATTGGGAAACCTTCGCATTGTGTCATCATATGTGGCCAAGTTCCCAGGACAAATAACAAACTTGTAATACGGCAATTATTTTAAAAAAGTGTTCTCAGAAACGAGCTATCATGTGTGGAGATCAATGGCTTTCAAGCCAAATGATCAATCTCATGGCCACATTCATGGCATAGTTTGTTCAAATGATCTCATATTGTGCACAAGGGTGCATATTGGAATGTCAAACAATGTTGCCTAAGGAAGTTTTCATTTTTGTTGGACAAAAAAACCATTTTTCATTTTTTGAGTGCCCGAAAGGAGGTTTTTTTGTGAAGGAACTACCAAATAATTGTTGCAAAATTGGACCGAATCATTTTTATAAAATACTAGGCCATATTTAATGCACAATTGACAAAATGGTTGGGTGTAAAATGTTTTGATCCACCTCTCGTGAAAAAGACAAATTTCCATGATTCGGTTAGAAGCGGGTCAAATTTGAACTGCAGCTGCCTCATAGTTTGCTATTTATTTTTTCCAAAAATCATTTCTAGGTACATAAGGACCTATTTAATCATAAATACATGGTTTGGTGGCGATACGTCGAGGTTTGGGCGGTGGCCGATGGCCTCAACTCTAGAGCACGTAAACTCGCATGCCCGTCGCGTGGTCACCGCGTGACCATAATGTTGCCATGTGTTCTGGGCGGCTTAGGCATGTCTAGTAGGTTGGGCACTCCCCAGGTTGGTGCTAGGAAGAAAATTACAACATAAGATTCTCATGAGAAGACCGATCGATGCTCAAACATGAATTAGCAACCAAGTGTTTGATTAGCGGTACGGGAAATGCACATGGCCAATGGGCGTGAGTTTTGGCTGAGGATGATCATCTACTAAGGAGAATGTGTTAACAAATTTTAGCTCAAAAGGAGGATCCTAGGTGGTACTTGCTTTGCAAAGTACCACGCTGGACAAAAATATGAATGTTGAAGCTGGGCTCAAAATAATGAATGGATTGAGCTCAAATTTTGTGGAGGATGGTTATTTGGGCATAGGAAAGCATTGTAGAAAATTGATACCATTTTGACATGCCAAAGTAGTACTTCCTTCACAATGCTCTTCTATGGACAGAAACTTGGGAAAACTAGTGAGAGAGATTGGATGAATGAAATGAGCTCAAAATTGGTGTAGGTAAGTTACTTAGGTATGGTCATGCGCTGGTCAATTTTCAGATCATTTGGGTAAGCCTAGCTAGTACTTACTTCACAAAGCTTCTCTCGAGGTAGAAACTTGGAAATTTCCGAGAAAGATTTACTACGAAAATTGAGCTGAATATTATCATGTGGCAATGATTTGGGTATGGAAGAGTGCCCGAAAAGTTTGAGGGTAATAGGAGGGGTCTATATAACACTTGCTTTGCAACGTGCCAATTTGGCCATAAAATATAAATTGAACCTGGGCTCACATAGATGATTTGACTGAGCTGCAATTTGGAGGAGGGTGATAATTTGGGCATATGAAGAATCTGTATAAATTTCATGTCATTTAGAGATATAAAAAAGGTACTTCCTTCACAATGCTTCTAGGTGGACAAAAACTTTGGAAATTTGCCGAGGAAGATTTGCTAGGCAAATGGAGCTGAATTTTGTCATGCGGTAATGATTTGGATAGGAAAGAGAGCCCAAAAATTCGTAGGGCAATCAAGAATATATAAATAGCACTTCCTTCATAAAGTGTTGTTGTGAACATAATAGGAAAATGAATATTGTTTAATTAGTTTTGAACTAGGTAAGGAAGAATTTTTACATATTTGATGAAGATATGACCCAAAGAATTTATGAGATTTTTTTGGGATTTTGGGAATGGTAGAAATATAGGTTGCTTCACAACCTAGGGCAAAAACTGCCACATAGACATGACACATAGGCAAAACTGATGAGATGGCGCCTAGTCATCACAACCCACCACAATCTACAAGGATATGACCATCTATATTGGTCGTTAACAACTAGAAATAAGGTAGCGGACTAGCGCTGTTAGCTTTATGACCATTTCATGTAAGGAAATTATGACCTTTCTGACCAAAATGGTCGCAATGGTTTAGGGGTTGGAGCCCCTCGAACAGCTTTTGAGCCATTGGTCTCAAATGGTCATAAATCTATGACCAATTCTTCCAGGGTCACTGACAGAAGGTCATAAGTTGACATATTTCTTGTAGTGTCTGTTCAAGGAAGGATGGCGTGGCGGCGGCGGCATCCTCCCGGCAGACATTTTTCTTCGGGCTCCGCTGTTGCGATGATGTTTGCTCCAGCGTCGGCGCAGAGCTTGGGAGGTAGTCTAGGAGCGGATGCAGATTGTAGTCTGCATCGGTGACATCTGGAAGACGGAACGTCTGCTGGGTTCTTGGTTCGTGGATGGCGGGTATGGTTTCCTCCTTCGATGTCTTAGTCGTGGTTGGGTGCCAGATCTAGAGTTTGACGGCGTGTTCGGGGTGTTGCACCGGTCTGATTCATTCAAGGTTAAGGGCTTCACTTTTGGTGAGCCACCTTGGAGGTCCGTAAAGCTGCATATCAGAGATGGAGCCGCGTCGAGCTCGGGTGTGGTGATCCGTCATTCTTTTCTTCGGTGGCTGCTATGATGGTGCCATAGGCAGGTGATGGATGTTAGTGTCAAGCTCGGAGATGTTCTATTATCTTTTGAGTTTTGTCATGTCGGTCCTTACGTGACTTGTACTTTGCTCTTTATAATACTAGTAAGCATGCACATGCAATGCACGTGTGGCCGTATGGGAAAAAATACTGGCAATCAAAAAAAAGTTTTACACAATATTCCATCACCAAACAAGTCTTTAAGAAAATCTCAATGTTCAACAACCGAAAGAAAAGGCTAGGAATGCAAGTTCTTGAAAACAGTGAAGTTGCAAAGTTCTTATTTATTCAAGACCTTATGCCTAGTCCAGTTGATCCATCTTGTTGATGTTGATTGGTGGACGCTCGCCACCCTTTGTATAATTGAAAATGTACTTCATGCGGGAAGATTGACACTAGTAGAAAAAGGCCCATTTGTCCTGGTTCTAGAGGGCCTTTAGTCCCGGTTCTGGAACCGGGACTAAAGGGTCGTTACTAAAGCCCCCCCCCTTTTGTCCCGGTTCTTATACGAACCGGGACTAAAGGCCCTCCACGTGGAACTTTCCGGCCGGTCACCCATCCTGTCACTACTCCAGCCTGAGCACGCTTAACTTTCGCGTTATATTCCCCCTCATTTTCAAGTCTGCACTTGTTGTTTTCCTGACAATAGCAAAATGTCAATCCTATTAACCCTCAGGAGTTTAGCTTGAGCATGAAGTCGCACGTTTCACTGTTTGAGTTTGAAACTATTATTCTAAAAAACAATAATTATTTAGTAACACTAATATTTCTTGAATAAGTAGTTTAACCATAGTTTGACCACAGTTTGACCAGAGTTTGACCTGATTTGACCAAAATTCAAAATACGGAAATAATTATTTAGTAACACTAATATTCTTGAATAATTATTTAGTACCACTAATACTTCTTGAATAAGTAGTTTGACCAGATTTAACCAAAATTCAAAAAAAAACTGAAATTTGAGCATAACTTTTTTTCCTTTTAGAATTTGAGGATTCTAAAAATTTGCAAACAGACCTTTAAGAAAGTTAAAATTATGGCAAGCTGAGTAATGTATGCATAAAGATGTTGGCCCCGTGCTAAGAAGAGTTTCTGTTATCAGCTCTCAAGTTAGTAATGTATACATGACCCTAAAATGGTACAACACTTCTTAAGAAAAAACTTGCTGGATAGGATAGTTGATCAACCTCCACAGAGGTTGGCATGATTAAGCCAACATTTGCTTCAGCAGAAAGAAGTTCATTCCAATGGAATTCAGCTAGTTCTTCGGAAATGTGTAGGAAGATAATTCGCATGGCGGCGTCGATGACCGCTACTTCCCTCGTGCCTAGAGGGGAATCAGTGTCATGGTAAACTGAGCCCACGTACATGACTACACCAGCAATATCTAGAATTAACAGATTATAAAAATATATAAGAAATCAGTTAGCGTGCTTATGATAATTTATTATATAACATATATTGATTATATGAGCATACCAGTGTTTGAGCCATGTGAGTGCTTAAACACGTCATCCTCAACTGTCAATGCAACAGTGAAGTATGGGTAAAGTAAAAAAAACAGGCATGCTAAAATGCAAGAATAGCATGTTGAGATTAGAGAAAGTAACAATTTTGCTGGCCAGAACTTGCTTAGGCCAACTGCAGAACAATGTATGAGCTGGTCTCCAGGAACAAGGATGCGTGTCTATACCTGTGGGATATGGAACCAGGATAGAAAATGCTTGTGTCAACGGGCTAGACCCTACACATATATCAGATAGAAGAAATGAGAACCAAGATGTGATAGTAGTCACAAAAATAAGTACTTAAGCATGTATAGCATATAAACTTGGCTAAACATGCATGTCATTGTGGGCAAGATAATTACGTGTATAACATAATCCAGTCTAGTGTTCATCTTGTTCTCAAAAGAATTGCAAAACTTTTCCGTGGCTACAAATAAAAGTAAACTTCACTTTGCAGTACTGATTTGTCATCGGAGGACACATTTTTCACCTTGTTCTCTTTGAAATTCACTATATAAGTGTTCTTGTCAGCACAGACATGAAACGGTGTGATGCAATAGCCTATTTTGAAAAGTATTGGCAAAATTCTAGATTTGTATCTGCAAAATTCTTTTATCAGAGTTCAAATATATGGATAAAGATATGAAAATCTGAACAATTCATGAATATATGTGACCCAACATGTTTCATCAAAGTTCAACCATGAATATATAAGAATGGTAGCTAGGCACAGCAACAAATACTTAAGAGTTAACTTCGAAAGATAAAATGGTTTGCAACGAGCTTACTGAAGATGGCTTATATATCCTGCCTACAGGTGGGGTACTCACCAAACTCTGCATTTAGAAACATATGATGTTAGCTGTAATATAAGTATTATAAATACACGCCCAGTAGTAGAAATCCACAACAATGTTTATGCATAACAAACCTGCTTCATCCCTCCAAGACATCTCTATACACAATATTTTTGGTGCTTTTCCCCGTGGGATCTATGTCCTTATTTGGCTTGGCCAAAATCCCTGCCCACTTTGTTTTTTCCATTCAACATTGCTCTCTGCAGGTTGATGAGAAGTACTCCCAGAGGTACTCACTATACGTTGCAAAAAAGAGGAAATGAAACAGCAGAATAATGAGCACAGCATCCATGAACAAATTAAGCAAAGTTCTTGAGTTTAGGAATGTACCAGATTTTGTGTGTTGGTTATATTACTGAAAGGTGTACCCTATGGCGACAAAATTGAAGAAGGATGGTATGGAGATACCTGCTGACAATTGGCAGAAAGAAGAGTTGCAGCCTTCTTTTCAGGGTGTGCCTGACGCCGCTTCTGGAGGTATTCCGCCTTCTTATCATCAGACATTCGTGCATACCATGATTGATTGCCCTGCAGATTCTCATCCGTGTGACTTTCGTTTCCTGTTGTAGGCTTGTTTATAAGTTTGGTAAACTGGGAACGATTCCCTGATCGTGAGGGAGAAGCACCTGTATGACTATTTTCCATCTGCTTCATGTGTGTAAACAATCAGTTAAATGGGCATAACATATGGTGAGAAAGATTGAAGCAATGCAGATGAGGTTGATAATTAAGGTGGAATCAGGGCTGCTTTCGGTTCAGTTGTACGAAGCCTGATTTGGGTTCAGTGAAATGTGAATGGATCTCCGGAAGAAAAAAAGGAAGCAAGCAGGGATGAAAGACCTCTGGTTCGGCGGGTGCGTGTTCGGTGGCGTGTCCCCTGACAGCGGCGCTGACGACCTAGGCCAGGCGGCGGCTCCGCGGATGGGCGGGTGGTCCAGGCGGCGTCTCCCTGATGGGCCAACGGCGACGGACAGGCAGGCGGTCCAGGCGGCGTCTCCCTGACAGGCCGACGGCGACGGACAGGCGGGCGGTCCAGGCGGCGTCCCTGACGGTCCGACGGCGACGAATGGCCAGTCGGCGTCCCTGGAAGCCCGAAGGAGATGGACGGCCAGGCGGTCCACGTGGCGTCCCTGACAGCCCGAAGGCGATGGACGGCTAGGCGGTCTAGGCGGCGTCCCCGACGGCCGAGGCTGAGGCCACGCGAAGGCGATGGATGGGGGCGGCACGGAGATGTGAGGGACGGCGTCCTTGGAGCTGCGGCGGGTCGAGGCGATGGTGGCCGCGTTGCCGAGCGAGGTGATGGGGGCGGTTCCCTTTCGTGCGAATCTCTACTCCTAATTACCTAGTTGGTAGTCTCGCTTCCAGGTTTTTTATAGTCCCACCTCCCACGGTTTATTTTGGTACCTCCTCCCACCTCTGACTTATCCACCAGAAACCGAAAAAACCTCCTCCTGAGGCCCCAACCCGCACCCATCCACGTACCAAAAAAAAGACATACGAAGGTTAACCAACGAAAAAAGACCTAGGAAGGTTAACCAGCGATAAAAAAAACCTAAACCTATCGCCCGCACGTACCAGCGACCTCTCCTCTCGATCCACCCCCTCATGTGCGACCGCTCTCTTTCCCTCTCCTCGCGATGCGGCGCCGCCCCCATCTCTCGCTCCGCCGCCACCGCCCCCCGCCTTC
Source organism: Aegilops speltoides (assembly GCA_021437245.1). Classification (NCBI taxonomy): domain Eukaryota; kingdom Viridiplantae; phylum Streptophyta; class Magnoliopsida; order Poales; family Poaceae; genus Aegilops; species Aegilops speltoides. The sequence continues at coordinate 565,339,613 of CM038147.1, forward strand.
CCCTACCTCCCGCTCAGCCACGTCCACCACCCCCACCCTTCTCCCCATTGCCGGATCCGCTTGCAGATCGTCAAGGTTAGGCAGAGGAGCTCCACATCCGTGACCCGTGCGTGCTTGTCAAGGAAGCTGCTCCTGGATCTACACTTGCGCGGCTGTGGCGGAAGGGACACGAGGTGGCCGCCGTCGCCGCGGAAGACCAATCCCCCGCCTTGTCCAGAATCTCTTCCTCCGCCATGTTTCACCGAGGAAGTAGGGGGCGGCTCAAAGTCTCCCTCGTTGCCGCCTGCAGCTGCAGCCGCCGCCATGGGTGAGCTCCTCCTACACGACCAGTTTTGATGGATTCATGGGCACATGCATGTATAGCGGCCGGTGCGGCCGGCGGTCGTGCGGCGTCTCGGCCCGAATGTCAAGTATGTTTCGTTTCCCTCTCTACCCTCTCATCTCTTTTAGGTTTGATGCCCCGACGTCTCTTTGTTGTGCGTCTCTTTGCTGATCTGGATTTGGATCGACTGAATCAACCAATAGCTAGAGATCTGAAATAGAATAGGTTCATTTTTTTAGTAAGGTCTTTAAATCATAGTTCAGTAGAGGGAAATACCATGTCATCTGTAATGGAATTTCATTTGTTTCACTTGCATGAACCAAACATATATGTGTGCTGACTACATGCCCTGGGAAGTGTGTTGATTCCCATGTCAATTTAGTAATTGTAGCTATATTCCTGCTGGAGCAAGGAACAAATGTCAGGTTCATTTACATCTGCAGACTCCAGTTGCTTGTTCATAACTATGTTTTCCTCCTGCTGTGTCATTCAGGTCTATGTTTGTTTTCCTCCTGCTGTGCACTAACCTAGAAGCCTGTAACCATGTCCGTAGACTAAATTAATACTATCCCTGAGTGAAGGTAATGTTTCCAGCAAGAGAATTGACAGTGTTGACAGTGCCGTGATATTTCGTAGTTGGGTGATACATTGTGTGCTGCTACATCTACACGCCTTCTTTCTTATAGGAATCGGCTCCGCAGGTTAGTCCTCGATCTTCCATGTGGCTTACTGAATTTGAAGTAGTGAAGGAACTACGATCTGAGGCAAATGTGTGCAGATATTTAGTAGCTGAAGCCTCCCGATTGATAACATACACGTTAGTACTCTGAACCTCCAAATTCCCTGCTCTGTTCTTCCAGAAGATACATTAATAGATCCTTTTTTTTATTGTTGTTGGTTGTTTGTTGTTCAGCGATCTTCAAAAGGCCACAACCACAATAATGCAAGGATCTGCTGAAGCAGTGGTTGTAAAGGCTCCGCGTGAGTGATTCCGTGCGAGGGGAATGAGAGTTCTAGAAAGAGGTAAGGTGATATTTGGTTACTCCATATGATTAGTTGATTCATGGATCCTTAGATGCATTTGATCATGATAAATTAATCTATATTCATCAGGAAAACATCTACATGTGCGATGGTATACTAATTCACCCATATGTGACCAGATTTAGTTTTATAAATGACTAAATTTAAATAGACCATCACAATTTTCACAGGAACAAACTCAAATGACCTTTTTTTTCTTGGAATAAAAGGAACATAATCTCCCAAGTTCAATAACCAAACTAGAGAGTATATAGAGAACTTAGTTACTGTATTGCTTAGGCATAGCCAATCTGGAGCAGTGCTAGACACACGGGGAGAGTTTTACGGGATTAACGGGATAGCTTAGTTGGGATCTTTTGTTTGGACAAAAAATAAGGGTGTGAGGGACCCACCCCCACTGAAAATGGGTGGGGGGTGGGGTAGTTAGGACGGCAATCCGTCAAAGGACCATAAAAAACCCGTGCGTTTGCTTTTTTCCTGGGTGAAAGCACTGGAGGTTTTGTTCTGCATGAACCTTTATTTATTTTTCCTCTTATATTTTTTCTATCTTGGATGTCTCAAGTAAATACAATTTGAAGCTTCAGTGCATGATAGGAATGTAGTTATGATATACTCCCTCCAACCCAAAATATATTATTTTGGGGCGGATGGAGTATATCTTAACTGAATATTGTATCTCATCAACTGAAAAATGTAGCAATTAGTCACACATCGAATATTCAATTTACATCTTTCTGGTACAAAGACATCAATTATCTTCTATTTGCATCCATGTGCGTAGACAGTCTCATCAATTATCCTTGTCTCCCTTGGAATAAAGGTCTAAATGGCCCTGGTGAACAATAAACGGTGACGGCTGGGGCTCCATGAGCCCAGCCCAAATATTATTCAATGTAAAGCTTGTAACGTATCTATCCATGGATTGGAAGAACCATCGTCACTTCCGGTGCACTGGATAGCTCGTAACGTCTCAATGCATCTTGGCGGGCAGTAATCGTATACGACGAGTACGCCCACCCATCGGCGAGGGACAATACTAAACGACCCGGTGGTCGTCGTTGGTGTGCATGGAGATCGGTGATGTCCCGTGCGGAAGTCTGGCTGAAAGAGGAGGGCGGCGACGGGGCCAACGGGTAGCTGCTAGTATTGGTCTGCAACGACATTTGTTGATCCTACCTTAGCTCTAGTGCGTGCACTCATTTTGATCCTACCTTAAAAAGGGTTCATTTTCCTACACCCGTAGCTGCTTTCTTCTGTTGTGAGTGTAGCCGCGGCGAGCAAGTGATGGATCTCGTCGACATTCCTTGTGGCCCCTGGTGATTCACTAGCTTGGTTAGGGGGTGCCAAACTGAAACGATTTTCACATATATACTGCCGGCCTAGAAACAACTTCTCAATGACAGAGAGGAAATAAGAGGAGAGAGATATTGAACCACGGAGAAAGCCACTTGTACACTAGCCGGAGGAGATCGAGGATTGCTGGCACGAGCCATAACAACCGGATCAAAGGGGCAGGATGCATGGTCGGTGTCGCACAATACGAGGACGACGTGACCCTAGCGGTGGTTGCGGGTAGCCCTCCGGACAACTACGGCGACCATCGTTCGCTCGTTGTAGGGTGCAACAGAGAGACGGGAGAGTTGTCCGGACATGCGACCAAGCTGTTGGGTGCTCGGGGATGAATTAATAAAATGGGGCCGGCCAGGATGTACTTAACCAAACCAGTTGTGTGGTGGAGACGAAAATTATTTTTATTGTTAAGTTTGACTTGTTAGAAAATAGGTTATATATTTGCTTTTTTAGGTTTCTAGCTTGCCCAAGTGTGTGCATGCAAGCACGTACATGCATGCTTACCGTTGCATGGTGCACGAATAAGAGCATTCACAAAAATCCATGCCTGAGTAGGAATTGTTCCTTTGTTTAAGGACGGGCCATGCATGGTGTGGGCTACACCTCCCCCGGTCCAGCACAATAGGAGCCCAACAGCTCCAGAACGGGGGCATGAGCACCAAGCTGCTCAATGCACTAGAATCTTGGCAGGTTTTAGTACCACCTCGCTAAGGCAGGCAGCTAGAGACCAACATATAAGGTGATCCTTGTGTTGTCTTCTAGAATACTAGAAACACCTGGGTTGCTACACACAAGTAGCGCGTGCGCTCGCATGAATATACGCGACTTAAGACTTTCGACGCTTAGCGCGTGCGCCGCCTACCTTTGATTTTTTTTTTTTTGCGAGAAATCCCGTCTTTAGTTTCTTTCTAGTTATATCTACTTGAGAGTAGAAATTTGTTCTTTATTTTATTTCTTTCTAATTTCCTATTTGCATACCTTGGGTTTATTCTAACATTCTTCACATGCTCCCGCAACGTCTTGATGTCCTCGTCGAGGCCATGGTCCAAGCGGGCGATGCACTGGTGCTCAAACAACTTGCGTTTGTGTTCGGAATGATTTAATTGCAGCTTTCTAGATGACATCCCTTCATAATTATGATTGATATGATGAGATTTTTTTCACTCAATATGGATATATGGAGCACGTACAGTGCTGTTACTTCATTGAGTGGAGGCTGATTTAGATGTACTGCTACAAGATGCAGCAGCGTGACTTGGTTGATAGCTCTTGAATTGATTGATGGCTCATCTAAATACATCGTTCTTGAGTTGAGTGATGGCTCCGTGATCCCGTGTCGATCAACAGGGGCGTGGAGGAATGCCAGTAGCAGAAATGCACTTAGCGCATCTCCCCCGTATAGTACGGTCCTTGAGGTATGTGGCATGGGATGGAGTGGCGATCCTGACAGAGGTAGGAACTGTGTGTGGCGGATCTTCCATCGAAGGCGACATATCTGGGTTAGTTGGCTGCCAGGAAGGTGCCCGACGACTCTCCATGCCGCTATTTTGTGTCGGTGAGGAGAGGGCGGTGCCCACAGTCACTTCACATCACGCCTGTGGGCGTGCCCGGAGTTTCATATGAGTTCAGTATTTCCTTTTTTGCATGATTTTTTACATATGATGGTATTGCCAAAATGTTGCGTAGTCAATTGGCTAGACATCCACCACCTGGGCTTTGCCGCCGGTCACGACATGGTGGGGGGGGGGGGGGAGGTGATGCCGAGGACGGCGGGAGAAGCTTTGCTTTACTCAAAATGAATTTTAGGAAAACAATGGGAGCCATTTTATTGCCAATTGTATCTTCATAAATAAATTTCTACCATTTATTCTTTTCGGCATTGACTTTGTGAATCCACTAAAACTTTACGTTCTCACCTTCCCAACATAGCATGATTTGCATGAAATGATTAACTTTTTGAAAACAACAATTTTTTAAAAGGGGCGTGCTACGCATAAGCAGTTGGGCCGCGACCTGTCAGATCTGGCGCATCAAGCGGTCTAGTGTCACCCTCCACCATTGCAACACAAGTCGTGCCGCTGAAGTCTTTGCAACATAGGTCATGTCATAGAAATCTTTGCAACAGAGGCCATCTTGTGAAATTGTTTTGCAACAGAGGTCTTGTTGCATTATTTTGCAGCAAAGGTCTTATTGCATTTTTTTGCAATAGAGGAATTTTTACGGAAACTCGCAGCGTCACAAACATAGTCATCTCCGTCTGCAAATGTTGAATATATGGTTTGTGCATGTATATTGTATAGTCTGGCCCACCTCCTAGTCTTTGTATAGTTGAGGTTGTGGCCCATTTTGTACTCCATATATACGTGCGCTTTGCACCGATCAATACATCGTGAAGCATTGCCAAAACAATCATTTCCAACATGGTATCATACCTACGATCCTAACCCTAACCCGTGCCGCCGCCGCCGCCACCCGCCGCCGCCGCCGCGCGTCCTTACGCCGCCGCCTGGTCCGCCGCCGCGCCGCGCGCTTCCTCCAGCCACCGCCGCGCCGCACCATGCCGCGCCGCGCCTCCTACTTCCCTGCCGCGCCACCGCTACCCGCACCGCCGCACTAACCCCCTTCAGCCATGGCCTCCCCCGGCTCCACTGGCACCTCCCGCAGCCGCCGCACCAACCCGTTCGAGGGTCCCGACCCGGTCGTCATCCGCGACCTCAACATCCTTGCCCGGGTTCCCGTCGTCCTCGACCACCTCACCTCCACGTACTATGCCTGGAAGACGTACTTCTCCCTTGTGTTCCGTGAGTACAATCTCCGGGATCACATCGATGGCTTCATGGACTCCCGCTTCATGGCGGACGATGAGGAGTGGACGACCATCAACGCCACCCTCATCCGTTGGTTCTACACCACCATCTTGAAGGACCTCTTCCACACGGTGGTCTCCGCCGACGATGACGCTCACGCCGTTTGGACCAAGCTCAACGGCATCTTCACCGACAACGCGCTCCAACGCAAGGTCTTCCTGCACGGCGAGTTTTTTGGGTGCCAGCAGCTTGAGTCGTCTGTTGACGATTATTGCATGCGCCTCAAGAAGCTCGTTGACGAAGCCGTGACCTCGGCGAAAGGTCTCCGATGAGCTTCTCCTCAGCACCCTCATCGCCGCCTGAACGACGACTTGAACGCCGCCTCAACATCCCCTCATCACCAACCCGACCTTCCCAAGATCGTCGCACCGGCCGGAGGAGAGGCGGATGCGGATGTCACGCACCCGGGCCACGCACACGGCCCTCGCCGCCGGTACCCGTGGCGGTGCGCCGCCCACCGCCCCGGCCCCACCACCGCGGCCCGCCGCGGGCCCCTTCCAGGCGCCGCCGCCGCCGTTTCCCTACCGGTGCCGCCGCAGCCCCTCCGCCCCACCGAGCCGCAGCAGTGCTAGGGCGGGCGTCGCGGCCGGAGGCCGCAAGCAGCAGCGAGCGCAGCAGCCCGCTGCCCACGGCGGGGCCCCCGCCAGCCGCAGCACCCGCCGCCGCCGGCGCCCTGGCAGGCCGGCCAGAACCCGTGGACGGGGGTTGTGCACGCGTACTCCATGCCTATACCGCGTGCCCCCGTCCTCGGCTCCTTCGGCGCCCGCCCGGCCCCTCACCAGGCCCTGTACGCGGCCCCTCAGGCGTACCAGCCCGCGCCGCTCTACGGCCCCTCGGGCTATGGGTATGTGGCGCCACCGCCTCAGCCGGCGCCGTCTGCCCCGGCCCTCCCGCCGGCGCCTTGGGATCCCGCGCTCCTAGCGGCTCTGCACACCGCCCCCACGCCGCAGCAGTACACCGGTGGTGGCGACTGGTATATGGACACCGGAGCCACGGCTCACATGGCCGCCAACCCCGGTAACCTTCTTGCCGCTCACCCCGTTCACACCGCTGCTCGCATTACCGTGGGTGACGGCTCCTCCATGCCCATTACTCATGTCGGCCATGCTGCTTTTCCTTCTAACTCCATGCCATTATATTTTTCTAATGTGCTTGTTTGACATAATTAAAAATCTTGTTTCCGTTCGTTCTCTTACACGTGAAATCCTGTTACCGTTGAATTTGACATGCTTGGCTTTTCTGTCAAGGATGCCCGTACCCAGATGGTGCTTCACCGATGTGACAGCCCCGACGAGCTCTACCCGGTCCACTCACCTACCTCTCCTGTTGCAAGTAACATAGGCTATCTTTATTATCTTGTCATACTTGATGATTTTTCGCACTATGTGTGGACCTTCCCGTTGCGGCGAAAGTCGGACTCTGTTGCCACTCTCACCGCCTTCTACTCCTATGTCTCCATGCAGTTTGGATGTCTCATCCATGCGTTGCAAACAGACAACGGCAAGGAGTTCGATAACCTTGCGATCCGCAACCTTCTCGCCACACGGCACGATCTTTCGTCTCACTTGCCCGTACACTTCGCAACAAAACGGCCGCGCTGAGCGCGTGCTACGCACTCTCAATGACTGCGTTCGCACCCTCCTCTTTCACGCCAACGTGCCACCACGTTTTTGGCCCGACGCGCTTGCCACCGCATCACTACTCATTAACATTCATCCCTGTCGCACTCGCGGGAACTTCGCCCCTCATCATCTGTTGTTTGGCACGCCACCCTCCTATGCTGAGCTCCGCATCTTCGGTTGCCTGTGCTACCCCAGCATCACTTCCACCGCTCCTCATAAGGTCGCAGCTAGGTCTGTGGCTTGCATCTTTCTCGGCTATCCTCCTAACACCAAAGGCTACCGCTGCTATGATCCTATCTCTCATCGGGTCATCACTTCACGACATGTTTACTTTGATGAGATGGTCTTTCCATTCCAGTAGGTACCTTCGGATGATGCGGCCTTGCCCGCTCCCGGTGATGGCCGTCCCTGTGCCTCTCTGGGCCGCCTCCCGGCTTTGAGGGTGCCCCCCGCGCCACGGGTCGAGTCTCTCCCCGTTTGGCTGCCCTAGGGGCTGCAACCCCCTCGACGCCCGCGACGCCCCCGGCGCCCCCGGCCTCGACCCTGCCGGCGGCCTCCACCACACCGGTGGCCTCGTCCGCCGCCTCGCAGCGGCCTCGCCCGCCGACGCGCCGTCGGCCTCGTCGTGGGCGGCCTCGCCGGCGGCCTCATCCGGGGCGGCCTCGTCCGCGGCGGTCTCATCAGAGGCGGGCTCGTCTTCATCCTCGCCCGCCTCCCCTCCGGACCTACTGCCTCGCCCGATGACTCGCTCTCGGGCTGGCACCCTTTGCCCGAGAACGCGGTACCCAAGCGATGAGTATCTTCTCGCTGCTTCCGCCGCCGAGCCATCTCCTCTCCCATCGTCAGCTCGAGCCGCCCTTCGGGATCCTCATTGGCTCGCTGCGATGCAGGAAGAGTTCGACGCGCTCCAGCGGAATCGTACCTGGCGGCTTGTTCCTCGGCCGCCCCGTGCCAACATTATCACGGGCAAGTGGGTCTTCCGGCACAAGACTCGCCCGGATGGCACTCTCGAGCGCTACAAAGCTCGCTGGGTGGTTCGGGGCTTTTGGCAACGCGCAGGCGTGGACTTCACCGATACATTTGCCCCGGTTGTAAAACCGGGCACGATCCGTGCCGTGCTCCAGCTCGCCGTGTCCCAAGCATGGCCTGTGCATTAGTTGGACGTGTCCAACACCTTCTTGCACGGCCACCTGGCTGAGCAGGTGTTCTGTCAGCAGCCCATCGGTTTTGTCGACGCCACGCATCCAGATCATGTGTGCTTGCTCTCCCGTTCTCTCTACGGGCTGAAGCAGGCACCTCGAGCCTGGTACCAGCGCATCGCCGCCTTCCTGCAGACGCTCGGATTTACATCGACTCGCTCCGATGTGTCCCTCTTCGTGTATCATCACGGAGTTGACACGGCCTACTTGCTGCTGTACGTCGACGACATCATTCTGATGGCATCCACTGTCGCGCTCCTCCAGCGGCTCACTGCTCGTCTTCGCGATGAGTTTGCCCTGAAGGATTTGGGTCCTCTACATTATTTCCTTGGCATTGAGGTGGTTCGACGGCCAGATGGGTTCTTCCTGCATCAGCAGCGCTATGCCCATGAGCTCTCGACCGAGCTGGCATTCTTAACTGCAAGCCCGCTCCCACGCCAGTCGACACCAAGGCCAAGGTCTCCGCTTTGGAGGGTTCGCCTGCATCGGATGCGGCCTTCTACTGCTCCATCGTGGGCGCCCTGCAGTACCTGACCCTGACGCGCCCCGACTTGCAGCATGCCGTTCAGCAGGTCTGTCTACACATGCATGCTCCGCGCGACTATCACTGGACTCTGGTGAAGCGTATCGTCCGATACATACGCGGCACCCTGTCTTTGGGACTTACGTTGACGGCTTCCGCGTCCACCGACCTCGCCGCCATCGTGATGCGGATCGGGCTGGCTGCCCGACACACGGCGCCCACCTCGGGTATCGTGTTCACCTTGGGCCGTCCCTAATCTCTTGGTCTTCCAAGCGACAGCCCACCATCTCCCGCTCGAGTGCCGAGGCTGAGTATCGCGCAGTGGCTAACGCCGTTGCTGAATGCTCTTGGCTCCGTCAGCTGCTCCAGGAGTTGCTTTGTGATGTTCACAAGGCCACGCTCGTCTACTGTGACAACGTCTCCGCCGTCTACATCTCCGCCAACCCGGTCCATCATCGTCGAACGAAGCATATTGAGCTCGATATACAATTTGTTCGTGAGCAGGTGGCTCTTGGGCGCATCCGGGTCCTCCACGTCCCGACGGCGCAGCAGTTCGCCGACGTCATGACGAAAGGATTGCCTACTTCTATTTTCGAGGAGTTCAGGTCCAGTCTTTGCGTCTCCGGCGACGCTTCGACTGCGGGGGGTGTTGAATATATGGTTTGTGCATGTATATTGTATAGTCTGGCCCACCTCCTAATCTTTGTATAGTAGAGGTTGTGGCCCACTTTGTACTCCATATATACGTGCGTTTTGCACCGATCAATACATTGTGAAGCATTGCCAAAACAATCGTTTCCAACAGCAAATACAGACCAAAAATGACGGAGGGAGTGGTATAGGTCATGCACATATGGGCACCAAAAATAACGCAAACGTTTAATGGTCCTAGTCTAAGAGTATTTGTATAAGATCCATCACCATCACTTGCGATGCATATGCATACCGAAGGGGGATTGATGAACCGCCTCTTCTTTTCTGTTTTTGCCGGAAGATTTCATACAAGTAGTCAGGGGACACGAACGAAGTGAGAACGATGAACCAAGTATATGTATCGTGCAGTGCAGATACCAAGAATCTCCAGAAAAAAAAAAGATAATACAACCCAGACATAATTTTTTCTTATTATATCCAGAATACTAACTTCATTGCTAATATAATAATCGATCTAATCCGTCTATACGGGAAAACTCCATACTAACTAAATGAAAAGGAAAATTCAACACCGAAATATATAGCTTGTGCCTATTTATCATATCCCAGCAAGTAGTATGCTAATATAATAATCGATCAAACCCATCTATGTGTACAAGAGTATATATAGGCGATGCATGCATGCATAGGATAGCTTGGCTTAGCTTCTCCTCAGGTCAGTCCACCACCTGAAGATGGCTTGTTCATCTTGATAAATCTGCCACCCGGACGGCTTGGTGTCCTGGTCGAGGCCCTCGTCGATGCGGCGGAGGTACTGGTGCTTGAAAAGCTTGGGGTTGCTGGCGAAACACTCGCGCAGCGCCGCCGTGGCCTTGACGCAAGCCTCCACGTCCACGACGCGCTTGGCCTTGCCTCGGCGAATGTCGCGTTCTGAAGCTTCGGGACTGTAGACGCCGCGGCACACTTCCATCGCCTTGTTGAAGTCGTCCAAGCACCCGCCGTCGGTGACGCGATGCATGACGAGCCTCTCGTCGCACCTGGCGCCGGCCTTCGACGCTTCGTGTGATGCATGGCTGGCTTCCAGGTATGTAAGGAACCCCATGGCGTTAGCTAGCTACCAAGGGTTAACAACGAAATCGATGGGTCGCTATGTATTTTCTCTTCTCTTCTTTTCTCTTTATTAAATAGATAGAAGAAATAGCCACCGATGGTTTGTCGATTAATTGCACCGTCGGTCAAGTCAAAATATTGTCGTGTACTATAATCCATGCACGCTATGTGCGTTGCAACCAAGCGTGTTACCTAGTACTTTAGTACGTCTGATTTTTCCGTTTTTTTTATTTGAGAAACCGCGTTCCGTTTCGTCGTACGTCGAGGGATGCTTTCTTTTTTCTCTCACCTCGACCTGGCTACATCCGTTCATATCTTTTTTTTTATCGCACCTCGCCCGCACGATTCATATTTTTTTTAAGGCAAATGCTCGTTCAAACATGTATCGAATCGGTCGTAAATACTCCCTCCATTCCCCCATACAAGGTCACAAACTCATATTACAGGTACTCCCTCCGTCCCGGTGTATAAGTCATTCGCGTGGTTCTAGGTCGACAATTTAACTATCTAAATATGTATTATATGTGACAAAAAATATATATTTAGAAACTACATCCGTGTAGAAATCTAGTGATATATTTTTCATGACATATAACACATACTTAATTCCTCAAATCGATGACCTAGAACTACGCGAATGACTTATACACCGAGACGGAGGTAGTACCAATATAGATTTAATGACTCTTTTGCAAGTTAACTTCTCTTTTCGTTAACCGGAATCAGTAATACACCACAAGCATGCAACGAATGAACGGGAAGGAAGTGGCTGAGTGTCATTATGACTACATGCACTAAAAAATTACTTGTATGAGGAAATATCATTAATTTTTGCATCAATTATTGTTGGTGGCCTTGTATTGATGCAAAATGTATTTTTGATACTGCCCTTGTATAAGAGAATGAAGGGAGTAATTAATGCCGTCCTGCCGGGCTGGGCCACAAACGCTCCACATAAATTATTTTGTGGGCTAGGAGCCCTGTATGGGCCTTCCTAGAATCGGCTAAAAATAATAATTGCCTCAATAAAATAAAAAGAATTAGTTTTTTATGGAAACCATGTGTTCATAATAAATCATGATTACAACACCACACGCAGCCCAATTCTAGGCAGAGCCGGGAGGACATATATCCCGATACAATTGGAAAAAAGACCCCGTTATAGAAAATACAACCGACTTCTAGGGGATCACTTTGCAAAAAACATCCATCAACCATGGCGACTTCGGCCGTGGATGAAACGCCGCCGGACAGGAAAGAGACGAAAAACCTTCAAGCCATGGTCCAGAGGAGCACCATCGTGAGAAAAGTCGCTTTGTGAGCCGATGAAATTGTCCGTCGCTCGAACAATCTCCTATGTGGCACGTCGGCCGGGGTACTTCCCCGTGCCTCCCACTAGACGCCTGCACCACTGTCTTCAACCGACGAAGTTAAAGAAAGACACAAGGGCTGCCTACCGTCAACCACAAACCCAACACCAAGCTATATGCAATCCCGCTCAGGCCGTCGCAGCAACCATGATAGAGGATGGCAACCGCCAGCCCATACCAATGAGGAACACACGCCATCGACTCTTCGACGCCACCTTGGAGAGTGACGTCGAGATGGGGACCGTCGTGTGGCACCAGTGCGTCACCGGTGCCGACAAGCCACAACGCCACAATAACCTAACCCTAACCTATCTACAAGACGCCAACCATGCTGCCGTCGGAGCGGAAACGAAGGTAGGGAAAGCCCGCGGCCTCGCCGCCGGCGCTGGACAGAGGGAAACAGATCTCCTTCATTTACGCTACCTCAGGAGCGAGAGGAAATGAAGAGAACGGTTAGTGTGTGTGTGGGGGGGTGGGGGTGTTAAAACATGTTGTTGATATCAACAAATCAAGCAGATTATAAAAAGAATTAGTTGTGCATTTGGGGCGCATCGAAATCACAACCAAATAATACCATCAAATGTCGCCTTCCAGCCAAGTTAGCTTACACATATGATAGAAAACCTCTCCGAGGAAGAATATCGACACAAGAAAAACCACTTATGGTACTGGTGTGAACTCATTCTTTATTTATATTAGTGTAATATCTAATGTATTCCAACTTCTTCATGGTTCATACCCCTTTGCTCAGCATGCACACTTTCTGCACGCAGACAACGCAGCCGTCACTTGCCTGTACACGCAACCAGGCACCTGATCCGATCGATCTCGCTTATGTGCATGCGTACGAGTGACGATAATTGCGGGACAAGGTTGCGGATCGTAATGTGCGTTTAGAAAAGATTTGCCCTTTTATAAGTAGTACATATAGAGAGATTCGAACGGACGACCATAATATTGAAATATTGTGGAAGGCTGGCTGGAACCACGAATAAGTGTTTATCCACAAACAAGTGTTTATTGTGCGGATACATAACTTCTACTCCCTCCGTCCGAAAATACTTGTCATCAAAATGAACAAAAGGGAATGTATCTAGACATGTTTTAGTTTTTGATACGTCCCTTTTTATCCATTTTGATGACAAGTATTTTCGGACGGAGGGAGTAGTATTTTAGAATTGATTATATCAAGTATAGAAACTCGGCCAACACCACTAACATTAATAAGATTACATATAGGGCATGCAAACTTGTATGGTGGGTTGTTCAAAGAGAAGGAAAACTACATCACCCTCCATGCATAAGTATCAACCTAGCTTCTCCTCATGCCAATCCACCACCTGAACCGGGTCAGGTCTTGCTCCTCCACCTTCTCTGGCGATAGGTTCCGGTCCTCATCGAGGCCCTTATCCAAGCAGGGTATGTTTGAGAAAGGACCTTCACAAGAGGGACGGTTTGCCATCTGCTTTCTTGAGGAGAGAGGAGGCCAAAGTGGGTCTCGGATACGGCATCAGCGGTGAGAAGGGATCGAGTGGGAAAAGAATCAAGTGGGAAGGTGGGCGATAATCACGGAATCGGAGGTTGCGGACGTAAGTTGTGTTTAGGTAAGATAATGTTCGCTCTTTTATAAGTAAGTATGAGTATATATAGAGGTTCCAATGGGCGACAGTAATACTGCTATATTATCGAAGGCTTGCAGGAAACACGAACAAGTGTTTATTGTGCGGATAGAGAACCTCTAGAATTTTAGAAAGAAAACTCAGCCAGAACAAAGAGTCGATTATATCAAGTATATAGACGAACTCCACCATCACCGCTAACCAGTCTGATCTATAACATTAAGATTATACTTCCTCCGCTTCCAAAATAAATGACCCAACTTTGTACTAAAGTTAGTACAAAATTAAGTTATCTATTTTGGAACGGAGGAAGTATAAAGGGCATGCAGACATGTTAAAAAAAGGAAAAGTACAATAATTAGTTGATGGGCTGATCGCCAATCAGCACTGATCACAATACATGCATAGCCGGGTAAAAAAATAATCCATGCATAGTAGGTATATAATCAACCTAGCTTCTCCTCATGCCAGTCCACCACCTGAACCCTTTCAGCTCTTCCTCCTGAACCTTCTCCAGTGATGGCTTCCGGTCCTCATCGAGGCCCTCGTCCAAGCGGCGTATGTACTGCTGCGCGAACCACAGGCGGTTACCCTCGAAGCACTCACGCAGCACCGCCGTCGCCTTGACACACGCATCGGCGTCGAGGACGCGCTCGGCGGGGTCCTCCCGATTCTTGATCTGCCTGGGGTGGCACTCGTCTACCGCGGTGATGAACTCGTCGATGCACCCGCCGTTGGCCACGTGGTGCTCGACGCAGTTCTTGTCGCTGATGAATTCCGTGTTTGCCGTTATTGCTTGGCCTAGTTCTTTGCCTATTGCTCCGGCCGATGTAAGCAACGCATCCACGATCCCCATATCCCTCCGTCCGTCCGGCTGGCTCGTGCTAGGGTTTGATAATAAACTATGAAATCGAGCGATCGGTATATATAACGGATTGGATACGTGATGTACTCCAAGCTATGATCGGATTCTTTTTTTTTTTTTTTTGCATGAAGGGAAGTCGTACCTAAACCAACAACGCCGTACGATGCAACCATCAAACGCACGTACGTATAGTATTATACTACTAGTACATATATAAAACGGACTACTAGGGTATAATATCTATGGGCCTCTTCCGTGACTTGTCGTAGATAACCATCTGATCGCATCTCATCGACCATGGGTCTCTCCCACGCCACGACTTCCGCAAACTGGCCGGACATCCCGCCGGACCTGGCCGGCCTCATCCTCTGCCGTCTCACCTCCCAAGCCGATCACCTAAGCTTCGGGGCTGTGTGCCGTGACTGGCGCCACACCACGCAGCAACAGCGGGGCACCACGCCATGGCTCAACCTCGGCCCTGGGGTTTACCAGAGCATCGCTGACGGCACGGTGCATTGCTTCAGCCGCTGCCATGGCTCTTCAGGTTGTTGGATCCTCTTCTACCACGACCCGGATGTTGGGGAGGATGATGAGGATGGGGACGCAGGAGGATGCATATTCCTCCGCAACCCTTTCCACCCATCAACTGCCCCCATCCAGATCTCGTGGCCCTACAGGGAGCCGTCTAAGATGAGGAATCTGCAAAATTGCTCCTTCCTCACCAGCTGACATGAGTGGGCCGCACCAACCTTGTATGGAGCTTACTGGTTATTCCGGTGATTATGCAGACATGTCCTTTTACAGTGGAAGGATCTTCACCGTCACTTACTCTGGGGAGCTCTTCTCCCATGACCTCTTGGGCTATCACAGGGGGCATGTGATGAACCAAACCATGGAGCGCAATAATCAACCGGTGAACAAAATTGTCCGCCACCTAGTCGTGTCAGCTGACAAGAAAAAGCTACTGATGGTACGATGGAGCATCCCTCCAAGAAAGCTGAAGGTACGGCGGAGCAACACTCGCCAAAAGGCCACCGCTGTCGTTGTTTATGATCATCGGTGGGCGATGAATTTGCACGTGTTTGAGGCTGACTTGGCCAAGGGCCAGTGGTCGGAGGTGAAGGACCTTGGAGGCCAGGTTCTTTTTGTCGGCAGAAGTTGTTGCAGGGCGTTCGGGCCATTGGAACACTGCCACCCAAGATTCCCACAAGGAAACCTTTTATATATCTTGGGTGTCGACTGGCACATGAAGGGGGATGTGGCCGGTGCCGACCTGTGCGGGTGTAGCGACTGTCGTGACCGTGTTAATGGCAATATTCCTAGCTATTGTGTGTACGACATGACAACTAGTACTCTTAGTCTAGTTTCACTAGGTGGAGGTCCACGGCTCGGAACTGCAAGGTCAGAGTGGTTCTTTCCATGTGAGTGATGGAAAAAACTAGAGAGATGAATCAACATCTTCAAATGAGCAATAATCCATCGATCCTTAATTTGTACGGAAATGAGTGATAGTCCTATAATCTTTCATTGTACACATATACATATTTGTAAGCCCGATCAGAAGGAGTATGTGTGATCCTACCCCTTGACTCCAAATTTTCGTGCCATATTCTTTTGAAGGTCTCCTCTGTGTTTGCATGTTCTTCTAAATTAGCAGAGTGCGTCATCGAAGAGGAAGTTAAGAAACATCATCTTAGTGGAGAGATCTCAATGATTATCAAATGGTAAGGGAATTGAAGTGCGGAAGCTTCTGGTTTCTGAAACAGGTTGCAAGTGTTTTAAAAACTCCAAGACAGAAAGAAAACTAAACTATAATTATGAATGAGATTCAAACTAATTTATTCTCCATTAATCAGTTTAGGTAAGAACAACTTTGTTCCCAGTGTAGGAAAATTTTGTTCATATCATGAATAATTGTTAGAACTCCATATTTCACATTTGTAGCTCTTGCTGCGACTTCTTCTCCTCTCACTCGGCTAATCTGTTGCTGATGTCCAGTTGCAATGCCTAGGAAAAGGAGATTCGCCATGGTGGCCAGTCGTCCACCCCGTCGTGCAAAGAGTGCTGCATCGGGGGAGGTGGCGGGAGGCACCATTGCTGGAGGAGGAGAGAAAGTGGAAACGATAGGAGGCTACTATTTGTAAGTCAGTACAGAGAACTCGAGAACTGGAGAAAGAAAACTGACAATAAATAGTCTACTGGATCCAGCAGAAAACTCAATACAACAATTGATCGATCTACTATATATTGTACTTCATGGTCACATACATGTATATAAGATCGATCAATCACCATCACCAGCTAATTCACTTGTGTACCAGTGAATTCTAGTAGGAGCATGTGCGTTGTTATGGGCGATTTGGAACTGCAGAAATGATTTGGCCTTTAACAGAACAACAACTATTCATTTTTTGCAGGTTTTATTCCGGGCTACTGCGCTAATCCGTATGTGGTCCTTACTCACTCCGACGGAGGCCAGGGAGCGTTTGGTTACTGGATCTGTCTTCAACCGGTTTGGATGGCGGTCATGTAATATGATAGGCGATTAGTTTACCTATCTATCTATCTTATGACAGCCGGTTGTGGCTTTTGGGCGTTTTTTGTTTTTCTAGCTCTTTGTGAGCTAGCCTACTTTTTTGCAGCAGATTGCAAGACCTTGTTGAACTACTTTATTTATTTATAAATGTGGCCGTATGCATCGCTCTGATGCAGAGGCCGGAGAGTCCCCTTTTCGAAAAAAATTAAAAAAAATTCATTTGTGTACCAGTGAAAATTAATTAGGCTTACCTTGTCGGCTTCTCCTCGTGCCAGTACTCCACGATCTAAACCGATACTCCGACCTCTCCGGCGACGGCTTGAGGTTCTTGTCGAGGCCGTGGTCCAAGTGCTCGAACCACAGGTTGACGCACTTGAGAAACACCATCATGGCCCTTGCGCATGCCTGGGCGTTGAAGACGACTCCGGGCCGCTTGATCTCCCTGCGGTGACACTGGCTCGTCGCCGTCAGGAAGTCCTGGAGGCAGCCGTCCTAGTGGGCGTGATGTAGGACGCTGCTCTGGTCACTGTTTGCTATCAGAGGCATTGCTATACTCCTTTGATCACAACCTTGGTTACGAATTTCCACCAGGCCTGGTGATTTTTTATCTGTTGATGTTGACCGTCTTGCTTACACGGCCTTGACGTGTAGCCCAGCCAGCAGCTAACCACTCGGACCAGTTATACTATTGATTTTATCTACTTTTTTTATGTAGTAGAACATGAACTAGACTATACTAGTACCACTCGGACTAGGACGCACGAAGGCATTCTGTTGGCTCTCTTGGCGGCGGAGACTAGGAACCTAGTCGCCAGCCAAAGAGGCCCCGTGTTGGACTCCCCACTCGGACAAGTTATACTATTGATTTTCGGTGTGTCTAGGTCTCAGTTGACTAAGATTAAGCCAAATCTCAGTCAAGTGATATTAGTATATACACGAAAAAAGAAAAAAAATAAAAAGATAAATTGTGTACGAATCTCCACGTAAGATTAAAAAATATAGCATCAATTGAAACATAACGAAACTGATTGATTTCATCCTTTTTTATCTAGTAGAGCATGAACTAGACTATACTAGTACCACTCGGACTAGGACGCAGGAAGGCATTGTGCTTTTAGGGTGTTGCAAGCAAAGGAAATCGTCTGCTAACTGCCGACGGTGACATGCAATTCAAAGCTAGCCTCCCTGCTAGTTGATCTCCAAATCGATCCTTTCTGGCGTGTGCTAGTACTACATGCTAGTACTTCTAGCTGGGACACAATACAAGACACTCGTATCGATTTGGATGGCCACAGGCTCGAGCCTGCTATTTTTGTATTCCTTTTCAACTCACGGTTACATAGATTATAGGGTCTGTCTAGTACTAGTACTAGTTCGGGAATTACTTGGAGACCTATACGGACACATACAAGTACACTTGTACTGAACCGGACAGGATCACGGTGCACTTCGATCGTGTTTAACTTGTAATCGTCTGCTAACTTTAAGCGAAGAATCCCATCAAATCTCCCACAAGAAAACGAAAAGAATCCTAATTAAATCTCGGTGATTGGATTGGCACATCGATCGCATCATGGGGCTGTGTCTCGGCAAGAATACTTCCTCTTCGCCATGGCCGGAGCTGCCGCCAGAGCTCGCCGGGGTCATCCTCACCCGTCTCCCATCCCACGCCGATCGTCTTAGCTTCGGCGCCGTCTGCCGCAACTGGCAGCACGCCGCACATAATCAAGGCCCGCTTCTGCCGCCGGCCATGCCGTGGCTCAACCTCGGCCTAGGCACCTACCAAAGCCTTCCGGACGGCAGGCTGCACCGGTTCCGAGAGACACGCACCACTGGCGCCGTCCGCGCCTCGGCCGGCGGCTGGCTCATGCGTGAGCTCGAGATCAAGCACCCTCGCTACCGATGCTTCCTGCAGCATCATGCTTCGTCCGACGCCGTGGAGATCCCCTTCGTGTTCGCCATTGGATGCAAGTACGACCACGCCGCCGACAATTACCCATTGCAGGAACAACGGAACCTTGAGATCTCGGATGTCATCATGGTTAAGATCATCGTGTGCTCTACCCCGTCTCGTCGCGGCCAAGTTCTACCACTTCCCGTCTAACCATAAACTCAACTTTGCCTTTTTCCGGACGGGGAATCGGCTTGTGTGGTCAAGTGCTGCAGTTCCTCCTCGCTGGAATAGCTTTAATGGCTACTACTACAAAGACATAGCCTTCCACCAAGGGAAGATCTTTGCTCTCACTTCTGAGGAGAAGTCATCGGGGAGAGACCTACTGCAGCGCCGCCTGTTTTCCGTGTGAAGCGCCACCTGGTAGTGTCATCCAATGAGCAAAGGCTACTTATGGTACGGTGGAGCATCCCTACTGGGCATCAGATTCATGATACCATGATGAATCTGGAGGTGTTCGAGGCTGATTTGGAGAGGCACCGATGGTCACAGGTAACAGACTTGGGCAGCGATGTTCTGTTCCTCAGTGAAAAGTGCTCCAGGGCACTGCCAAGTTCGTCGACGGACCACTTCCATGACCGGCGATTCCGACGTGGGAATTGTGTGTGTATCTTGGGCATCGACTGGATAAAGAGTCGGGTAGTCCGGTGTGGATGCCGCCACTGCCAAGAGCTATGCAATGATACTCCCAGCTATTGTGTGTATGACATGAGGAGTGGACAAATTAGTCTTGTTTCACTAGACGGTGGTCACTACGTGGACATTGGCAGGTCGGAATGGTTCTTTCCTGCCCCTCAATAATTTGCCGATAAATGGACATATATAGACATATACATACTTCCTCCGTCCATGAATAGGTGTACATCTAGTTTCTGTTGTCAAAGTTTTAATTTTTTGACCAACTTTACAGAAAAGAATAGTACCATATATGACGTTAAATTGGCATATTATGAAAGTACATTTCAAAACGAATCTAGCGATACTAATTTAGTGTCATAAATGCTGCTATTTTTCTCTATAGAGTTGGACAAATACTAGATGTACACTTATTGACGGACGGAGGGAGTACACATACTATATTTTTGCTCAAAATCCCCCTTTTAGGACAATTATGCATGCAACAACTCCGACGAAGACGACGACGCATGTTGTATGGTTGATCCCACTCTTCCACACTCCTCTATTTCCACTCCATGCTTTTACATTAGGCAGCCCTCTCTGCATTTTATATTATGCTATAACTGTTTCACTTACCTAGAAAACAACATATAGTACTGGGCTCTACAAGTTTGTGCCACATATTATGAATTTATGGTAAGTGACATTTTTGCCTCACAAAGATAACACAGTATAACTTTTACTTGCTTTTCTTCAACATTATTCCCTTTGTATTTCAATGTCATCTAACCATGAAGGGCAGATTGTAAATGATATGTCACCGTGGCTTATTGTTATTCCATAGTTAAGAACGAATATTTTGTACATGTGCATTTGAAAATCAATTTTCTTTCCCGTGTACCTCAAGAAAAGAGTAGGTTTTTTTCACCATAACCTAGCTAAGAAAGAATCTTTTATACATATCTATTATCTATCAAGAGTAAATTTTTTACCTCAGGTCTCCACTCAAACAATTAGGTTCCCAATTTGGTTACAACATCTGGCAGCATGTTTCCCCGGCGGCAGCGCGGACCCCCACTCGCCATATCCGGTGACGCCCCATGCACTGGTGGGACCCTTCCCTGGAGGCGACGCGGATCTAACGAATTAGCGGTAATAAGAGATAGAGAAGTGGGACAAGCCGGGTCTAACCGTCGGCCGCGAGGTGACGACGGCGAACCTGGCGCTCGACGAGGTGACAACTAGATGACGGAGCCGGGACGGCGCGCACATCACACTAGCTATAAGAATTGGGGGAACGAGGTTTTGGGTTTCCGCCGTGTGATTTTTGTTAAATAGATAATGGCAAACAGTGGCACATGGGGAGCAAAACCCACCACAAAAACATGGTCAGTCGATGAGCATGGCCCGCCTCTAAAGAATATTGTAAGTGGTGAGTATTTTAAGTTGCTGGCCAGTGATGTTACATATTTTATATTTTTTTAGTCCATTTTTTTGGAGGGGGTGAATTTACTTCTAATAAATAGTCATGTCCAAATTTGACCACTTTTCAAGTTGATATGTTAGTTTTTAAGCATTAAATGAATTTCCCGTCATTAAATGAGAAAAATGTACTTCACTTCAAACCAAAATGCAAATTATCTCCTTAAAAGATAGAACTTGGAATGGGTACACTATATGACTTATATAGTGTGTGCTAAAAATTCAGAGGGTTACGAAAATATTTGATGCACTTATTTCACAAACTGAACACTTTCTCAAGAAGTATCAGCATTTAGAACAGAAATCATTTAATTTGAGCGACAACTCTTTGTTTACTTCATTTCCCCATTAGAGTTTTTCTTTGTTGAATACACATCTTTTAAAGTCCATTGTGAAATTTGGCCACTTTAGGAGTTGATATGATAATTTATAAGCACTAAATGAATTTCTGGCCATTAAAATGAGCAAAATGGTCTTCGTTTGAAATGAGTATGTAAATGAGCTCTGAAAAGGATGAAACATGGCATGGGTTCACTGTATCACCCCTATAGGGCGTGTTAAAAAATTGTGAGTGTTACGTGCAAAAACTTGATGCAGTTCGGGTTGAATCTTAACGGTCTTTTTGTAAGTATAAGGGTTTCTATCGGAAAACATCCTAGTCGACGGAGAACTAGATTTACTTTACATCATTTCCTCTTTAAAGTAGTTATAAGGAGAACGGCCTTGTGGCCATCGAACGATTTGGAATACATGGCAGTGGAAGGGGTTCGTGCGCGGAAGGGTTGAGCAACTCCTCTGCGTCGGGTACCATGTAAACCAGCATAGCAACACACTTCCCATTAGCTCAAAAGAGGTCGTGTACATGTAAAATTACAAGACCACAACCGTGGCTAGGACGTGTGTCACTACCTCTACTACTAAGCCCACCACTGGCACTAACAAGGGTGAAGTTGTGAGCACAACCGTTCACAGTGACCACCGCGTCAACACACGTACACACACATGTTCTAGGTGTGCTAACAACCAGGGTGGCAGACAGTGGAGTGTGGGTTCCAACAGTGGCGGCAGCGAACTAGAGCAGTGTGTCTCCCTATTTTTTACTGAGAACGGCTGGACTAGATTAAATTTGAGGAGATGGGAGAAACTGTTTTGGGGTAAAAGTCATATTTGAGGGTTTAACCTTTTTTGGGATCTTCCAGCTAATGCTTAATTACGTTAAAAAAAATAATTCTCGTGAAAGTTATAGAGTTGTCCGAGTATTTTTCTTGCCTCTTTCACGAAGACAACATATATAACACAATGCGCTGACATCTTTCGCACAAATTCAAATGTTAGTTGCTAAAATCATTTACCCAATCCATGACATGTTTAGCCGGCTGTCAGATCCACTAGCCGCTCTACCCAATATCGAGGTTGTGGCCTCTTTCTGCTACTCAGAACTCGGCACATTGGCTCGACATGATGTTCCTGTTAGGTAGATGGCAATGTAGGATTAGACGAGCCTCACCACAGCAGCTGCACCACCGCACCAAAGGGCGTGTTGAAGCCAGGGAAGGAGCCAAGGAGGGAGGCTCCATCGTCGAAGGGGAGAAGGAGAAAGGATGGGAGGCACATATATGGTTACTCAGTGGCTTGCAAGTTATCTCGAGATGGTGGGACGAGTATGTTCACAACAGGCGATGATCGCATGCAAAGGTTTGAAGAACTGTATTTATCTTTTACTGGTATACGGATGTACATACGGTGCACAGAAAACCCGGGAATCAAATAAAGAAAACTCAGAGCCTAAAGAAATAGACTCCGATGCAGATGCACGTGGGAAATAAAGCTCAACCGTTTAACCGATCTAATCTAAGTATAAGTATGTATGAGTTATGCACGCATGGAAGTATAAGATCCACATCACTAGCCATGTGTAGCAAAGTGTTAGATGAACCGTCTCTGATTTGTATCCTAAGAGAGTTTGTACTATGATGCCACACGAGGTAACTTGAGAACATTGAACTGATTATAGGTGGCGTGCACATATAAAAAAGCTCCAGAACTAAAAGAGAACAAAAATTCAATCCTGAAATAATTCGTGTCTACAGAAAATAATAGAGCAATCGACCTAATAATCAATCTAAACGATTATAGGACATGAATTGCATGCACGTAAGATCGATCGATAATGCATCGTCACTAGCCATGCTTAGCTTAGCTTCTCCTCATGCCAGTCCACCACCTGAACCCTTGACGTTCATCATTCTGAATCTCGTGCGGCGACGGGTTCGTATCCTCATGGAGGCCCTCGTCCATGCTCCGGAGGTACTGGTGCTTGAACATGGTAGGATTGCTGGCGAAGCACTCGCGGAGCGCTGCCGTGGCCTTGACGCACGCCTCCACGTCGGCGCCTCGGGGGCGGCACTCTACATGGCCTTGTTGAAGTCGTCCAAGCAACCGCCATTGGTCACGTGATGCACGATGACCGCCTTCTTGTAGTCCTCGGCGCACTGTTGTGCATCGCTTGATGCATCGAGTGCGATCATTGTGGTCCACAACCCCATGGCGTTAGCTAGCTAACTAGCTCGGGTTCCCAACCAAATCGATCAATCGGTCGATCCCTATGGAGTATGCCGATTGGCTAGATAGGGTTGCTCACAATTGTTACCTTCTGCTAAAACCGTGCCGCCGTTGAGATGCTTTTTTCTAGATGTTTATTTATGTCCACGTACATAATTCGCAGTATAGTTGCTCTGCAGCCAACCGTGACGCATTTATAATGCATGGTATAAATGTGTCATATAAGGATTTCAATAGAGCCTACCCCGAATATTAGCTTTGTCTTAAACCCTTTTGTATGCATAAATTTTCACCCACGCTACAATTCATATAAGGCTATTAACCAAGTGGGGAGGGCAATTGCCCCCCCCCCATGCGCTTTAATATGTACAAATTCACACTCAATCGTGAGAAACATTGTACCGTTGGTTATGTCAATGCAAATAAACGCATGGTCTTGATGCTCGACCACTGCATGTCATATTTATTTCAAATAACTGCATAACTGGTTGGCTAGAGCACGTCAGAATACGCGGAATTGTCTGCATCTCCATGTAGGTCGCCCCTGTTGCCGGTATTCAATTGGCTGGTGTGACTTGGATCTAGAGCTGGCAATAATACTGTCGACATAGAGCATCATGGAACATAGAGTGTCCACACGGAACCTCCTCGATCATACCGACAATGCAGTATCGAGGATGAATGTGCTTGTCCAAGCTTCTGTTCAACATCGGCTCATACACCTGCGGCGGGATTGGTGCCATCAACGTGCATATATGGATGCAGTAATTGATACAATATGACCATGCATGCATGCAAATTACACGATCTATGTACATACCTAAGCTATTCTTACATCAAGCAGATGGAAAGGAATGGAAGCACGTGCTGATATGTAACATGTGAGCTTCACTAGATTTCGGTTATGTAGGCGACTGATGAGGCGGAGCTCGGCAAAAATCTGTGCGGCTCTTGGTGGCTTGTTGTTGCCCACGGAGAAAAACTCAGCCCTACATCCATGCTCTGGCTATCCTCCCCCGAGAACGGTATGAAATAGTACACTGCGTCAAATAGATTGACCGAATAAAGTGTCTTATATTGAAACCAAACCATTTGATTAAATGGGTTTGATCTGAGGGTTCTTGTTGTTCTATGTACACTTGCTTGCGTAGTTATAGAAAAGATCTAGCTTGCTCTTTTAATAATAATGGAGATGAAGTGCTCCTCTTTTTTGCTGACCTGCCCAAGCCAAAGTGTCTGCCGTGGGCTCTACAACCGGCCTTTTTGTTGTTTCTCATTAAAGAAAACTTACAGAAGTTCTTTGGTTCACTAGTTAGAACAGCCATATTGCACGTTCCTAGCCCATAGGTAAAACAAAAGCATCGTTCCTGTACGTTGATATCATGAGTCCTTATTCTGCTACTCTTACTGTCCAAGGTGCTACTCTTACTGTCCAAGGGAAGGGAGCAAGGTGGCACACAAGCTTGCTAGGAGTTCCTATGATTCTAATTCTATAATTTCTTGGGAGGGTGATCCTCCGTGAATTATCCTTGCTGAACTTGTTAGTGATGTCTATACGATGGCATCCCTAATATCTACCGTGATCGATGTTCCTCTGTGAAGCCGCCACCACTATCCCTTTGGGTGCTAAGAATGTCGCACCCCTGGCCAGTTCCCTAGCCATCCTTAATCTCCAGAGTGATCTATGCTCCCCTCCGCAAGCGCCTTTTAAATAAACAGATAGATAGGTTGTTTAAGGGGCATATGTGGCGGTGGAATTTATGGGCATAAATTTATGGCGGTAGAATCGTCATAAGGCAATGGCCAAGGGACCCACACGGCCAGGTGGTACACCATGGGGGATGGGCCCCGT
This sequence comes from Aegilops speltoides, assembly GCA_021437245.1. NCBI lineage: Eukaryota > Viridiplantae > Streptophyta > Magnoliopsida > Poales > Poaceae > Aegilops > Aegilops speltoides. Next base: position 565,365,159 of record CM038147.1, read on the forward strand.
CTCCATCTTGCTCCAATTTCTTTTTATATATTCCAGATTAAGTCCCCAAAATACCAGTTCAACTTGAACAATTTTTATTTCTGTACAAAAACAACACAATGATAGTTCTGCTAAAAGCATCGTTAGTCCAGGTTAATTTCATTCAAATCATGCAAATAGAATGAAACTCGAGTAAGACGTTTCGGTGCCAAGGCTCATCTGCGCTTGGTAATAAAAAATTTGTAAAAAATACAAAATAATATGAAAAGATCAAAAAAAAATTGCGGTAGAAAATTTGATGCGTGAGGCTCACTCCAAATTTCAAGTCATTTGGACACATGAGCAGTTCTCAGCAAAAAGGACAAATCGGGCCAAAACAGTACATGAACAGTAAACTTTTTCACAAACCCCAATTTGTCTTTTTTGTTGAGAGCTCCTTAGATGTCCAAATGATAAGAGAATTGGTGCGGACCTCCCGCATCAAATTGTCTAACGAACAAAATATATTAGATTTTTTTTAATTTTTCTCATATTTGTTTTAATTTTTTTTGTCAGCGCGGGTGGAGATGAGCACGGGTGCAGAGATAGATTTTCGGTGAAACGAGTAGGGCGTTCCAGTGTCCAGGGTCATTTGCACCCGCTTATAAAAAAATTCGTAAAAAATATAAAAAAAATCACTTTTTTTGTGCGGTAGAAAATTTGATGCGTGAGCCCCGCTCCAAATTTGAAGTCATTTGGACATATGAGCAGCTGTCGGCGAAAAAGACAAATTGGGCCAAAACAGTACATGAATATCAAAAAAATTCCCTATTTCATCTCAAAAATAAAATAGTACATAGTGTAGCAGTCTGCATTCTCTTGTTTTTACACTCATGCAGTAGCACATTCTTTGTGTAGGCGCGTTCCTTGATTCGTCTCCCCAATTCTAGCGTCTAGATTTGACCATGCGCTGATAATTAATTTTGGTCTACTGATTCTTCAAATGCCTGATGGATCAGTATCAACTTGAGATCAACAGGTCGAATCACAAATTAACAATCGACCACGTACCACGTGTAGATGATGAAGGGAAATACGAACAGTGTAAACAGACACTCCAGAATCTTCATTCAGATCACACGGATCAGATTGATAAAAACAATTAAGGCTAGAGAATATATGCTTCCGCTAACTGTGCATTAAACAACATTAATGCAGGCGATCCTCGTATCTGCCAGAATAATTTCTTTCCAATTATCACGTGGATGATCGTACTCTTGTCATTCGATTTGATACTCCACTATAAGACCAGCACCCCCTCATCTGGCAAACACGCCAACCATTTCACTTCGATTCCTATCTACATTCTTTCGTTCTCGTCCGTGTGTGTCCATGGCTCCCAAGAACGTGAACATGGAGTACATCGCCAACGGCTCAACCCGGAAGGCGACATTCAAGAAACGCAGCATCGGGATGAAGAAGAAGGCCCACGAGTTGTCCACCCTATGCGGTGTTGACGTGTGCTACGTAATGTACTACCCCGAGGGCGAGTCATCGCAGGGGCCTGAGGTGTATCCGTCGGTCCCGGAGGCGATGCGCGTTATAGACCGCTTCAGGTCCACGCTGGAGCTTGACCGGTGCAAGAAGAAGATTGGGGGAGAAGACTACATCCGGGAGCGCATTGGCAAGCTCCAGGAGCAGCTTTCCAAGGCGCGATGCGACACCCACCGGCTCGAGACAAAAGTGCTGCTGCACGACGTCTTGGCCGGTCACCGCCAGAGCCTCGCCGGCCTCAACATCGAGCAGCTCGCCAGCTTGGGCTGGATGGCGGATAACTATATGAAAAAGGTTGGTGACTGCATCGCCTCAAACAAGAGTAGGCAGCATGCTGGTACCCTGCCTTGCGGTGCCATTGCTGCCAACATCAATCCCGAGGGCCCACCGCTGCAAGCTTGGGCTACGGAGGTTGTCAAGGCTGGTCCTGACGTCGACGGCACGGTATACAGTGGAAATGCCGATGGTGATGTGACACAGATCGGCAACTTGGCCGTGGGATTTGCATGGGCTGATCCAGCTCCGCATTTTCCTCGCGTATAAGGAGACCGTGTGCAATAGTGTTGGCATCAAAATAAAACCCTCGTGTCCATGGATATACTATGTACGTAGGCGCAAGGTTTTTTTGAGAAATTAATAAAGATCCGTTGATTCATGAAATTTATACAATGCAAAAAAAAGCAAATATATATTATATATTGGAAGGATCGAAACAAGAAGAAATCGACCAAGTGGCAATGAAGATATTGTCATTGACTATAGCAATTTACAACTGAAGATATTTTGCCAGAATTTGCAGGCCACTTCTTGGACATAGATACAACTGTCCAATGGAGTTGGATGAGTTGCACAAAGCTAATGGAAGGTATAGCTTTGATCACTACACAGAGCACCAGGCATATCCTGCTGCGGCTTCTCGCGAGCCTTAAGGATCAATAAATTGGACTAATATTGGAGCAGGTTGAAACCGATTATTATGGCGGACGCAACATGTGTGTCGCACGCAAACTGGCTCCGGATTCTATAAATCGACACTAGAAGTATCGATTATTATGTTAAATTATGTCTTTACAGTTCCTCCACTACAAAATTTTGAAGTTATATCTTCTTTGTACATCAAACTTTTTTTTGGTGGTAAATCAAACCTTTTATATTTGACCAAATTATTAGAGAAATGTATCAATGTCTGCATTACTAGATATAAATAGCACTTTTTTTTACAATGAACCTAATGAAACTAATTTAGCATTGTAGATGTAGGTAGGCCAGATCGATCAGTATCAACCTTGGGTCAAGAGATCATATTACAAATTCACAATCGACCACGTGTGCTACCTTGGTCTCGAGTTCTGCTAGTTACCACATACAGATAATGTGGGAAAATATGGACACACATTCGTCTTGTCAGCCAAAGCCCAAACATGGAAACAGATACTCCAGAATCTTAATTCAGATCACTGGGATCAGATTGATATTTGTTTGGATATTCAATATACACGATATAAAGAATTGAAGGCTACAATATACCTATGCCTTAAGCGTTTTAACATGAGTTGTCTATTTTTCTGCAAACAAAAATTCATCATTGACAATCTTATTGTCAACAAGGATAATTAAAAGTTATTGACATATAGCGTACCTTCGAAGAGGTAATAGTAAATACCAGCAATTGGATTAAACAAAATAAACAGCACATATCGATATTGACCGTTCTAAAAATTCTCTTGTTAGGAGATTAATACTCCTAGGGGAAGAACCAGCCCAAGACAGATTTTTGCTTGTAGGAAGCTCCGTCAAGTGAGACCAGGCTAGTTTCGCCGCTGATCATGTCATACACGCAGTAGCTGAGATTGTGGGGGTCGCAGCTGGCAGCTTCAATCAATGGCCATGCCCGCTTCCACTCGGTGCCTAGAATAAACACACGGTTACCTCCTTGGAATATCTGATCATGGTGCTCCGACGAGGCTCGGCCTGCAGCAAATGCCCTGGAGCAATTCCTGCCGACGAAGAGGACTTGTTCTCCCAAGTCCCTCACCTCCAACCAATGACCCTTGTCAAAATCTGCCTCAAACACACACAGATTCAACACAAAGACATCAGTACTGCTCCTCCTCCACCGCACCATCAGTAGCTTTTGGTCATCAGATGATACAACTAGGTAGTAATTGGCATACATGTCCCGCTGTTTCTTGATGACATGGTTGACGAGAGGCTGATGCATCTGTTGATGATTCCCTCTGTTGGCAACGAATGATTCGTGGCAGAAGAGCTCTTCCGAGCGGGTGAGAGCAAAAGCCTTTCCATGGTGAAAAGCAATGTCCTTGTAGCCAGAACCATAATGATCATGACAAGGGATAGGTGACCATGCACCGCGGATCTGCTGGTCCGGCGAGAGGCATGCAAAGTTAGTGTACCCAAGGTATTGGATTCCGGAGTTAGACACCGGGGGGATGAATGAAATGTGGGGGAGTATCGCGACGACGAGAGGAGGCGAAGACGAGCACACAAGCATCTTCATGCGGACGCTCGGCTTCATACTCGTGGTGCCGAAATCGACGCCGAAGACAGTGGACCTGCTGCAGTAGCGGGTGGGGATCTCAATGGCGGCACCCGTGTCTCCGCCTAAGAATGGGTCGTGGAGAAAGAATCTGCCAGAGCTCTTGTGCCGGTACAGGACCAGATTGCCGAAGCAGGCGCCCGCGCGGCAGCCCTTGGGCGTGGGGAAGCGGCGGCGCACCTTCTTGTTGTCGGCGAGGCTTCGGTATGTGCCGTTGCCGAGGTTGATGCACGGCAAGGCTGGCCGTAGCAATGAGCGCGGGTGCCGCAAGGCGTGGCGCCAGTCCCGACAGACGGCGCCGAAGCTCAGTCGGTCGTTGTGGGATGCGAGGCGGGAGAGGACGAGGCCGGCAATCTCTGGCGGCAGGTCCCGCCAGCTCGGCGACGAAGGACAGGTGTCGCCGTAGGTCGACTTGCCGAGGCAGAGACCCATGAGGAGGCGCCGAAGGTCGACGCGACAGCGGCGGCGGCGATCGTTCCGTGGAAGTCTTAGTATCAGAGGTCCGGGAGAATATGGTTTGCTCACCTGTGCGCCGTTGATTCTCCTCTCCAACTAACATTGTTAACAATTGACCAAATATTACGGGTCATTCGTAACAACCACCTTAACTTCAATATATCTGGCCACGCTCTCCGCACCTATCTCCAACGGCATGCACGTCCCATAGCTGCGCCTCTCATTGCATGTGGTGTGGCGATGCACGAGTACGACGCCCAACATATGTACCTTCTCTTTTTCTTCTTCTTTTTTAAACTGTCACCTGACTTTGTTAACATACACAAGCACAAGAAGCTAGATCGCTAGCCACCAAAGAAGATAAAATATGCGAACCAACCTGTGGTTGGATGGTTAGACGGACAGTTATATCCCCAGCCCACCAGAGTTCAAAATCCTGTTGCTCGCATTATTTCCGTATTTATTTCAAGATTTCCGGTGATGCGCTTTTAGTGGGAGGAGACGTTCCCCTCGACGACGAGGCGCCTACGTTGACTTCATAAATATCAAGATGATACGCCGGCTCAGTCTCTCGGAGGTGCTCATAGGGTAGGGTATGCGTGTGTGCGTTCATAGCGCATATGTATGAGCCCTTGCGTCGGTATACACACATACACTTTAAACTCAATAAAGCTAGTAAAAAAAGAATTTTTTTCTCCCGAAAAAGAACTCCGTTACGAGCAATATCCAATTCATTGGAAGGAAGAGCCGAAGTTAGCACTGCGGAGTCCGTTTCTGTGATGATACGCCCAACCCCGACTTCAGCCGTGAACTCATTCTACAAACAAGTTATCGTCTCTGCATGCAAAGCATCCGCCAGGAACTGGATTTGGCCGATGACATCTCCAGAAGCATCCCTAACACAAAAGCCTCAAAAACATGTAGCGTTATCTTTTAGGAACGAACCATCAATGTTTATCTTTCGGAAATGTTAACGCCCACACGTGTGGGCGTTGACCATCTCGACCACATGCATCCATCACCGTTCAGTACTATATGCACGAATCTTGGCACAATCTGGCTGATTTTTTGTGCCACGTAGGACAAGGCGTGTGTGTGGTGTGTGACATAGTTCGCCCACACATCCATTTTACCACACGGAGGGGCCGGTTTGTGGGCGTTTAGCAGTTCACCCACACACCAGTTTTCAGTCACGCACAAGGGCTGGTGTGTGGGCGTTTGCCATCTCGCCCACACGTCCGCCTCCTCTCCCACACCCAAACTGCCAGTTGCCATGCGTTTTGCAGTGTACATGGCAACTGTCTTAGTGTGATTGCAAGCAGATGGCAACTCTCTCTTTTTTTTGCCCGAACATGTCAGTTGCCATATGTTTTGCATGGTACATGGCAAACTGCCCTAGCGTGCACGGAAGCAGATGGCAACTCTTTCTTTTTACATGGCAACTGCCTTAACGTGCTGGTGGGCACATGGCAACTCTCTCTTTTACCCGAACATGTTTTTTTGCCATGCCATTTTTTCAGTGCTACATGACAACTGCCTAGTGTTAGTAGGTGGCAACTCCTAAAGTTTTGAAATCATGACAACTGCAGTAGACCAGACCACACATGGAAACAACTATAGTTGTCCAAAAAATGGCAATCTGGAACTTTGACCTGAGATGGCAACTGCCTAGTTTTAGTAGGTGGCAACTCCTAAAGTTTTGAAATCATGGCAACTGCAGTAGACCAGACCACACATGGCAACAACTGTAGTAGTCTAAAAAATGGCAATCTAGAACTTTGACCTGAGATGGCAACTGCAGTTGAGCAGACATGGCAACTGTAGTTGTTCGACATGGCAACCGTAGTTCAGCGACATGGCAACTGCACTTAAACGGACATAGACGAGGGTCCAGCCCATGGCAACTGCGTGCGCGCGGTAAAGTGTCACGTGGGGCGTGCAGGACCACGAGATACGAGGCCTGACGTACCGGGCGTGTGGGCGTTATCTATTTCGCCCACACGCACGCGTATAAGAGGGACCGGAAGAAAAAAAGGCGTGTGGGCTGGTCCTCTTAGGCACCACACAGAACGTGTGGGCAGATCCCTTAACGCCCACACGTGTGGCAGTTATCGGGACCCTTATCTTTAGGCAGCAGTCGGGAGGCTTAGACCAGAGCGCAACAGGGGGAACAGATGAACATGAAGTATACGAAGATGTTCAGAAAATTATGTAACTTGTACAGCAATAGAGAAGATGATAACCGCTGCTGAAGGACACCTATTACCATTATTGACCGCATTTCTAGCATTCCACAAATTCGACATCATAAAAATGCAGCACATGGATGTCGCTTTCTCCAGGCATAGCAGAGCTTCGACTGATTGTTTTGCATCAGCACAACTGAGAAACAAACCCTTAAATGCCTCTAGTTAGCTTCCCACCAAAGAGCTTTTGAAAATATACATTTGAGGAAGGCATGGCCACCATCCTCGTCGAGGCGTTTTCATACCAGGCACATTGCATCCAGGTCAATTCCACGAGGTTTAAAATTTAACCGGACAAGAAGGGTGTTGTGACTCAATCTCGAAAGGAACACTACAAAATTTGCTCTATTCAATGACAAAAAACCTGCTAACGAAACTTGAAATGTTGTGAAAGATCATTTTCTATGATGGTCCACCATCACGAGCCCCCCCCCCCCCCGGGCTGCGCCCTCTGCAACTTTGGCAATGTTCCGGACTTACTTTTGGCGAGATATTCGGCTGTCATTAGGCATGTGCTTATTCTGAGACGATTTGTATTGTCGCGGAAAATAGTTTGAAATCTTCATATTATGATGTCATTTGATTATATCAAAATTATCTGCGTGAGGCCAAATCAAAAAAATATGCTTGTCATTACACTTGTCACCTCCGTTGTGCGGGGCTACATGACAGGGACAGAAATAACCCATTAGCAAACAACATAGCATGTGGGTTTTACCCAAGGAATTGTTGCCTTCGTCGTGGCGACCGCTCGAATAGCTTGCAGATGGCATGGTCACTGCCTAAACTGGATGAAATGGCATTGCTTGTCACCATTAAGATTGAAACTAGACTGAAGATGAGAGAATTCAATGGACAACTACAAAAAACATAAAAATAATACATAAGATCATTACAAGATATGCAGAAGTTCATACATAATTAACATGCATATTTTTAGAACCTAATAGAACAACTTGAACTTATTCCTCGTCGTAGCTGCCGTCCTCCCTGTCGCCACAGTCCTCCTCCTTGCCGCCATCCAAGTCGTCGTTGTCGTCATCCCAGTCGCTATCGCTGCCTCTCGTCGGCCCTCAACGCTTTGATCGTTCCACTACAATGGGCATATGTGTGGCGGATACTATCTTGTAGCACTCAGAATGCGAGGGACATCATCCTCATTAAATACTTGTTGAATAAGAACTTGGTCGCACTGTCCAGAAATTGGGTCCACCGGATCACAAACCTTCTGAAGTAAAATCTAGAATCTAACTATACTGGGTCTTGTAGTACTCCATCTTGGTACCCATGGATCTTCCCATATATTAACATTTTAGCCATCACCTATACGCCAGATCAAGCCTTGTTTGATAAGGTCATGACCTTTTAGAATACTCCTCCAAGTGTAAGAGATGCCATTCTGCGGCATGAATTTCAAGAAATCCTCATGTGGAATGTACCTCGCCTTGAGAAGTTGAGCCCATAGGGACGCTGGATTTAGAAGGACCCTCCAGGATTTCCTTGCTAGCACATACTCCCTTCGTTCCTAAATATAAGTCTTTGTAGAGATTCCACGATGGACTACATACAAAGTAAAATGAATGAATCTACACTCTACAATGCATCTATACATCCGTATGTGGTTCATAGTGAAATCTCTACAAAGACTTATATTTAGGAAAGGAAGGAGTAAATAGTAAAGGAATAGATATCCCTGAAAACTAAACCCTCATCCTTCTTTGGCTTAGATAATTTGTGCGGTGCAACCAAATGTAATTTAATTTCTTCATCCATTTGACTCCACCAAAATGGCATACCACGGAAGAGATATCCTCGCAAATTCCTTTAGTGATGTAAAAGCATGACATAGCATAATTTGGGATCTCCTGAGCCAACACCTTAATAAAAATTCTTTTCCGGCTTTAGAAAGTGCTCTAACTTTCCAACCTTAGATTTGGCCTAAATTTTCCCATTTAGATATTGGAAGATTCTTGATTTGGACTTTCCTATATGAATGCGATCCCTAGGTTCCTCTCACTTTGTCCCTCCCCGGAAATATGCTTTGATCACTACGCACAGCCCCATCCCGCAGGCACATCCTGCTGCAGCTTCTTGCGATATTAATGATCCATAAATTGGGCCCATTTTGGAGCAGGTTGCAACCGATTTATTATGGAGGAATGGAACTTGTGTGTCGAACGCAAAATGGCTGCGGATTCTATTGATCGAATACTGATTTAGCATTGTAGATGGAGGCTTGGTCAAACTTAAAAGTTTTCACTTAGAACAAACTCAGACCTTCATATAATTAATTCGGAACAAAAGGATTATATTCTTAGCAGCTAATTATTTTATTAAGTTATAGTTGGACGACGCAAGGAAAATATTGATCAAAATATATGGCCCAAGATCAAATAAATGTAAACAGGCAGTACCATGGTAAAACAATTAATAATACAAATTGGCGTGGCTTTCTTAGTTTTTCACCTAAAAAGTGAAATAGAATATTGCATTGAAGTTCTCTGGACAGTCTTGTTAAACTCCCATGTTGCATGTGTGTCAGAAAATCCAACAAAGAAGCTACAAGTACATTATTTACGTTTGCTGATATTTTCTATAACTTAACTGAGATGTACTACTGGTCAAGGGGCTAAGAGTCAGTTGTTTTGGCGGTTTCAAAATAAGCCTTTCTTATAAGCCACATCTCTCATTTTATTGTGGCTTCGAAACTAGTTATGGGATAACTAATTTAGATGCTTTCAAATATAAGGGGAAGCTTGTTTTTTTTGAGCCAGCTAAAAGAAATGGTCCTAAATAATGGCATAGAGCAAATTCTACATGACTATGTATATACAGGAAGGAAGTCAGACATGTTTGAGCGACAATGCGGCCAATAAAATTAACTATTAAAGCCATATGAAAAAAATTATTTCTTATAAATCACTCTACAATAGACAACAGCGCCTTGAATTGCTTTTAGAAAACTGACATTTCAGTACATAAATAAAAAATATATTATAATGGCCATTGGTTCAACAGTGGATTCTATAGTGATGTGTGTTTGTGTTTGTGTGTGTGTGTGTGTGTGTGTGTGTCCATCGATCAATCCATTTAATAAAATCTTTCGATTGTTACCAGAGGGGAAGAACCATTCTGACGCGGGAAATTTTTCTGGACTGTGACCTTTACAAAGAGCAATTAAATTGGTCTTTTTGCTCTTCATGTCAAACACACAATAGCTAGGGATGCCATTGCCGAGCTTTCGGCAATCAGAGCACCCGCATTTGGCAGCAACGTCCGACTGTGCCAATTTCCATGCAAATGCCCAGGCATCACCCAAGAGAAACACAAGGTTGCTTCCTTGGTCGAAACGAGCCCATTACTGCAAATGCTCTGGAGCCAGTCGGGCCAACAAAGATGACCTGGTCGCCCAAGTCTTTCACCTCAGACCATCGGCCCTTATCGAAGTCCGCCTCGAATACATGCTGATTCATCCTATGGCGATTGATCTTGAGCCCATTCATGATTTCAATGATGTCCCACCGCACCATCAGTAGATTTTGCTTGTCGGCTGATCTGACTAGGTGATATATCGTGTGCATATTGGCCCCATCTGGTTGTCCCCTAATGACATGCTCAATGCGATTGACAGCTAGTGAATCTCCAATAAATTCAAGGGTGAATCCAATGCCGAAAATCTTTCCGTCGTGGAAGGCTACGTCCTTGTAACAGAAGGTACCTCCATGGTGCTGATTAGGACATGACCACAAAAGCGGCTGCGGCGTGCTCGGACGGAAACATGCAACGTTAGCATCATTGTAGAATGAACTGCCTTCGAGAGTTGCGACGACAAGTTGAGGTGACCAGAGGACAATCTTTTTCATGTACAAGTTTCCTCCACGTCCGTGTTCGGGCTTGCTGTTGGTTGCGCGAGATATAGCGGCATGGGAGCTCGACGGCCAGCGTGGTTCCCACGGAATGGGTTGCGGAGAACGCATCTTGCCGTCGATAATGCTCTGGTACTCACCGTCGCCAAGATTGATGCACGGCATGGCCAGTGGCAGCTGCGGGCGGTGGTTCTTTGCGGCGAGGCGCCAGTCACGGCACACGGCACCGAAGCTGAGGCGATCATCATGGGACGCGAGTCGCGAGAGGATCAGACCGGCGATCTCCTGCGGCAGGTCCGTCCAGGATGGAGATCTAGAAGAAGTGTCGCCGGAGGTCGATTTGCCGTGGCAGAGACCCATGACGAGAGTTGAGCAGATCCATGCGCGACGCGTCGGCGGCGGTTACGGATCAAAAGGAAAGTTTGTTAGAGCAACTCCAACCGCCGCGCAACCCCCGGCATGCTAAAAAAGCGTTTACAGCGCCGGAATCGTCAGCTTTTGCACGCCACGGTGTGCTGGCTCCAGCGGCCGCTGCAAAATATAGCGCCCCGAGCCGCTCCAGCAGGCGCTGCAAAAAAACGACGCGCACTCTCAACATATGCACTCTAAACAAATAAAAAAACATACGCATAGATAAATAAAATAGATAAAAAAAGATACATAGATAGTCCATAACGTAGATAGTTCAGATAAAAAAGGACCAGTCGATACAAGAAAATAGATAAAAAAACTACAATGCAACTAGAAACTACTCCAAGTCGTCCTCATCATCCTCGCTGGTGTCGTCCGAGGTATCAAGAAACGCGTCTTTCCAACGAGGATCGTCGTCGTCAAAGAACGACGCATGTCCCAGGTCGCACTGCGATATTGCCAGTGCCTTCCGCCAACGCCTGTCCGCCTGGTCCGCGCGGCGCTTGGCCCTCCTCTCCGGCCAGAAGGCGTTCTCGTCGGCGACGTCCAGCAGGTAGCGCTGTCGCCACTCCACCATGGCTAGCTCGTCCGCCTCGGCGATGAGGAGGCGGCATTGGCATCTGCGGTGTTCCTGACGGTCCTCTTCTGTTACCAGACGCGGCAGCGGCACGAGGTCCTGCGCCTACTGGCACGTCTGTGCGTCGAGGAAGTTCATCTGCGAGCGTGGCATGGAGAGGTGCCACGCCACAGCATCGTACACGAGGGCGGCCTCGTGCGCGGTCTCGAAGGTCCCGAGACCGAGACGCACGTCGCCGCAGCGGATCTCCGTGTAGAACGCGCCGGCGGACGCGGATGCCACAGTAGCGCGAGCTGCTTCGGCGGCGGGAGAAGGGCACGCCGGCGGCGTGGCGCTGGATGAGATGAAGAAAGGGGCGAAGAGGGAAAGCAGGGGTGGCGGGAGCGCTCGAGTGTGCGGCTCATGGCATCGGGCGCGCGCGTTTTATAGAGCGCGCCGGACACCGCGCGCCAAAACTAGCACGCACAGGGCCACTTTTTACGCGCGCAATCTTTTGCCAGGCACCGGAATTTCCCTTGCCCGCTGGAGCGTGCGAACCCGCTCCGCGCGCGCTATAACTTACTTTTCCCCCCGCGCGCGATATTTGCCGCCGCTGTTGGAGATGCTCTTACTCTGAGGATCTACTGGCGCCTGTCTTGCATTATTCTTGGCCATGAGGCTGGTTGTAGTGGGGAATATCATATACTAGTATCATGCATATGATACTAGTGTATGATACTACCTCCCTAATGCATAGTATCATATATTAGTATCATGTTCTACTTTATTTAGGTCCTGTTTGTTTCATAAGTCCTAGGACTTTTTTAAGTCCCAACTTATAAGTCATAAGTCCCTACCTGTTTATTTACAGGGACTTATAAGTTCCGAGTCCCTACCTGTTTGTTTACAGGGACTTATAAGTCCATGTTGCACCGCTGCAATGAGCTCTCAGGAGAGGGCCTGTCCGGCGATTGGAGGCACCGTTGCAACGAACCGAGGCGGGGCCGCGACGGGCGGCGAACCGAGGCGTGGCGGCGACGGGCGAGAGGCGGGCGGCGACGGGCGACGACGGGCGAGAGGCGGGCGGCGAACCGAGGCGGGCGGCGACGGACAAGAGGCGGGCGGCGACGATGGGGTGAGGTCACAGCAGCCGACAACACAAAGCTACTGATGGTGCGTTGGAGCATTCTTGAAGTGATGAACGAGTTCAAGCTTGATCACCACACAATGGACCTGCGTGTATTCGAGGCAGACTTGGATAAGGGCCGGTGGTCTGAGGTGAAAGACTTGGGCGACCAGGTCCTCTTTGTTGGACAGACTGGCTCGAGAGCGTTTGCGGTAACAGGTTCCTCTGCGCACTATCGCCAGATTTTTGAAAGAGGGAACCTTGTGTTTCTTTTGGGAAATGATTGGTCATGGAAATGGGAAAGCAAGCAACATTCTGCGCGATGCAAGTGCTTCAATTGTCGAAAGTTCGTCCATGGCATTGCTATCTATTGTGTGTTCGACATAATGAGCGGCAAAAGCAGTATAGTTTCTCTTAGTAGGAGTGATAGTCAAAAGAAATATTTTAGGTCTGAATGGTTCTTCCCCTCTGCGTAACAATTGAAAGATTTTACGAGATGGATTGATGATAGACACACATACATATCCCTATAGAATCCACTGATGAACCAATTCATGTATTGAAATGTCAATATTTCATTATTATTTTCCACAACGCTACTGTCTACTGTAATGTTATTTATCAGAAAAAAAAATCATATGGCTCTAACACTTAATTTGATTTCCCGTATTGATGTGAAACATGTCTTACTTTCTTCCTATATATACATAATCATGTAGATTTTTCTCTGTGCTATTATTTGACCCCTAGACCTGTACTACATCTCAGTTTAGTCGTACAAAAGACATTAGCAAGCATAGCTAATGCACTTGTAGCTTCATTGTTGCAAGTACTGGGACACATGTAACATGGGAGTATAAGAAGAACACATGTAATATGGAAATTAATTGTATTTTTTCATTTTACTTTTTAGGAGGAAAGGTAACACTACCCATATTTGTAATTTTTTCTTGTTTTACCATGATCTCTCTGCAACGATGAACCGTCGCCGAGTAAGGAGCGGCACATGTCGTAGTAGAGCCTCGGACATATGTCCCTCTCTATTTACATTCGCTTGTGATGCATGTTATGTTTCGGTTATGTAATTCCCTTTGATGCATGATGTAGTTCCTATTCGCTAGTTCTTGTTTGCTTGATGTACTCTATTTCTATTCGTTCTGCTGCTGGTTTCTAAGAGTTTTGAAGTTTTTGAAAGAAATTTTAAAACTCTCATTCACCCCCTCTCTGGTAGACATACTTCGTTCCTACCAGGCGTATCACTTATGTAGTGCACGAAAATGCAGGAGAAAGGATGGCACCCACAGAGCATGAAGGGTGTATTAAGTGACGAAATGCTTCGGGGAGTTTAAAATAAGCACAGACCCGAGATTTCCAAGTAGGTCAACCTTTTGAACTACCTACTGAATGCATGAGCGGGCAAGAGACAACCTGGCGAACTGAGACATCTTAGTAGGCAAAGAAAAAGAAAGGGTAATGTTGATCTTCAGAAAACCCGTATAGTGGCCTTCGTCGATGGGACAAACACTCCAATGTATCCATTACAAGGCAACTAGCACTTTGTCATGGAAGTTCGTGAAATAATATTCTTATTTTTCGTTGGAAAAACCAATGTCAACGTCAAGATAAGTCTCCTATCTCTTTTCGGGAGAAGAGCTTAAATGGATGGGCGATAATGATCGCATAATATCAATTTATCGGCCTCTTCATCAAAAGCGGCTTCCAATTACTCTGAAATTCTCAGCTATATTGGGGACTCTGATGGTGAGCAAAAAGTATTGATCAAGACATTCGTAAACTTTCGCAGGATCGATGGAAAAAGAACAAGAGTTCATGCTATTGTGTATAAAACTTTTCACCACCTAACTCGAACTGAACGCGATGTAATAAAACTTATGGCTGATGCCGTAGATAATATAGAGCCGATATGCACGTAGACATCTCGAAAGTTGGTAAGGGCAGTAGACAAAGTCACACATCACACTGGCAGGGTACTGGGTGGGGTGCCAACAATGAAATTCGACATCCATAGGCAGGGAAAGTTTCACATAAACTGCTAAGTTGTTGCCGGAGCACAAAAGATAGTTGCACGTCTCGCTAGTAAGGTAGTTGCAGTGGGTGACGGTTGTGAAAACTCCGCATCCGCGGGTAAGAAAACTTGCACATCGACTACTACAAAGTTGTACCTAACAGCGACTAAAGTTGCATAGAAAAACGTTTGTCCAAACGTAGCCATGCGGGATCTAGTTCCAAAAAACACATCACGAGAATTCTAATGATGAAAGCGAATCTTAATTTCGATGCTCAATTCAAAAGTTATAACTTAAGAAAATGAAAACCAAATTAACTGCACATGAAACAATACACAAATACGAATGGACAGGAAAAGTTTTAACTCGTTCACGTCTATTTCCAGGGTTTCTTACTTTTTTGTCATGTGATGAAAAGAGCAGACAAAAAGTTTCCTAATATGCCTTTGATCGCTAGATGTGTCCAAAAACTAATTACGGTACATCAAAAGTTTTAGTATTGTATATGGTTCTCACACCGAGGGGAAGAACCATGACATCTTCGAAAAATTTGTACGACCGCGACATCGACTTAATGAAACTAGACTAGCTTCACCGCTGATCATGTCAAACACGCAATAACTAGGAACCGCACTGCAAAAGCTTCAACAAGTGACGTCAAATGCTAGGACCGGCAGTGCCACAGCAAAAAGCTACAACCGGCGTCACGAAAAGTTTCAACCAACGATGTCGGAAAGCTACGGGGACGACGGCAAAGCTGTGGCTGGGCGTTGACGAAAGCTGCAAGCGGCCACGAGAAAAGAATCGACCGGCGATTAACGTTGAAACTTTGGGCCGGCACGCCCGCGCCTAGGAGTGCCCTCTCGGGAAACACTATCACATCTAGACACTCCCTATTAGGTCGGTCTGATTTTTATTTCTCATGGTCGATATATGCTGCTCCAATTTCCTGTTCCCCCACGATCATCTTTTTTGCAACGAAGCGATAGTTTGTTTCTTGCAAGAGGAACCACTATTCATCAGTGGACTCATCTAGTGGTGACTTCCCTTTATAACGTTGATAGTTACTATAGTTAGAAAATATTTTATTTTTGGCGTTTCACCACGCTTTTCGAAAATACTAGCACATATGCCCTTGTGTTGCAACAGGAGATAAAATAGTTGCGTTTAGCATTTTTTGAAATGTTATTTTCTTTCTAAACATCTCGAACAATTTTGATAAAAAGTAAATTTTTTGAAAAAATGGGAAATTTTTTGCAAGTTCAGAATATTTTTCAAAGTAGCAACGTAATTTTGGAATTCAGAACATTTTCCAAAATTCGTTTTTTAATTCTGATTTTTTTTGAATTTTTAATTTATGAAGTAAATTCTAAAAGATAAATAAACATGTAAGGGGAAAAGAGATAGGAGAATAAGAATTAAAATAGAAGTAAAACACAGAAAAATATGGGCCAGCCCATTGGTTACCCTATGCAAAAATTAACTATTTGTCGCTCAGTTTGGAAAATTGAATTTTCCCAGCTGCGTGGGCAGAAAAAAATAAGTGGGCTGGCTTCGCTAGGCCATAGCGCGTGGCCCACGTACGAAAATTATTTTTCTAGCAGACAAACGCATACAAAAATTAGTACCACCTCGGTTAGAAAAAAATTCTTTTCAGCAATGAACGGATGAAAAATTGACGAAACGCACATTGCATTATTAGTAGGTATAGATATAGATATAGATATGCCTTTGTTTTTAAAAAAACTAGTTCTATTATATTCCATAAAAAGTACAAAGCCCCTCAAAACAATAAAAATCACATTAAGGTACGGGCACCACCAAACGACCATCACCATCACCAGAACGTGCAGCTGATGCACTGCTATTGCCGCTCCTCTATAGAGTTAGTTTGACCATATCGATGACAGTCAGAAAGTCTGCGTATCTGAGGCCTTAAGGACCAGTGCGACAGAGCTGCAGTCGTCACCATTGAAGACATGAATCAATATGAAGCGCCTGACATCAAATCTCACTGGCCTACACACACGACGATAAACGCTAACCTCATCGCTCCAAGGAGACGACATGCATCTATGCTAGAGTTTTGTCAAACCTGTCACAATGAACAAACTCGAGGAGCATCTTAGCCAGGAAGACCAAGTCGAAGATGAAGTGCCGCCAACCACCAAAAAGCCGCCCTTACAACAAAAACTTCCGAACTTATACTACTTACCATAGTCGAGGCATGGGATCCCACTTCCCATCCGCCTAAGCGACAAGTAGAGGGGATTTGAATCCATGGAATCACTAACAAAGCTTGAAGTGGATGTGTGCCTTAACTGTCGCAAACGTGGGAGGAGAAGAGGAACCCTAACTTGGAGATATTTCAACCCGTGAAAATGTGCTTTTGTTTTGTTCACATATATCTGTACGTTAAAACCTCCACTAAGAAATGATGGAAAGAAAACAAGCCCCTCCCCCTTGCCTCGCCCGACATCTGCCGATCGGCCCTCTCACTGCTTTGCCTCGGCGGCAAGCTTCCCTTCACAGCCTGATTTGTACCTCCACCAAGAGAATGCACAGGGAACATGGCTTGATTTGATGAGTACGCAAGTAACAACAGAAACGCGACAGGTACACCCCTTAGTCCTAGACATCACTGGTTTCAAGACCTCCTAGTGACTACTCCGCCCCCGCCATCGCCAAACGTTGCTTCCTCTCCTCATCCTCCTCCGCAACTCGTGGATGGCTGGGGCTCCTCTGCATCACGGATCTAGTGCGGCACGGTGTCGCCAACCACAACGATGTTGACACGCTTCATGCTTTGCTCACCGAGCAACGGTGACTCAAGGTCCCCAACACTACCTCCTTCAGCATCGTCCTGACCTTGCCTTGTCACGCTCTCACTGACAAGAAGAACAACGCTGCCACCCTAGCTTCCACATGTCTCATGTTCCTTTCTTCTCCTCCTCTAAAGGTGCCAACGCCAACCACCTCCTCCCCGGTAAGCTGGTATGGAAGCCGAGCCCCTCCTTGGCCATAGAGACCCCTCAGCGCATGTGCAGCCCATGCCCCACCCTGATTTTTTCAGGAGGATGTGGCGGATGAGAACGTCTCTCTATATTGCAGTGTGGCGGGGAAGGCCGCTGGTGACCAAGAGGGGTGGTGAGGGTAGGAAGCACAGGACGTCGCCTTCGTGAGAGGGGGAATCCGTGGGGAACGTGGCTAACGGCCGTGCAGGACGAGCCAATTTCATCGACGACCATAGTTAGAAGATGCAGTGCTTGCCACCTGAATGGGAATCTAGAGGGAGAGCAAACATCATGATGGGAAGAGACGAGATAAGAGAGTAAGAGCATCTCCAATAAGTCCCACAAAAAGCGTTCCAAAAATTGTTTTACGCGATGTCCATATAATTTAGTGAAGGTTTGCAAGTGTTGTGCTTTAGAGCAAATCCAACAGATCTCGTATCCGTAAAAACAAATTACTGTCCAGGGGATGTTTCGGCCAAAAATCATCTTCAACAGATCCCATAAACGTGGAATACATTTACAGTATCATGTAAACTTGGCCCAACTTCCCTCTCGTTTAGGGGAAGTTTTGCTTCCCGTAAATTTTTGGCGACAAGGTAACAACCTGAAACTTTCCAAGACGCCATTGCCACGCCTCCATCCTCCCACGGATCCATATTAATTGTCACTCAAGCGCATGTATCCGGTACTATTTGAGCGACAAGTAATATTGATAGGAGGGAGTATGATGTTTACAGAACCTGTTGGAGCAATTTTGTTATCCAACTCCACTAGGAGTCTAGAGCAGAATTTTGTTCGGAAAAGGGGTTTCTTGGAGATGCTCTAAGACTAACGACTTGCGGTGCATATCGTGATGCAAAAAGAAATGAAGCGAACGGCTGCGCCACGCATGCTGCGAATAATTGCGTCGTGTCACGAACGTTTCCAGGAACGTTTCCAGGAACGTTCGCATGACTTCCGAAGAAGATTTTGATCCTCAAAAACAAAAGAGAGAGAAGATTTTGATATTTGCACCGATCGGGCAAATATCTTATATATGGAAGAAATAGATCGGGCAAAATGTATGCGAGATGCACACGGATGAATATGATATGGAAACTCCATTTGGAGAATCCACCGCCTTCCTGGACTACCAAATAGCTCCACGGCTGCCATATATCTCCTGATAAATAGTTCAGATATGCCATGCCGCGAATGCGACGGTAATCATCGACGGAGCACCCATACAGATCATCTCGCCATTCCTTATTCAACTTGTTTGCTCGCCGACGACCATGTACGGCCCCGACTTACCACCGTCGAGGTACCACCACCAGGCGGACCCGCCGCCTCCGCCCAACGGGTCCAAGGCGCTGAGCCTCCTGCTCCGCCTGTGCGCGATGCTGCTCGCCGTCGTGTCGGCGGTTGTGATGGCCGCGTCCAGCGAGTGCGCCGCCCACGCGCCCTCGGACGACTCTGGCGCCGCCGCCTCCGTCGTCACCTTCACTTATAACCGGTTCGCCGCCTTCGTGCTCCTCGTCGGGTGCAACATCACGGCCGCCATCCTGGAGGCGCTGGCGGTGTACCTGCACGTCAGCCTCGACGTGGCCGCCGTCACCGCCGCCGCTGCGGCCGACGAGAAGGATAGTCTGGACGAGGAGGAGGCGCCGGCCGGGGTCAACATCCCCGCCATCGTGCTCGTGGTCGTGGACCTGCTCGTGCACGCGCTGCTCTACCCGCGACGGCGGCAGCCTACACGGCGGCGGCCGCGTACGCCACGCAGATCGGCGCCTGCGCGCGGTTCGCCGGGCAGGTGGAGCGGGCCAAGATCCTGTCGCTCGCTGCCTCCATCGCCGTCACCCTCGCCGCCGTCGCCAAGGACGTGCCGCTGCCATTCAATGTCCCGCCCGTTCTAGGTTGAATTAAATAATCGTGATGCGTGCATGGGAGTGTAGGTACTTTGGTCGCGTGGTTGCCATTAGGAGTATGATATGATGATTTGGTGGTATGTACAACTTTTTATTTTTAGATGAAAGCTAAAAGTACTATGATATGATGATTTGTTCAACTCTTGATTATTTTCCGCGGGGGGGGAGGGGGCGTCCCGCTCACCTGTTGGCCAATGAAAACTAACCCATCCTGTAAGAGCATGTAAACTGTTTGTACGTGTAGCATTGCCGTTTAAAAAATCCCACCACCCATAAGACTGGTTACGAATGTGAGCCTCCATCGTAATAAAATCCCAGCCCCCCTCCCCCCCTCTTTTTTATCTATCTGGCAAAACAATGCTTTTTCTCACTTAGGTACACGGCAATTTTACATTGAATATTTTAATAAGAACATAACATTTTTAATAATCAGTAACATGGTAGTTTTATATTACGAGATGTAATTTTTATTTTTAAGAGATGGCATTTTTTATGAGATGGCTTTTTTATAATAAGAGATGTCAAGATATGGCATTTTTTATTTAAGAGATGTCATTTGTTGTGTGATGCTAAAATGCCATCTCTTCAAAAGATGACATTTTTAATTAGGAGATGGCTTTTTTATTAAGAGATGACATTGTTTTACTTAAGAGATGGCATTTTTATTATTAAGAGAAGACATCTTTTTGTGATGCTCTTTTAAAGTTTGATAGGATGGCATTTTTCCTGTAGAGGATGACAGTTTTATAAGATCTCTCAGCTTTTTTGTAAAAAGTTTTAGCGTGGTAATTTAAATATTTTTAACTGGGCCTTTTAGAGCATCTTCAATAGATGGTCCAAATTTTGGCGGTCCAAAACGGAGATGTAATATATGGACTGCCAAATGGTGCGTTTGGGAGCTCCAAAAATGCTCGAACTCTAACAGATGGTCCAAATCGGAGAGGTAAAAGAGCTTCTCCAACAGATGATCCAAAACAAGATGTAAAAAGCTGGTCAGCAGCCGCGCGAACACCTTGTGCGCGCGGTGAAAAAAGATGGCCGCCGGTTGGATTGGCTGCTGCGGTCGGCTGCAGACGGCGGCAGTGATGAGAGCTAGCTCGGGGCAGTGAATAGGAGCTTGACAGGCGGCGAAGAGGAGTTTGGCGGCCGACGGGGAGGAGGCCGGTGGCGGCCTAAGGACCTGACGGAGGCCTACAGGGCCAGTCGGACCGCCGTAGGCGCCGAATCCCACCGCGGCCTCCTCCCGATTCGGCGGCGCCCGAGCGGCTGCAAGACGGCTTCCGGCGAGGGAGGCGACGGGGGCGAGGACGGCGGAGGGGATTCGGGACGGTTGCGGCGACGGAGGCGGGGATTTTGGCGGTGGCGGCGACGATTTCCGGCCAGCTGGTGTTCGGGTGGACGGACGGGCGCGACTGTGAAATGAAATGAAGGGCGGTTGGGCTTTGGCGGGCGGCCGCCGAATTTGGAGTAGTTGTATCTTGCGATGCAAATTTGCACCGCGAGGTGTTGTATTTACATCACCGGAAGGTCGCGGTTCAATTTTTTTACATATGAACCGTCTGTTGAAACAACGTTTTTTGCTTCAGACGGTCCAAAAGTTAGGTGTTTTTATATTTGGACCGTCTAAGTACTCTTAGATCTCTAGGTCTCTCTAGCCCGTCCCGTGGTGAACGACCATAAACGTTCACTGGGGCGGGGGTGGCTATCTGAGTGAACGTAACCATTCGCTGCGATCTCCCCTCCTGGCGACCGTGCCGACCATTAATTTTTATTTGTGACGCCATATCACATTGATACATCTGCTGGCTCTCATCCTCCCTTTTACATGCACATTAACATTGTTCTTCGAATTACGAGAACCTTGGTCGCATATGAGTGATACTGTCCACGTACAACAAACCACACACGCCATTGGATTTGGCCAATTCTTCTAATTGTATAACTCGAATTTGCACGGTAATAGAATCTGGTTTGAAATGTCGTATATATATACCACTGGCTTATGAAACATTATTTTCCGAGAGATCATAACGTGTTTACGTGGAAAAAAATTAATACCACTATCATGATGCCCTAAAACAGTTCCGGTCATGGCCAAGAAAATAAAAGGCAAACAACAGGATGCAATAAAATGCATTTCCTGCAACTCCGATCATGCTTAATAACCAATCGTTCAACATTTAAAATACGTGTGAACTGGGCATTGCTTAGATGGTTAGGTTCCTTGTGGTGAAACTAGCCCACCAGGGTTCAAGTCCCAAACTTGGTACTAGTGCTCGCATTTCGGAAAATTCATTCAATGAGAGGAGATATTCCGTCGACTAAGATGCTCCTATGGTGACTTTGTCGATCTCAAGTTAGATGCCAGCTCAGTATGGATAGGGCATGCATGTGTGCGTTCATAAGGGTGAGTGTATGTACGTGTATGTGGGCCTCTATGATTGCACTATGTTAGGAGAGTTAAAATGCGTGAATGATGGCACAAAAGGACCTTAATTAATTTTCACATCAGATCACATTAATTAACACGTGGCTTGTCCAACCAGACTTTAGGATGGCGTCCTAAATGGTCCCGGTCTTGTGCAACAAGAAAAGCTGAAGCAAAGGTGTGGCATAAACTGGTCATTCTAAATTGGTGGTTGTGTTATCAGTT